>VDFB02000003.1:502142327-502180376 GCA_007258455.2 Sequoia sempervirens | reverse complement strand
AAGGCCACTAGGGAGTACCGGCATAAAAATGACCTAGAGGACTATTGGGCTAACATCAAGGATGATCTTGAAGCCAGAAAGAAGAGGTATTCTAGGCTCCCTGTTGATGCAATCAGATAGTACAATGTCAAGTTGATCCCGGACCAACTGGAGGATGATGGAAACCTGGTATAGGATCATGCTTATGAAGCTGTGAAGGACAGGTCGATCGGGAAAATCAATTGGAATGAAGATGAGGTCATAGAGTTGGAGGACCTAATGGCCCCCGTTATGAAATTTACCTCTTCTTGGTTGAAGCATAAAATTTGGGAGTTGGAGAGTGAGAAGGTAACTTGTACCTTCAATTTGATGGGAGACCTCAATCCCATGTCTACTTTAGAAGAATCTGGGGAAGATGACCCCAAAGGGAAAACTACAAAGAGCTCTCCTTTCAAGATAAAGATTAGAGGCCCCAAGGAAAGTGAGCCCGAAACAAAAAGGAAGCCAAAAGGAAAGAAGAGAAGTCAGACTTTGAAGATTGGTAAGTCCTCTGATGAGGAAGAGTTGGAAAAAGCAGAAGAGGAGGATGCTCCTCCACCACCGAAGAAGACAAGAACAACCAGGACTTCAAAGAAGAAGGGTCAGGTTGCCTCAAAAGATGAGCCTCCTATTGTTGATATAGAGAGTTCAGGGGAAAAGACCAAAGTTTACATGAGAAGATCAAGGACTCCTTCACCTAAGGACACTGTGCAAAAGAAGGATTCTCCTCCAAAGCCACCAGTTGTGGAGCCATCTAAGGCTGCTTCTCCTCCACCAAGCGTACCTGAGACGGAGGTTGAGGAACATGAAACTAGTGGAGAGGTAGAGCCATTCAAGGAAGGGGCACTCTTTGGTGAGGCAGCTAAGCTTGAGGCCGAAGAGGTAGAAAAGCATCCTTCTCCTCTAGTGATGTATGAAGATTCTCCGGAAATGACAGAGGAGGCGGATTTCCTGAGCAGGAGGAGGATATCCCTATTAGAACCCCATCACCGGTGAAGGAAGTGGAGATTGAAGAAGGTGATCAAGGTGAGCAGCTACTTGAAAAGGAAGAGGAGAAAATGCCAAAAGAACAGTAGGAAGAAGCAAGAACAGAGGAAATCTAAGTAGAACCTGCAGCCCCAGACTAGCTTGAAAAAGAGATTGCAAGGAAGAAACAGGTAGTAGTTGAGGACACTCCCTTGGATTGGGATGAAATGCTGTCCAAAATTGGCAAAGGAAAGAAAAAGAAGGCAACCAAGGTGGTTTCAAAGATGGAGAGAGATGAAGTGAATAACCGAGTTATTCACATTGCCACCCCTACCGTGGACAAGACAAGAGAGGATGTCACTGGTGGATATTACAATGTACAAACTATTAACCTAGGACCGGCATCCATGGAGCAGGATATAGAGGAATATGAAGGGTCTAGTGCTATGATCATTGGCAGACTAAGAAAGGAGACCCAGACCAAGCATGAGCTGAGAAAGGAGAATGAAAGACTTAGGAAATGTTTGGAAGAGGTGATGGAACCCCTACAATCTCTTCACCCATCTTCCTCTGCTACTCCTGGTTTCCTTCCCAAGGAAACTATCTCTGAGATTGAAAAGATGAAGACTTTGGCTCAAACTGCAGCAGATTGGCTGAAGGATGTGCAGATAAAGGGAGATAGTGCAATCAAGGATATCCTATCAGTTGGGAAAGATGCAGTCCGAGCTAAGGAACTGCTAGAATATGTGCTGTCCCAAAACAAGGAAGACATTGACCTCTTGCTGCAAAAATCTAAGGTTATCATGGAGCATGGTAAGGAACAACTGGCTGTGGATGGGATTCTTCCTTCTTCTAGGTTGAATGAACTTGGGGAATGGTTTGAGGCTTTACAAATTCGGCATAAGGCCATGAAAAAGATCCAGAAACAAAAGAAACAAATAGATGGTGATCTAACCGGTGTTTATGAGAGTTGCATTGCATTCTTTGAAGTCATGACTGGAAGGAGAAAGATTGCTCCTAAATATCTGAGCCTGGAATAGTTAAGGGAATGGTGGCATGAGGTTTATACCCCAGATTCTGAGAATGTTATAACTGGCCACCAGTTAGATGATGCAGCCACATACCTAGCAGTAATGGATAAGTACCAAGCACATAAGGATGACTGGGATAAGACTGTCAAACAGTCAAAAGAGGAAATTGATTCCATTCAATGTTGGCTTAGGGTATTGCCTTTGCCACCTATCACCGAATTGGATAGAACATTCTTGAAGGTCCAAGGATCATCGGCTCAGAGCAAGGATAAGGGAGGTGGTGTTTAATGCCATTTTGAGATTTATGCTTCCCTATTATCATAGGGCATGCATTGGACCAGACTACATCGAGGACTGTGTCTAGGCCGACCTAGATGATAGATGGCATTTAATGTGTGCCTTATTTTTGGTTTCCTAAGGCCGACTTGTTTTGGCGGTTATTCTTATTTTTGTAAATGTTTGGCTTGGCCGAAATGTCTTGAGAATTTTCTATAAGGGAATTCCTACCTCATTGTAAGGGGTTAGACAATTAGATATTAGACATTAAAATTGGAGGAAAAAGGAGTTAGAGCATTTTTGTGAATTTCTTGAAGAAAATATTGTAATCAGAACAGTGGAATTGTTGCAGTCTTTTGATGATTTAATGCAATTGAGGACATTGTGGTTTTCCTGGTGAAATCTCTTGTGTTAGTTTATCTCGCATGGTTCTTGTTGTTCTATCTTTCAAATTGCTTAAAGATTTAGGGTTTAGTTCAGAACTAAGAATTAGTTTTAGTTTGGTGAATGATGTTTATGATTTTATATTTGGAATGTTTGTAGCAATCTCTGGTCTATACTCCTAGTAACTATCTGATTGTAGTAGGCTGGTGAAGTCAACCTGGACCATACATTTAAATGTGCTTAAGTTCGATTGTAGATGAATGTCTATGGTTTGAAAATCTATATACCTTAGAAGATTGCACCGTTCTTGTGATATTGCATTATGGGTTGATCAAGAACTGGTTATTTGAGATTGGTCCATTTCAGATATCTATTATTTGCATTGTTTATTCTAGAAATAGTTTAAATCTTATCATATTCTTGCACCCCTATCTTTTGCTATTTCTTTATTATCTGGTTAGATTTAGGATTAGAGATCATTATATTGCAAAATCTGATAAATCGAAAGATACAGTTTGCTTGTAGTAAGGTCCCTTTGTGATTACCAACATTTTCACATATTATTTGAGTTGTTTATGCATTTTCATGACCTGACACCTGAGAGACCTTGGGGTGATTTTCAGTGATTTATTGTTGAAAATAACCTTTCAAGAGAGATAGAATATTGTATTCTGTCTGAGTTGTTGCTGTGCAGAAAACACCATCAACAAGTTTGAGTTGGGTAAAAAACCCAACTATTTTGATATGAGGTCATTTTAGGGAGCTGGGCGTGGCATGCCCCAACATAGACTAGGAGCATGTGTCGATCCTCAGTGACGTGCTCTAGTTGCTCCTCTTGTTCCTCCTCCTTCTCCTGGTATTCCCGCTGCATTTCAGCAACAAACCATGTTATCTACACTAGGAGCATTGAGTTCACTTTTAGGACATCTCACTCAGCAGACTACACACGCGGCCACTGAAGTGGCCAATACAGAGCATGGAGGCTCGGGCTATAGGGATACTCAGACATCCACTTCAGGTGAGGCACATGCATCTGGGGCGTGATCATACCTAAATTTACTATATTCTGAGGATCGTCCCACACAGGTATGTTCATCTTTTGAACTTAAATTTAATTCAAGTTTGAAATGTAAAAAATTCATGTAAATAATATCAAACTATATATATAATATAATATTAATTCAATAATTTTGTGTTTGGTGTATAGACGCATGATGACGTGATGCCCAGAACTCAATATCATCATCGTGTGTATATGTCGAGTGTTGTAGATTTGGGCTCACCTTTTCGACAGGTACTTGAACCAAAATATATTAAATAATTTGTGTGTCCATATATATATATAATTTAATTTGTATTTGTACACATGTGTGAATTGATACATTATATCTAGATGCAGGGAAGTCATACTATTCCTAGTATCGGACTCTCACAAACCCACAAGTTACAGGAGCTCTCAGACATCAATGCCTTTAGGCATGTTTTCAAAAAGTTTGAGCGTTTCACCTCAGTCACATCATAGATCTAATTTAATTTTTTCATTTACATACACATGTGTGAATGATCTATATGAACTATTGTACATCTATATGTAGGGACTTGATGAGATAACCATGGCGGGCCGCACACCTGAGACATCATTGACATCTATTCATGGGCAATCTTAGGTGCGTGATCATGAGGTCATATCATTCAAGGTTGTATACTTTACTTTAAATCTCCTATACAATTTTTATGAACATTATATATATATATATATATATATATATATATATTCAAGGTTTTCACATATTGTTTGCTTTATATGAATATGTAGGATATAGTGGATCAGGCATTTGCATCTTCTCAACAGACAGTTATGTTACCTATTGAAGAAAATGTGCCAGTTGATTCACATGACCATATGGTAATTTATGCATACTAGAAATCATTTTTACTATATTTAGTCGATATTTAATTTTTTTTTTTATCTAAAAGTTTATATTTTCAATTTTAAATATGTTTAATTATATCAAAATTTCTAAATAAATTTAAATCTAATTTCGAGTTTCTTGAACTCTTTTACAACATGATGCAGGTACATCTAGTCAACGTGGAACAAAGAGGAGACTTGATTTGAACGATCAGCCTGAGAGTTAGATGGTTTTATATTTTATGGACTACAAATCTCTAGTTTTATTTCAATATATGTGTTGGACTTGACATATAAATTTTATGGACTATCTAGATCTCTAGTTTTATTTTGAACATGTTATTATCATATATGTGTGTTTATTTATATCAGTTGACTTTAATATGATGATTATATATGCAAGTCAATTATGAGATCATGTTATGTTCATTTTCATAATTATATGCATTTATATACATATCTATATATTTATATTTTATCAAATTTTCAAGTAATACATGCACTATATAATAATTCTTATCTAGAATCAAATTTCATATATATATAACTTATCACATGGTTAGGTGACAAATTAAAACATTCCTTAAATAGTTTCTTAAATCATATTCATAATAAATTAAGGGCAAGTAATTCTAACTATTTTCCAATTACATAGCAAATATTTGAATCAATAAACAAAAAACCATCTCCTTGTATGTATATTTAATGTATAATCTATACAATTGAATAATTATATAAAATGTGGTAAATAGAAGACACATGAAATATGTATAATCTATAAAATTTGAATAAGATATTTAAAAAGTGACATCAAACAAACATATATAATGTACATCAAGAAGTTTAATGTACAACTATATAACATGATGAAACATATATGTGCATGTAGATACAATTAAAGCTTATCAACTTTTAGGTGAATACCAAAAATTGATATTTACATAGTCTCTAGATAAAATAGTTTTTCAGTTCAACAATCACATTGTAGACCGACTTGATGAGAACTTGCAAAAATAATTAATGTAAGTAACTACAATTTTTACGAGTCATTTAAGTAAAAAATTCATGCAAGAAAAGAACTGCATATAGTAAATTCCATACAAATTCAAATGATGTTAGCCATAGGATGGATTAAGGGGACCTAAGAGGATATATAGCTTAAGGGGGGTTCTTAAGAGAATTCCTTAAGGGGAGTTAAGAGGATGCATCTCATGAACCCTAGGATATGGCTTAACGGGTCCTAAGAGGATTAAGGAGATGTAAGAGGATATGACTTAAGGGTCCTTTAAGAGGACAAATTAAGGGGATGCAAGAGGGTGGATTAATGGGAGTTGAGAGAATGAGTTGAAGGAATGCAAGATGGTGGATTAAGGGGAGTTGATAGAATGAGTTGAAGCGATGTAAGAGGTTGGATTAAGGGGATGCAAGAGGGTGGATTAAGGGGAGCTGATAGAATGAGTTGAAGGGATGTAAGAGGGTGGATTAAGGGGAGTTGATAAAATGAGTTAAAGTGATGCAAGAGGGTGGATTAAGGGGAGTTGAGAGAATGAGTTGAATGGATGTAAGAGGGTGGATTAAGGGGAGTTGATAAAATGAGTTGAAGCAATGTAAGAGGGTGGATTAAGGGGATGCAAGAGGGTAGATTAAGGGGAGTTGATAAAATGAGTTAAAGTGATGTAAGAGGGTGAATTAAGGGGATGAAAGAAGGTGGATTAAGGGGAGTTGATAGAATGAGTTAAACCCTAAACCCTAAAATGAGTTAAAGTGATGTAAGAGGGCGGATTAAGGTGAATTGATAAAATGAGTTAAAGTGATGTAAGAGGGTGGATTAAGGGGAGTTGAGAGAATGAGTTAAAGTGATGCAAGAGGGTGGATTAAGGGGAGTTCATAGAATGAGTTAAAGTGATGCAAGAGGGTGGATTAAGGGGATGCAAGAGGGTGGATTAAGGGGACTTGATAGAATGAGTTAAACCCTAAACCCTAAACCCTAAACCCTAAACCCTAAACCCTAAAATGAGTTAAAGTGATGTAAGAGGGTGGATTAAGGGGATGCAAGAGGGTGGATTAAGGGGAGTTGATAGAATGAGTTAAACCCTAAACCCTAAAATGAGTTAAAGTGATGTAAGAGGGGTGGATTAAGGGGAGTTGATAAAATGAGTTGAAGTGATGTGAAAAGGGATTATGATGCAAGAGGGTGGATTAAGGGAGTTGATAGAATGAGTTAAACCCCAAAACCCTAAACCCTAAAATGAGTTAAAGTGATGTAAGAGGGTGGATGGAGGGGATGCAAGAGGGTGGATTAAGGGGAGTTGAGAGAATGAGTTGAAGGGATGTAAGAGGGTGGATTAAGGGGAGTTGATAGAATGAGTTGAAGGGATGTAAGAGGGTGGATTAAGGGGAGTTGAGAGAATGAATTTAAACCTCAAGGGGTGTTGAGAGAGTGACTTAAGGGGATGCAAGTGGATGGATTAAAAGTAGATATATGAGGATATTGATTGAGGGGTCCTAAGAGGATGAATTAAGGGGTGTTGAGAGAGTGACTTAAGTGGATGCAAGTGGACAAATTAAGGGTAGATATATGAGGGTATGGATTACGGGGTCCTAAGAGGATGGATTAATGGTAGTTGATAGAATGACTTAAGGGGCTGCAAAAGAATGGATTAATGGTACATAAGAGGATGGCTTAAGGGGTTTTAAGAGAATGGCTTAAGGGGATATGAAATCAATTATAAAGTATCAATTAAATGTATCTAGAACTATATATAGTTACCTATCTCTAGATTCAAATTCCATTGTAATATATGTGCATCTCCTCTCTTTTTTGTAAAGCATCTAATTTTGGGAGACCTGAAACAAAAAATGATATAAAACTTTAATTAGGAAATGATTAAAGACACACACACACACACACACACATATATATATCAATTATATATATATACGACTAGATATACTTACAAATATTTATTTACTCTATTGTACCATCTGCATCCTCTCTTTTTTGTAATGCATCTATGATTGTCTCATGATCATCCATTGAAATTGTCCATAAAACTTTATTAGCAGGCCTCCATTGATATATAACTAGTTTTATATTGGTTTCCAAAATCAAATGTGAATAATGCATAATCTTCTTGTGTCTTTCATAATCTTCAAATGCAGGCAAGCCATTCTTTCTCATCAAATATTTTCGAAGCCAGGTGCCAACAACAACCACTGAACCAATTGGATACTCAAAGTTGTCATCATCCACTCTAGTATGTACCAACTTATGTTTTCTCTCAACACATCTAGCCAACCAGTACTCTGTCTGCTCTTCATTCCCTTGAGGTGCAACAACAACATACACATGTCCTACAAAAATAAATACAAAATTCAATAAAAAGTGACTTATATTTAACTCATATAAACATGCATACATACAAAATTCAACTCAATAAATAATGTACCTTCTTGTACAAGATCTGAAACACGATCATAATCATCTGATGCGAACACTTGATTATCTTCAATTGTCATTTCATGTTGAACATGTGTCGATGTAGGCATTAAAGCTCTTTGTTGCCATTGTTCGACCCATTCCATATTTTCACATGCCTGCCAATCACCTACAATACAAAATTGACAATAACATGCCAACTCCCTTGTCCATATTGTCCATGTGTTTGCACTTGAACTCTTAAATGAATGCCATTTTGCACTTCCATTAATTGTTTCACAATCCTATCGAGAAAAAATATCATTTTCTTCAACTAACCAAAAGAATCATTGAATTATTGATTTCTCACTTGTTCTTGTAGATAATTTGGTATTGCACCAATCTACAATTGCACGCACATTTCTAAATTTTGCAGCATCCTCAAATTTTAGTTGCTCTCTAGCAAGAGCTCTTTTCACACATGCACCTGCTCCATCGTGTTCTCCCTTACCATGACCAGCTTCAAAAAACTCCATATGTGTTGGATATTATTTTCCTTTTGAACTCTACATAGCCAATAAAACATTCTAGAATTTTTGAATTGACCCGTGCAATTATCTGACCATATGAGATGTTCTAGCATTTGAATTCCTCTCTTTTTTAAATTTTTATAAAATATATCAAAACAATATTGTACAAACTCAGATGAATGTAATCGATTATCACTTACATAAAAATGGTACTCTCTCAAAATTTTTCTATTATCTTCTATACTATCTTCAGCATGTCTATAAACAATGTGAACAAATATAGCTACTTGCATTGAATTATAATATTGTGATTAAATTTCTTCTTGTGGAGCAAGAGTATAATTTTCAGCAAAATCAACAACTGACAATATAGTTCCAATTGGAAATGTGTTTTTACATAAACGAAATTGATTATCAAGCCAATGAGCATTCTAAGAGTGTTGAACATATTTAGGTACAAACTTATCTTTAAATTCAGTAATAAAAGCATGCACACTAACTTTTTCCACAATTAGCTCAACACGTTTTCCAATTTTTCCATCTTTTAAAGAATACTCAATATTTTTAAATTTTTTTACATCCACTAATTTTTTTCCAAATTCATCTAAACTACTTTCATGCATACATTCTCCTAATAATGAAAAGTTACCATATCTATCGCATTCTCCAGAAATACATCCTTTTAAAAAAAATGAGTTTTCATTTAAAGAGGGATTACAAAAACAAACTTGCTATAAAATCTTTGATTCTTTCAGGTGGCATATTAATACCACAAATGTCCTGCATAATTTGGTTAGTATGCAAAGTGCATCGTATATATCGAAATATATCATAATAATAATGAAATTGTACATGAGTCTTACAACAACAAGAGATTCGTTGCTTATTAATTCTAACATACCAAGGTTTACACTTTTTGAATGATCTTTGACTTATGCTAATATTCAATGGTAAGATTGAAGCATCTAAATTTTTTATATAATTCAGTTTGAGTCATATCTAAGAGATGCTTTGGATGAGGTTCACGAATTTTGGAACCCACCCTTAATTTTAAGACATCTCTAATGTTAGGTGATACTCTTGTATTATCATACCAAAATTTTTTGATTAAAGATTTAATTTCATTAGTTAATTTCATGTATGATCTTGGGAGTCTACCACTAAAACTCCAACATTGATTAATAGGATCATTTTCAATACTTTCTCTTCTTTTAGCAGCTCTTATCGTATTGGATTTAGGTTTGTACTACAATCCTTCCATACCATTTTTGTTGAAGTTGTTTTATCAACTAGAAGGCGGTTGTTATTATGTGAGGCAGCATTCTTATCTTTTGATCGACTTTTCTTACCAATAACATCAATAGCATTAGCAACACTAGATATGACTTGTTCTACTGAATCATCTTTCTTTTTTGGTTTTACAAAACACCTAATTTTTTCATCACTTTTCTCATTTTAAACATTCTCATCAATTGCACCATGAGTTGACATTGGAATCCTAATTTCTTTCTATAAAAAAACATTTTATATATTTTATTTCCATAATTTATAATTTGTCTTGAAGAAACTTTACCACGAAGGTTATCTAGCACATTTGTTTCAATTGTTAAAAAAACATTTTCACCTTCATCCATAGATGGAGTTTCATTTTCATTCACACAAGGGGTTTCATTTTCATTTTCAAATGTAAAATGGATTTCATTCTCATTTTCATCAATATTAGGGATTTCATTCTCATTTACATTCTCATGCGTGCATAATTTAAATATTTCCTTTGTTTAAGCCTATTATTATTGATTTCATCAAATTATTATTATCCAGCTTCATCAATATTATAAAAACTTGGGTTTGAACACATACCGGATAGATTGTTTGAATAGGTGCATTTTCCATATCATTGGGAGGTGGATTTGAAGACACACCCGAAGTTGTTTGCATATCATTCAAAGTTGAAGTTGAAGGCACAATTGGGTTTGTCTCCATAATTACATTTTCTTCCATATTCACCATCTCCACATTTGCATCATCTACATTCATTTCATCATTCATGGCTTCTTCTTCAACATTCTTGGAACTAGATGCTTCCAAATATTTCATTTGATGAATCCTTTCTCCTTTCCCTTTGTCTTTTTGCCTCCTTATCTTTATTTGCTTGAATTTCTTTGAGTGTCATTACCTTTCTACATCTTTTTTTTTGTCTTTTCTTATCACCCATGGTTACCAAACCCTCTTTGATGACAAAAACAATAATTCAAGAAACCTATTTTAAAATTGCCACCTCCTTCAAATATTCAAATTAAACTATGTACTATGAAGATCATTTTTTCTATAAACTCTGAAGTACAAAATCATCATGAGTACATCCAAAAATTCACTTTTTCCAAATCTTCTTGTAAAAAGTTCTTGCACTTGATTCCACTTTAGAAAATTTAACTTGCACTTTTTCTCTTCCAACAATTTGAATAGAATATGCCTTGCAGAAGACAAATTTGCAATAAAAAATGCAGAAAATGACACTTTTGGACTGTACTACAGAAAAGGAATGTTGCAGGAAAATCGTATTTTACTAGTATTTTTAAAATTAGGAAAAATGACTATTTTAGAAACGCGTATGCGTTAACGCGTTTCGTAACATGTATGCGTTATGGTTTCCCAATGGCCAAAACATAACGCGTATGCGTTATGAAATGCGTACACGTTTCATTTAAACAACACGTACGCGTTTCTATAACACATACGCGTTATTTAAAATTTGAATTCCCATACCAAATCCAACGCTGGTTTTAGGCTTGGAAAAAGCTTGGCAATCTGAGCCTTAGCTTTTGACCTGCAACTAAAAAACTAAGGCAGATTGAAGAAGAATGTCCAACTTTGACAATATAGATGATGGACTTTTGTTTTGAATGAGTCTATATAATTAAAACCCATTAAAGAACACAATGTATACTTTATAAATATATAATTTTTGTTAAAATTGGATTACATTTGCTATTTTTTAATTAATTTCTAAGCAAACTAGGCCTTAAACTTGAAATATCAGGTTTTTTTAGTTTTTTAATAACTTTGTATTGGTTGAGTTTCTTATAAAAAAAATTATATGGGACCAAACTTCAGACAATTCTCTACACAATGAAAAAAAAAAGAGTGAAAAAATGTTTTGTTTAGGTCCAATTATATTGTCCGTACAGGTTGATTTGAAAAAACATGAATTAAGGCCAATAAAAAATTAATAAAAAAAAAATATTCAACCAAAAATTACAAAAAAAAATCCAGCCCAAACTTCATGTTGTCAGCTCTCTTTTCCTAAAAGGAATTAGCAAAATAATTTTATTTGGGTCAAAAAGTGTTGTCCGTACACCTGCTTGGTATGGTAAAAAAATGGGGACTTTTAAAAAGTGGTTTTTATAGATCCTTATCAAAATTTAATTTCTATAAATTGGATATTTTAATAATTTACATATTTGGAAACTAGATTCAAAATTCAAAATTTCATAGTACTGACTTTTTTTAAGATTCATTGTGGAAGTGCCTCAAATTTTTAGTCCAAGTGTGACAAATTTTGAAAAATAGCAAAAACATTTCCACTTTTTGAGCTTTTTGTGTACCCAACTTCTTGCATCAGCCCTACCACTTATGGTTCAACATGTTTCTCATCTCATACTAAGCCTAGTCCTATTTATAATTTTCAAACCTTTGTTATGCCACAAACTAGTCGTACACTTAGGCATGGACAATTGAGGTGTGAGTTACATGAACATTGATCTCTCCAACAAAGTTAATTAGGCCTATGATGTCTTCTTGATTTATGACGTAGATATTTCATCCATATATGCATTTGGTAATTTTTCATTTACATCTAGATTGACCCTTCTTCATGTGCTACTTTAGATTCATCCATTCATCCATAGTGATTAATCTATCTTTAGTTGCACCTACCTTATGAAATAACTTGAGAAAAAATTATGTGATCACTTTGACATTCAACCCACACTCATACACCTTCAAACCATCAATAAAAGTAGCGATTGATAGGTTAATGAAGTTTGAGGTGATATAAAGGATAAAAAACAATTTTAGGTGAGGTAAGAAAAAAGACCATACAATAAATATAAAAAAAATTTGAGCTCTTGCTTAGAAAAGTAATATGAAATTAAAAATTGACACAAGAAAAAAAAAAACCTAGACACTAGACATGTAATTATTAAGGTATAATTAAAGACTCTAAAACCACAAAATGTTTCCTTAGTCTCTCATACCTCCTACTTTGTAGGTGAAAATGAGGGTGCATTAATGGTACCACTCTTCTCCCACAAACACTCAATAATGTCCTAAGAACCCTAATTGGATTGACTAATAACCTCACAAGGTGAGTCAATTATCAATTAGGGGGACCTAGGAGGGGTATTTTTTAGCTTTTAGGGGTTCACCACCAAGCAAATGCTTGGAAAAAGAAAATCAAGCATTCAACTCACAAAATTCAACAATGCAAGCTAAATGAAAGATGCAAATAATGAAATTATACAATAGGGAGTTATGAGGTATGTACCAGGGAAGTTTGGGGATGTTGTGAGGATTCTAAAAATACAAAGAAGCTACCAAAAAGTTCCAAGGAGGACAAAGACGCCTTTACTGTTGTCTTAGTCCCACTTGTTGGGAATAGGACACCATTTAATTGCAATCCTAAACATATTTCATGTATCTCCTAAGTCCTTGGAAAGTGTTCCCCAACACTAGGATTAGAAAGAGATTAAATTCAAATAAAATGAACATGTTAATTGACATTTGTAATTAATTTTAAATGATAGGAACATGTGACGACTTCCAAGAAGAATTCCTAAATAATAGCACATGGGGGCACCCACCTGGAAGGTGGAACCCACCTAATTGTTTGGAGAAAAAGATAACACATCAGTAATGAATGTAAAGATCCTAGAAGTTAGGGATTGGTGTTTACATGCATGGAGTTTAGTTTAGATCAGTTCAGACCAGTTCAGTTTAGTTTAGTTTAGTTATATTTAGTCCAGTTTAATTTAGTTCAGTTATGGTTTAGTTATCTTCAATTGCATGTAGTTAGTTTGAGTTTCATGTTAGTTGAATTCAGTTAAATTGAATTGCATGCTAATGACTTGAGTTGCATGAGGTGACTGCTTACAATTAACAGGGGATGATCAATCATGCATGATATTTGTATGAATGGTGGAGAGATATGTTTCAATTAACAAAGATTGACTTGGACCCACCTTGGGTGCCCATGTTGGCATCTTGGAGTTAATACTTTTGCATGATAAGATATTTTATAAGGCTGAGTTAAGTGGCCCATTCTTGGGTGCCAAGTTTGAGGATAAGCTTAGAAGATATCTTTAGAATCAACGTTGAGTTATGAATTCAGTTTGGGATGCCCAAATGGATGAAGGACTTGTTTTGACATTGTTCTTCATAGTAGAACTCTACTTGCAAAGAATAGGTGTTGGTTTTGTGAGATAAGCATTGTGCTTTGTAATTGTAAACTCTTTGGAGTTTACAAGGCTCATTATTGTCTATATATTGTAGCAAGTTGAAGAGAGTTGATCAGATTTTATTATAGGTTGTGAAGAAGAATTGTTGAAGGAAAAAGAAACGTCTCAAGAAAGTATTGGAATTATTGTAATCTTATTTTGAGATTAAATAATACTTTGATTCCTAGTGGAGTTTTTTCCCGAAAGGGTTTCTCCATGGTATATGTTGTGCAACTTCTTTCTTCTGGTCTTATTCTTCTACAATATTGTGTCTACTTCTACAAATGGTAAAATGAATTAAATAGATAATCATCCACAAAGAAATTGTAACAAAGAATATGTAATTAGATCTATAGCTAAAATAGTTTTACCTAGTATTAAGCTATGTAATTACCTCCATTTTCAAGTTTGGTATCAGAGCTGAGTTTGGGGTAGAGTTTAGGATGCCTTTCTCTTAAAAGTTTGAAGTTTTTTTGGTTGCAGTGGGAGCTTTTACTATTGTGTTATTGCTGATTTTGGAAAATAAGTTTGTTACAATGAGTTTTAATTCTCGTTTAGATATTGAAAGATTCAATGGATCTAATTATGGGATGTGGAAACTAAAAATGGAGGATCTCCTTGAAGAGAGAGATTAGTGGTTAGTTGTTGGTAATGAGACAAAGTCACCTACAACGATGTCAAATGAGGATTGGGCTAAGCTTGATAAGAAGGAAAGAGATACCATAAGATTATGTATTGTTGATGCTATTCTCTTGAAAATTTTAGATGAAACTGTACTGCATATAAATTGTGGAAGAGAATAGGTCATATTTATCAAACTAAAAGTCTTACTAATAAGTTGTATATAAAAAGATAGTTGTATTCTTTAAAGATGAAAGATGGTGATTTTGTTGTAAATCATTTGAATGCTTTTAATTTGATTCTAAGTCAGTTAGCATCTGTAGATGTAAAGCTAGAAGATGAAGATAAATGTATATTGTTACTTCGTTCTTTACCAGAATCTTGGGAAATCTAATTGTTGCTATTAGTGGTAGTGGTGCAGATCCGAAGATGGACAATATAATTCCTACTCTCCTATCAAAGGAGATGGGACGGAAGTCTAAAATGGAAATCCAAGATGCCTTGTTTGTAAAGGGTAGGTGTAAGAAAAAGGAACCTAAAGGAGACAAGGAAGGGAAGGGTAAGTCAGAAGGATGAAGTAAGGTAAAGTGTTGGAACTGTGGTAAATTGGGACAATGAAGAAGGATTGTAAGAACAAGAAAAAGAGTTTTGATTCTTCTACAAAGGAATCCTCAGGTGACAGTAATCATGCTTTTATCATTTCATGTAAAAATGTTAGTGATGAATCTTTACTTGATGTTAAAGAGTGATCTTCATGAAGAGGATGGTAGTCACGATGCCATGTGTAGCTCGTACCATGGTTCAGTGGGAGTTGTTGGCAGTGACGTGGATGCATCATTGGTAAGCTTATCTTCATGTGATTGGGGAGATGTTTTTTCTTGGTTTAGAGTGGTTTCTATTATGTCATGGTTTACTCTTGATATCCATTTAGAGTTTGGCATGGTACTTTTTCTCTTGAGACTAGGATGTATATATGTTATGGTGCATGTGATCTCCTAGTAGGAGATGGTTAGATCATGTTGTCATGTTTATGTTCCTGATTCATGATTGAAGCTTTGACATTGACCTTGTGTAGTTCTCTTAAGTATTGGGTACATTAATCATTTGCTTGATTACTTCATGATAGTGCTATGTTGCATTTGGAGTTTGGCATGGATTGGTTGGTTATAGGTCCTAATGGATAATTAGAGAAATAGGTGAGGCTTGAGTTCTCTTATGGTAAGAGATATATGTTGGAATGGTTACTTGTAAGAAAATACTTTTTCAATAGTAAAGACCGAGAAACCTACACCTTGGTTGGACGTGAGTTCAACACACTCAGTGGTTTCGCATGCCTCTAAAGAGGTAGTTTGGTTATAGAGACTTGGGAAGGCTATTGGTTTTAATTGCAAGTAAGTTAAACTTGAATGTGATAGTCAAAGTGCTATGTGTTTAGCCAAAAATCCTATGTATCATGCTCATACTAAGCATGTTGATGTTAAGTATCACTTTATGCGAGAAATGGTTGAGAGTGGGAATGTATTAATTGAGAAAGTTGACACTTTAATTAATGATGTAGATTATCTTATTAAACCAGTTCCTACAGATAATTTTTCTTGGTTTTAATCATTTTCTTGGAGCTTCATGATTATAAAAGTTGCATTTGAAGTTGGCATGGATTGATTAGTTGGTGTAGGAAGGCCATGGGCCTTGAGTCCTATGCTTGATAATGATTCCTTGTTTAGAATAGTTGAAATGTATAATCTCAAGTGGGAGAATGTTGGGAATAGGATGCCATTTAATTGTAATCCTAAACATATTTCATGTATCTCCTAAGTCCTTGGAAAGTGTTCCCCAACACTAGGATTATAAAGAGATTAAATTTGAATGAAATGAACATGTTAATTGACATTTGTAATTAATTATAAATGATAGGAACATGCGAGGGTATCCAAGAAGAGTTCCTAAATAATAGGAGCACATGGGGGCACCCACATGGAAGATGGAACCCACCTTGAGTTAAGTTAATTATTTGGAGAAAAAGATAGCACTTCAATAATTTATGTAAAGATCCTAGAAGTTAGGTATTGATGTTTACATGCATGGAGTTTAGTTTAGATTAGTTCATATCAGTTCAATTTAGTTTAGTTTAGTTTAGTTCAGTTTAATTCAATTTCAGTTATGTTCAGTTCAGTTTAGTTATGTTTCAGTTATCTTCAGTTGCGTGTAGTTAGTTTGAGTTGCATGTTAGTTGACTTCAATTAACTTGAATTTCATGCTAATGACTTGAGTTACATGACATATAACAAGTGACTACTTACAGTTAATAGGGGATGATCAATCATGCATGATATTTGGATGAATGGTGGAGAGATATGTTTTATTTAATAGAGATTGACTTGGACCCACCTTGGGTGCCCAATTTGGCATCTTGGAGTTAATACTTTTGCATGATATGATATTTTTTAAGGCTGAGTTAAGTGGGCCCATTCTTGGGTGCAGACTTTGAGGATAAGCTTAGAAGATATCTTCAGAATCAACGTTGAGTTTTGACTTCAGTTTGGGATGCCCAAAATAGATGGACTTTTTTTGACATTTTTCTTCATGGAAAAACTCTACTTTCAAAGAATAGGCATGGGTTTTGTGAGATAAGCATTGTGCTTTGTAATTATAAACTCTCTGGGGTTTACAAGGATCATTATTTGCTATATATTGCAGCAAGTTGAAGAGAGTTGATCGTATTTTATTACAGGTTGTGAAGAAGAATTGTTGAAGGAAAAATAAGCATCTCAAGCAAGTATTGGAATTATTGTAATCTTATTTTGAGATTAAATAATACATTGATTCTTGGTGGAGTGTTTTCCTGAAAGGGTTTCTCCACAATATATGTTGTGTAACTTATTTCTTCTAGTCTTATTCTTCTACAATCTTCTGTCTACTTCTACAAATGGTAAAATGAATTAAATAGATAATCATCCATAAATAAATTGTAACAAAAAATACTTAATTATATCTATAACCAAAATAGTTTTACAAAGTATTAAGCTACATAATTACCTCCGTTTTCAACACCGCTACTATTTTTTGAGGCAGATGCAAAATCTTTGGATGCCAGAACAAGATCTGAAAGAATCTCTACAAAATTATACCTGGGGCACTAAGACACCCTTACTATTGTCTTAGTCTTGATCTATATTTTTGAAATATTTGAGTGTGATCCAGAGATTTGAGGTATGTACTTCCTTCTCCACCAATTTTCCAGATTTAAACCTACAAAATGAACTACAAAACAAAGGAAATTGGATTGATTGTTTATGGGGGTTTTCCTTGGTCAAACCCCTTGTTTGGTAATTAAACCTTACTGAAAAAGAATAGATCTAAAAATGGAAATATGTGTGTGCCCTAATCTTAAGTGTGTCTAAGATTATGCAACCTAGAACATGGAGAAACCCTATTCAAATGTGTTAGAATAGAATTCCTAAAATGCATATGAAAATTACCTATAAAGGAGATCACTAATCACCCTAAAAGGCTATAAACATGAAATATACCTTCCTTAGGCAGAAAGTAGAACAATAATGGAAGATGGAATCAATCAAGAAATAAATCCTTTAGCTTGGAAGAATGGCTAGTTGCATCTCCAACCTAGAATCTCTCATGATCCTCAATAGACATTGATCATTAGTCTTTGGCAATGCTAGATCTTGACTTGAAAATGGACTTGAAAAACCTACAAGAACACTAGAAGGCTACTCCAAAACTTGAAACTCTCCTTCAAACTTGTTTCCTTATCTCAACTTTCTTCAACTTATGTCTCTTATGTGTAAAATGGGGTGTGAATCTTACTTTTATAGGAAATCCTATCTAATAACCCGATTATTAGATCCCAAAGGCGGAAAAAAGGTCAAGTAAATTCAAATATTTTTATTTCCCACTCTTAATTCCAAAAATTAAGCATCCAGGACTAAGATGCCCTTGGTGGTGTCTTGGTCCCATAAGGCTTAAATTGCAAGTTTGAAAGGTGGGATACCAAGATTGATGGTTGTTTATGGATTTTTGTTAGGTTTACGACTGGAATATGCCTCAGGATGCATAAAAAGGGGTCTTAGGGGCCCATAACAAGTAACCTAAAGGGAATTAAATGCAAGGGGTGCCAAAATAGGTCCTAATTAAGTGTGAAAATGCAAAGGTATGCATTTTACTACACTACATTTATCACCCACTTTAGCACGCATATGACACTACGTGCATATGCAAGCTAAAGTACTTCAACAAGTAATTTTATAAAAGGATACTCATATTGATTCATTAGGGAGAATGAAGCTCCTGCTATAGTTACCTACAAAACCACAATGTCAGGAACCACATACTACATCATAGATTTGTTAGTAGCTCGAAAGTAATCCTCTTATCTAACTTTCCTAGCAAATTACAATTGATAGTAGATGTATGACCCCCCTTGATTCTACTTGTTTTACGAAGGTGGAATCAAGGTAGGAATCCAACCACATCAAATTGGACAAGTCCATCATAGGGAATTTGGAAGTACCATGCCACCTGACAATAAACATTTGATGAGAAGGGGAGTGGAATTATGATTTTGACACAATAAATGACATTGAAAATGAAGTTTGCTAGCTCCAAATTTGTTAGTTTAAATAAAAAGAACTTCTCTTTTTAACAAGAAGTGACCTAAAAATGCATGCATGAAAAAATAAAAGAGAAGGTAAATTTCATTGATTTTATCTTTTTACCTTTTACAGAGTGAGCTTGGAGTAGAGTGAGCCACCATGCCAAGTAGACGTCCATCCACCTGTCCACAGATCAAGATTCTATAGGAGGCAATTGCATGGGGTGAGTTGTAGTCCACTGTGAGTGGATTTTGACTTCTGTACTTTGATTTAATCAATTTTTTATGTTTACTAAAATTTTAGATGAATTTATATGCTAGGGAGGGTTTTTCTTTCATTTTTTTAGATTGTCTCAAAGTGTCCCACTTTGTTGCAAAGTGTCCCAATTAAGGAATAAAGTGTCTAGAATCCTTAATTAAGATATTATAGAGAAACTTTAGCACCCCTTTTGACCATTAAAGCACAAATTTGAGGTTTTAAGATGTTTTAACTAAAATTTTGCTTCTTTTCTTATGGTAGACTGCACCCTGGGCACACCAACACCTGGGTGGCCGCATGTTCAACCGAATTTGAGAGCTTGTTGATCATCTACCTAAGGAGGATGTGAAAATACTCCAGGAGACAGGTCTCTATTGGGCCTATCTCTCGCCAGCCATGTGGTATCATGATTCCATGCTTATGGCACTAGCAAAGAGATGGGATGCGAACACTTGCACCTTCCATCTACCAACAAGAAAGATGAAAGTTACACTAGAGGACATGTAATCTATACTGTGAGTGCCTATCCAAGGAGAGAGGGTAATCCTAGTGCAGGGTAGGAGATTTGAGGAGATGTGGGAAGACACCAAGTATTGCTTAGACAAACTGATTTGTTGCAGGATTGTGGGACTGGGCATTGAGTTGTCATGGATTCTTCATGCACATTCACCACTATTTAGATGGGTTAATATTTTTATAGTAGCACTAGTACTAGTCCCTAATGGCTGTAGAGCACATCTGGAGGGAAAGCTAGTGCACATGATTCAAGACACAAAGCACTACTATGTTGTCTATGCATGGGGTCAAAGCATACTGTCACACTTGTACTACGACTTGGGTTGATTTACCTATGAAGAGCTGCACAACATGCTGCACTGCACCTTACTACAAACCTGGATCCTAGAGCACATTACCTACACTAGGCTTACATGATTCTTGATTGCCATAGCAGTAGGATACCCATGGGCCTTCAGTTATCCCCTTAGGTAGGCATGGCAATAGGTGATGTACTATTCTGGAGGATTAGATTTGACAGACTGAGCGAGGAGGACATTATATGGAGGCCCTATATGATGGATCTATTCTGGCTAGAAAATATAGCATAGTTGAGACAAATGTAGAGGGAAATGCTTCTACTAGGATGACACGATCATGTAGTGAGACCCTTCTATTGTGATCATGTCATGAGATAGTTTGGACAGGTACAACAAAAACCATGGCTATGAGATTCATACAAATAGTCAAGATGGAGCACTCGTAGACCAGGGGACCTCAAATGACTAATAACAAATGATTTCATCTCAAAAAATGTGGAGGAGGATATAGATGTGCCCCCAGTCTCTGATGTAGACTACGTCGACACAACACATGAGCATGATGAGTGGTGGGAGGTGGCTCATCTAGGAGCTATCTTTCCTATGGATTATCCTATTGGATTTGTAGGACCTTTACTAGATCTAGGGGAGGAGGGTAGGGATTTAAGCAGGAGGGTGGATCGAGCAGATCTGTTCCCAGAGGAGGATGACGAGTCAGAGGAGGATAGTGATTATGAGGGGGAGGAGGATGACGAGGAGATAGAGGATGAGTAGAGCCATTTGATGAGTGAGAACAGTGATAGAGGTGAGGCTAGTCCTCTTATAATCGAGTGGAGAGATATAGTTTCCGCACACGTTATGAGGTCACAGTCTTCACGTTGTAGTGTCGAAGAGCACAAGGAGAGCTGTAGGTCATTCAATATTCCTACGGATCATGCTATAGACCTAGGTGATGATATTTATTGTTATTATGCTTTATGTTTTAATTTATATCATGCTCATGTACATGTACATATATATTATGATGATGTATACTAATTATTCTTATGATGTCTATCTTGTAGGGCCTATGATAGATCCTGAGGATCTCTTCTGACATGTAGCTATAGAGATACTTCTGCCCTTTCCCACAAATGAGGCTACAACCATAGAGTACATACCCCCACCTTTTGTGGTAGAGCACATGGACCTATTAGAGCCTTATGTGAGGTTTAGGGGAGCATATGATGGCCTATCTAGACATGCTGATCAGGCTGAGGGTAAAGTATCAGCACTGGTAGTAGAGTTAGAGGACGCTTGAGTAGCCTAGCAATATGAGAGAGAGGCCATCTTATAGTCAGAGGTTCAACATCTATAGAGAGAGAATTCTAGAATCCAGGCTAATAGAGACCGCATAGAGCGAGAGTGTGTGGAGGCACTGATATGCAAGGGTGTGCTACGTGGGTCACTACGAACTATGCAGTAGATGACTAGCATGAGTAGATCCTAATCACACACCACTATCTCTCGATAGGTGCAAACACCACATCCTGAGGGATCCAAAATTCGTAGGCCATAGTGACATTGTACTATTGATGAGATGTATTAAAACCTTTGATATATACATATACCAACATGCTTGGATTTTATGTCACATATATGTTAGATGGCAATGTGATTTATTAAATAATCTTTGTTAGACTATTCAATAAATGTCTCCATGATCTAACATGTCTTTTCTTAAGTTTTCTTAAATTTATAATGTAGTATGTTATTCTAAATTAAATGCACTTATGATTTAATTATAAAACATTAAATACCAATAAGGATTTAATTTAACATAACATACACCACAAGGTATGAATAACATGATACCTAAAGTAAGAATCCAAAACCACATTGGACCAACTACTCGAGAATTCAAGACACAAAATACTATGTGTTAGGAAAGAAGCAAACATGAGAGGAAATGACATACTATCCATTCACTCTAACAATGTTCCTCTAAAAAATCACATTATTTAGAAGGCTAGGCATAGTAACGATGTAAATGCATGAAATTAATAGGTTCTTGAAGAGTTGCACCATCCATTTTGGATATCAGGTACGCTCCAGACCCATAGCTCTCTTGAACTACATAAGGTCCTAACCAATTAGGGCTAAAATTTCCTTTTTCTGTCAAGTTAGCATTGACATTTCGTTGATTCTTGTATAGCACCAAGTCACCCTTGTTAAAGGAGTAAGGAATGAAATGGTCATTATAACTTTGTTGAATTTACTTATGATAAGCTTGAAGATGTTTGAGGGTGTTGATGCACCTTTCATCAAGCATTTCAAGTTGATGTAATCGTTGTTCTCTATAAGTATTATCATCAATTAGCCCTTGAAGAGAGATTCTGAAGGAGGGAATCTCTAACTCTAGGGGCATAATTTCCTCTGCACCATAAACAAGGTTATAAGGTGTGTTTCCCATTGGGGTTCTGATACTAGTATGATAAGCCCATAATGCGTAGGTAAATTGCATATGCTAGTCTTTATTATGTTTGTTCATAGTTTTTCTTAGGATTTGTTCAATGGTTTTATTAGTTTTTTCGGTTTGTCTGTTAGATCGCGGGTAGTAAGGCATTGAGAATCGATGTTGCATATTAAATGTTTCCAAGAAATTTTTCACATTATTATTCTTAAATGGTGTTCCATTATTTGAAACTAACGAGGAAGAAAGTCCAAAGTGAGAAATAATGTGTTCCAATATAAAATGACTTATTACATTAGTTGTTGTTGAACACAATGGAATAGAATCTACCCATTTCATGAAATAGTCTGTTGTCGTTATTATAAACATATGTCCTATGGATGAGGGTGGGGATATTTTTCCAATAATATCGAAATCCCATACTGAGAATGGCCAAATAGGAACTTGTGCGTGAAGCTTAGAGGCAGGAGTGTGAATTAAGTTTTGATGCTCTTGACACTTATGACATTTCTTAACTTATTCAAAGCAATCTCATTCCATGTTCTTCCAATAATATCCTATACAGATTAGCTTTTGAACTAATGATCTTCCTCCAAAATTCCCCCCAAAAGCGCTTGCATGAGCTTGTTCAAGTGCTATAGGGATTTCAAATTGTTTAAGACATCTAAGCAAAATGCCATCAAAGGACTGCTTATATAAGATGTCCACTAGGATGATATATCTAGATGCAAATTTTTGAAGATGAGAGTGAGTGGTTTTATTTGTGGGCTCGGGAAAGGTACCATCCTTCAAATAATTGAATATCATATCATACCATTCACTTGAGTTTTCAATTGCTATTGCTAACACTTCCTCTACTTTATTGCTGATTGATGGTTTCATAATCGTATGCAAAATAAAGGTGAAGTCTTTTGAAGGATCTTGAGGAGAGATAAGAGAAGTTGCACTTGCCATTGCATCTGCATGACGATTATATTTTTGAGGGATGTTATCAAAGGTGAAGGATTCAAACTTCTCTAACAATTTCATTGTGAGATCCTTATATTTTGATAATTTTTTATGTTTTGTTTGATATGTTCCATTTATTTGTTTGATGACTAATTGTGAATCACCAAATATTTTAATGTCTCACGCCTATAAGTAGAGAAACACACAATCTAGTGAGTAACACCTCATATTCAAAAATATTATTTGTACATAGGAAATTTAAGTGATATGATAAGGGAATAGGCTCTTTTGCAAGCAGTTTTATTATCACCCTTGCTCCAGAGCTAGTTCTATAATTAGATCCATCAAAAATACAATTCCCATGTATCTTCTTTGATTATCGACACGTTATCATCAGGGAAGGAATCATTACTAGGTAACGCTAAAGGAGGAGCATCAACTAGCTAGTCAGTCAAGGCTTGACCCTTAATATATTTTTGTGAAAAAAATTTAAGGTCAAACTCGAAATATTACCCACTTAGCTAAGCATCCAAATAAATCCATTTTAGTGAAAAGGTGTTTTAAAGGGTCAAACATTTTCATCACTTGTATTCAACATTCAATAAGTAATGTCACAACTTATTGTTAGCGAATACAAGAGCCAAACATTGTTTTTCTATTGTTGTGTATCATTTCTCATAATCAATCAGTGTTTGAATAATGTAGTAAACATGATGTTCTTTACCCTTTTCATCTAGTTGAGCCAACAATTCTATAAGAGCATGGGTTGATGCTAATATATAAAGGATGGAGGGCATTTTTTTCATAGTGGGTTGTAAAATAGGTGGAGTGACAAGATAATCTTTCAAACTCTCAAAAGCCTATTTACAATCCTCGTTCCAATCAAAGTGTATACCTATCTTGAGAAGATGTGTAAATGGTAACATTCAATCTACTAAGGATGCTACAAATCGTCGAATGGATTGAATTCTTCCTTGTAAGGTATGTAATTGAGAGATATTTCTAGGAGGAGGCATGCTAACTATAGCATCATTTTTCTTTGTGTCCACCTCAATGACTCTATGAGATACAATAAAACCTAAATTTTTTCCACTTTCTACACCAAAGACACACTTTTTTGAGTTCAATCTCATGTTGTATTTTTGAATTCACTCAAAGATCTTCCGAAGGACATTCACATTGTCTTGTCATGTTAAAGATTTAGCTAGAATATCATCAACATAATCTTCCAAAATCTTGTGCATGTAATTGTGGAATATCAATTTCATAGCTCATTGATATGTTGCGCTTGTGTTCTTCAATCCAAAAGGCATCATAACCCAACAAAATGTTCCCCAAACAGTTGTAAATGTTGTTTTGTATTGATCTTGAGGATTGATGAAAATTTGATTATACCAAGAAAATCCATCCATGAATGACAATAAAGCATGTCCTACAATTGAGTCTACTATCATGTCAATATTAGGAAGGGGAAAGTCATCTTTTAAAGATGCTTTATTCAATTCACAAAAAAATGTACAAATCCTAATACAATTATTAGGTTTTGTGACTACGACAATGTTTGAGATCTAAGGAGAATAATCTATAGGTCTTATGAAACTAGCCTCAAGGAGTTTTTCAATTTCTTCCTTAACTAGCAAGGCTATTTTAGAGTTCATTTTTTGAATCTTCCATCTAGTGGGCTTAGCATTTTTTATCAAGAACTATGTTGTGTGTTACAATCTTAGGGTGAATTCCTGGCATATCTGAATAAGTCTGAGCAAAAAGTTCAGGAACTTAGTCATGAAGTAAAGTTGCAGTATCCTCTTGTTCTCCATCATCAAGACATTTTGCTATCTTAACGACTTTTTCTTTATCATTGATGTCCATTTCTATATCCATGGTATCCCCTTAAGGAAGTGTGTTTGATCTTGGAAATTCATGATTGTACTCTTCATTATTAATGTCTATCTCATCGTTCACTTTTTCTTCATCTTTTTGTTTGGTGCTTATCATAGCACATGTAAGTTTTTTCTTGTGGGAAGGAGGAGATGGTCTATCATAAACTCCTAGAATTTTATTCAAGGCTTCATCATCTTCAAAATACTCCCATGATGGTGGTAAATCCATATCAAGTAATTTAGGATGTTTCATAGTGAGATTGATTTTTGGTTTACATGAAACGGTGTTGATTTTAATGAAGGTCTCTTGTTTGCTTGCATTATATTAGAAGGACAATATCCTAAACCATTTTTTGTTTCTTGCATGTTAGGTTCTATAGGAACATGAATTCCTTGTTCTTTCTTTCCACATCCTTTTCCACTATAACCCAATTGTTTAAAAATATCATAACCTCTCCTGGCATAAAGTTTTTCCATTTCATTCAAGTTTGGTGGTTGTTGATAATCTATCTCATCGAAGTTTGTTGTGTAACTTGTGTCTTCTTCAAGAGTAGATGAGGTAGATGGATGTGAGTTTTCTTCCAAGTTCTGTGTTGACATAGCCATTGGCTGCTTTTTTTTTTCATCTTTTTTTTGTGACTATATATTCTCCCATGAATGAAGGTGTGAATTCCAAGGAACCCTAATGATCATCTGTTAATTTTGATTTTGTTTCCATTTCTTGTGTTTTCTCTGTTATCGGATCAATTTTTTATGTTGGAATTAATGTTTTCAAAGGATTGGTAGTTCCTTTTTCAAATTTCAAGTAACTTTCAAGCTTGGGGTCCATTTCAGTTTGGTATATCTTATTATTATAGACATACTTCATGATACGATGGAGAGTTGAAGACACCACATGCATCTCATGAATCCGTGTTCTTCCTAAAAAGAAGATTGTATGAAAGTTCATGAGGCATAACATGGATAGAATTTTGTAAGGTATCCTTTTTGACTAAAATGGGCAAAGTAATCACACCAAGCAGTTGCTTTCCTATATTGTCAAATCCTCAAATCGATAGATAATTAGATTTTATTTTTGATTTATCCACTCCCAACTTATCTAAAAGATTTACACCACATACATTCAGAGTGGAGCCATTATCAACAAGGGTCCCTTTTATTCCCATGGTATTGTATCTACCTATTATCATGAATGCATCATATTTATTTCTCATTTCTAAGGGAGGGAGCTCATGCTAGTAAAAGTTTTAATGTCTACATTAACTGCATTCATTCCTTGTATTAAAGCTGCCACATCATTTGTGTTTGTATTAGGAGGAACTACAACTTGCTGTAAAGCTATTTGAAGCATGGTGTGATAACTAGGTGAAGCTTGAATAAGATCCCATAAGGAAATCTTAGCGAGAGTATTCTTAAGTTGTTCAACAAGATCATACTCCTTTCCACTATACGATGGTAAATGAGGAGCACTAGGCAACGTAGGATTAGGCAATGGTAATGAAACAGGATTAGGTTGAGATTGTCTATTATTCCTTGTGTTATATGTATGAGCAACATTATTATAATTTGATTGCTGCGACACATTTTCTTTAGGAGCTTCAAGGATAAGGATAGGTTTGTTTGAAGGTGGATAAAGGATAAGTTGAGGTTGAATAACATTTACTTCTCTTTTTTTGGGTTTGCTTGAACAAGCCTTAGTGGATGAACCTTACAAGAGGAAGTACTCAAGGGTTTCATCTAACATATCAAAGCCATCACTACTAAATGGCTTGGGTTTGTTAATAGGTTGAAGTTGGATGGCATTTACTTCTCTTTGATTAAGTGTGTTTGAACAAGCCTTAATGGATGAACCTTTTGAGATGAAGTCCTCAAGGGCTTCATCTAACATATCAAGGTCATCACTAGTAAAAGGCTTGAGAGTTAAGCTAACTTTGAAAAAGGGTTTTAACATACTTAAGTAACCATACATCTATGCTTGTTTATGTTGAATGTTTTTGGTTTTCTAATGACTGTAAAATGAAGTCTACAACTAATGATATGAAAATGCAATGGTCTTTCTTTATCAAGCAATTGTAAAAATAAACTATGAAAATGCATGAAACAATGAAATGAAAAACTGAAACAAAAAACTAACTACAACAAATAGAGATACAAAAATGCACTATTTAATCTCGAAAACTGTAACCTCAAACTACACAGAGACTAAGATGCTAGGAATGGTCCTCCTAATGAAATTTGAAGGTTCTAGAGACTAGAATAAACAACACACAACTCAAATAGGATTCTGGATCAAAAACCCTAAGTGGGACTAAGACGCTAGGATGAGAATTTTAGTCCCAATGAAGGTTTTTTCTAGAAAAGTAGCAAGGTCTAAGTTTACAACAATGTTCCCAGGTTGCCTACCTAGGGACCTAATGTTGAGATACATAAAACTATGTAAACAAATGCAAAGGAAACTAACTAGTAACAAGCAATTAAATGCAAAGTTGATGCAATTTTCTTTCAATTTTGAATGTAATAAGAATGTTCTAAATGAAATTAAGATGATAAACAATGCACTTTTTAGGTTTTTAATGAAGGGATATGATACAAGAAAGCAAAATTGCAACCCATATGTACTTTCACTAATGTAAATATGAGAAACCCTAAATGCAATGTCACTAATATATGAAAAACCCTAGATGAAATTTCACTAATGCAATGCAAGTATGAATGCAATCTAGATCTAGAACTTGAATGAACTCCAAATTAGAAAATGAATGTTCAAAGGAGTCGGGTTCACCAAAATATTTTGTGGGTGAAAAGGAGGGTGCAGTAATGATACCACTCTTCTCCCACAAACACTCAATAATGTCCTAAGAACCCTAATTGGATTGACTATCAACATCACAAGGTCATCCAATTCTCAATTAGGAGGACCTAGGAGGGGGTTTTTCAACTTTTAGGGGTTCACCACCAAGGAAACACTTGGAAAAAGACAATCAAGCATTCAACTCACAAAATTCAACAATGCAAGCTAAATGAAAGATGCAAATAATGAAATTATGAAATAGGGAGTTATGAGGTATGTACTTGGGAAGTTTTGAGATGTTGTGAGGATTTTGAAAATGCAAAGAAGCTTCCAAAAAGTGCTAGGGAGGACAAAGCCGCCTTTACTATTGTCTTAGTCTTGCTGCTATTTTTGGGGGAAAATGTAGAATCTTTAGATGCTAGAATAGGATCCAAAAGAATCTCTACAAAATTCTACTTGGGGGTCTAAGAAACCCTTACTGTTGTCTTAGTCTCAATCTATATTTCTAAAATATCTAAGCATGATCCTAAGATTCCAGTTCTATACTTCTTTTTCCACCAAGTTTCTAGATCTAAATCTACAAAATGACCTGCAAAACAAAGGAAATAGGATTGATTGTTTATGGGGGTTTTCCTTGTTCAAACCCTTTGTTTGGTAATTAAGCCTTGATGTAAAAGAATATATATGAAAATGGAAATATGTGTGTGCCCTAATCTTAAGTGTGTCTAAGATTATGCAACCTAGAACATGGAGAAACCCTATTCAAATGTGTTAGAATAGAATTCCTAAAATGCAAATGAAAATGACCTATAAAGGAGATCACTAATCACCCTAATAGGCTATAAACATGAAATGTACCTTCCTTAGGTAGAAAATAGAACAATAATGGAAGCTGGAATCAATCAAGAAACAAGCCCTTAGGCCTGGAAGAATGACTAGTTACATCTCCAACCTAGAATCTCTCATGATCCTCAATAGGCATCCATCATTAGTCTTTGGTAATGCTAGATCTTGACTTGAAAATGGACTTGAAAAACCTGCAAAAACACTAGAAGGCTACTCCAAAACTTGAAACTCTCCTTCAAACATGCTTCCTTATCTCAAATTTCTTCAACTTATGTCTCTTATGTGTAAAATGGGGTGTGAATCTTACTTTTATAGGAAATCCTATCTAATAACCCGATTATTAGATCCCAAAGGCTGATAAAAGGTCAAATAAATTCAAATGTTTTCATTTCCTACTCTTAATCCCCAAAAACTAAGCATTTGGGACTAAGATGCCTTAGGTGGCATCTTAGTCCCACTAGGTGGGACTAAGACGCCACCAATTGTTTCTTGGTCCCGCAAGGCTTAAATTGCAACTTTGAAAGGTGGGATACCAAGATTGACGATTGTTTATGGATTTTGGTAAGGTTTATGACTAAAATATGCCTTGGGATGCATAAAAAGGGGTCTTAGGGGCCCATAAATATTAACCTAAAGGGAATTTAATGCAAGGGGTGCCAAAATAGGTCCAAATTAACTATGGAAATGCAATGGTATGCATTTTACTACACTACACCTCCAAGAAAACTAAAAAGAATAAAGATGGAACATTGATGGAACAAATACTAGAGGGATAATATATTGACACATATCACGACAATTGCATTTACTTTAAAAATCTTTCACAATCTAAGATCTATGTTATCCCCTAGGAATGCAATTTGTCTCATTGATAAAAAATATTGAAGGGTTAATTTAATGACTCATATCATGATAATAAAACTTTATTTAAAAACATTCCTCAACCTAAAATCTATTGTATGCCCCAAGAATGTGATTTGTCTCTCTTTTTTCACCAACCAGACTATTGTGTTAATTTTTTACTTGTGCTAGAGATGTCAAAAATGGAATTAGTTAGAAGTATTTTTATTTACAATTATTTTTATAAATGTAATATTCATTTACATCTATAGAAAATTTTGGAAGGGAATTCACATGATTGAAGTAATCTCTATGTCTTATTCATAATACATATATAATTAATCATAATGATGAGGAAACAAAAAATACTCTAATACTAGGTGAGTGCGAGGAACAAAATGCTAAGAAAAGAGATAGAATGAGGCTACTATGTGAAAGTTGGAAATTCAATACCATAGAAGAAGACATAAAATTGTTTCCAATTATACATAAACATGAAGCATCCACTCAAGCTAAGAGAGAAAAAGAGTTGGTGGCACAAATAAGAGGAATGCAAACCTTCATGGAATGCAAAAAATGAATCCCAAAGTTGGAGGCACTCAATCTTTTGCATCTCAAGTTGAAGGCACACCATCTTTCCATTTTCAAGAAGAAGGTACGTCATGTTTCACATATCAAGTTGGAGGCACACAATATTTCTCATCTTAAGTTGAAGGTACACTATATTTTCCATCTCAACTTGAAGGTACATCATATTTTCCATTTCAAGCTAAAGGTACACAATCTAGTTCATCTCAATTCAATATTGAAGAAATTCCTAATGTTGTAGAAACTTTACCATTGAGAACACCTCTTATAATTTTGCATAGAAAACCTAATTTTTTTATTGATATTTATGATAATATTTTTGAAATTGATGGTTGATAAGATTCCTAAGCATACATGTCAAAGATATATAAATAAGATATGGAGATTATTTTTTGATAATTTAAATGAAACTGGAAGATGTCAACTATTTTTTGAAATGATGATAAATCTAAAATTTATGTACCCATTATGAAGATGCTTGTTGTAAGAACATCAAATTATTTGAATGAAAATCTATTGTAAAGAATCTAATGATTGCATATGAGAGTGTGGGTACCAGTTCATCATCAAATATAGTAATGTCACACAATGTGTCATTACGTGAAAAATAGTAAGAAATAAAACAAAGAAACATCACCTCATTAGAAATAAAATTGAAGCATAAAAATAAGGAGAGAAACTCTAATGAGAGCCATCAGAAGGAATGAAAGAGTGGAGAAATTAAATAGCAAAAAATTATGAGAACTCTCTAGTAGACTCCTACAAAATGATAAACCAACCATTGAAGCCTTGAGATGCATGATTGAAGAATTTTGGAAAATAACACAAGCATATCTCCTAATCAAAGAGATGTTGTAAGAAGGATAATTGGTTGTCAAAACAACGAGTCACATTCAAAGCATTTTTGGATATGACTCAAACACAAATTTTCTCCAAATTTCTAGAGAAGTATCCTCGAAATAAAATTAGTCAAAGGTATTTTGAAATGGAAAATCCTTTTCATGTTGAAATAAATCACAAATGCACAACTTATTATAGATTACATATTGAGTTTTGCAATCATTATGTTTTTTATCAAAATATATGTGTAGATTTGCATACTAATGACTTTTTATGTCAAATATTGGATGGTCAATTATTCTATAAAAAATTATGCTTGGATGACACATGTGAACATTGTGGTGTCTTGCAACATTTTCCAATTTTTCTAAATATGGATAATACACATGTAATTAGAAATAAACTAGTGATATTTGGAAAATATAAGATAGTGGCATACAATATAAAAGAAGCAAAAAGTGTGAATTGGTAAGTGAAAAGATACTAGTATATCGGTTTATATCTATTTGTTGAGAGAATATATTATATGTGTATGCAAGGAATACTCATAGAGCTCAATGGTTGGACTTGCAATTAAGTTATGGAAGGACACATTTCCACTTGGTACCATCATTTTCGTTGTTAAATTTGTAGAGGACTACACACTACACTTGTACACAAACAACAATATATGAATGAAAAAACTACTAAAAATTGCTTATAAATGACTAAACTTGGTCATTTGACCATTAGTGGTTTATTTCCAGTCATTTATAACACAAACAAATTTATGACTAAACCAATTTTAGTCATTTATTTGGTCATTTTGATTGATCTATTTAGTAGTATATTTAGTCATATTATTCACTGAGCTTGGTCACACGACCATTATTAGTTTATTTCTAGTCATTAATTGGTTGTTTTGATTGATCAATTTGGTAGTATATTTTTAGTCATTAGTTTAGTCATATTTATTCACTGATTTCTATCAATTGGTAGTATATTTATTCATTGATTTTTGTCATCTAGTAAAATATCTAGTCATATTTATTCACTTATTTCTGTCAATTGGTAGTATATTTATTCAATTGATATTTTATTAATTTAATTTTTTTTGTTTACTAATTTCTACCTAAAAGTGCTAGAAATGAAACAAATATTTTGAGGTTTAAAAATAAAACATAGAAAAACATAATCAATCATTCATTTGCACATAATGAAATAGCTATTAAGAGGGAAAAACATTGAAATTTTATTGAGAAAACTTGTTCTTACAACAAATACAAGACAAAAATATGTGTCTTTGCTTTGAAAAATGTGTTACAAAGTGTGTTTCTTAATGCCATGATTGAGAAAATGATAGCAACTAGGGGAGGTCCTGCAACCACACAACACAATCTCAACTAAAACAACAACTAATCAGATCACCAAACTTTCAAATTCTCACTTTCTCAACAAATCCACTCAATTCCTTGTAGCATAGAAATTTCCTTAAATCAAGTATATATTTTGGAGAAGGTCTTCTCAATTCAAGACCAAAAAATTTGCAAGGACCCATTAGGGTGCACAAACACATATAAATAAGCCACAATAGGTTTCTTTGAAAGATCTTTCTCAAATCAGGTTTTCTACGCCAACTAGACCTCAAATTATGTCTATTTTATAAAGGACCTTGCCTCAAAAATTTTCCAAAACCACCAAACTCAATTGGGCAGTAGACTACAGGTATTCAAACCAAATATTCCTTAATTTTCTTTCAGAAATTCACCCTCCAAGGTGTCAAAACCTGAAACCCTCCTTTCTAGACAAAAACCTAGGGTTTTATTGAAAGTCTCACTTTCAACCCTCACACAACTCCGAAACCAATTAAATAAGGTCCTATTAGGCTTGTACATACTCACTCCATCAAGAAAAATTGCTGCCCCAACCAGATTTATACAATTCCACATTCTAACCTCACAATTCCATTTGGAAAACTCAGTTTTCCCTCTTAGGGCATCATGTCCAACTCACTATTTGGCCTCCCCTGCACTCAACGACCATCTATTACCCTAAACCTACTCAAATACCACCCATTCCATTGAAATAAAAAAGTTACAGAAGGTGGAATGAGTGTAAACTCATTTTAGAACAACAAACCCTTGATATTTCAAATACAAACTTGCCTACAAAATTTTAACAATAAATTCCCTTAAATTTAATGAACTCTCAAATTGGATTCAAAACAGAGCTAACACAATCCTTCATTAGTTTCTACCAATCTTGAAGCAAGTATCATTTGTACAGAACCGTACTAAGCTAGTGAAAATGGAAAAACACAAAAAATCTACAAAAATAGAGTTATTCAAATGGCTTCTTCTTCTAAAACTTCAAAAATCAATCATACATCAACGCTTTTACCCATATTTATGCTTTTCCCCTCAAAACTAGCTGAATTCATTGAACTAAACTACCTTTTAAAGTTCATGACTATTGGTATTCAACCAACTTATAATTTTGCAACTTTTTAATAACTTTTTGCAACAATGTGCAATATTGCAAAATTAGCATTATTGATCCCCTAAAAACCTAATAAAACCCAAAAATGACTTAATACATTGAAAAATGGTCTTAATTACCTTATTTGAACTAAAATACACCAAATTCTAAATCCTACTCATTGACATCTTGATTTGACAAATTTTGTTCAAAGGTGCTCCTGCACCATACACCCCAACTTTGAATTTTTCCAAGTATCTTGGAAATACTCTTACAACTTGTTCAAAATTAATCTTCCCTTGCCTCTAATCATCTTGAATTATTCTAATAGGTTCACCTTTCCTTTTTTCTTCATTGTCCTTGACATGCTTGTCCTTATCTTCATTTGTTTAATGCTCCAACTGTACAGTTTGTCCTATGGGGTGTTCTTCAACTCTTCCACCATTAACTACTGATGTCACACTCTGTTTTACCTCTATACTCAAACTTTTACCAACTGCCATCACTCCCACTTTCTCTTCATGCTTGGATCTCTGTCCAATGCCCTTCTTAACTTCATCATTTTCTTTGTCAGTTTTGCAAACAACTGCACCATCACACTTTGACATCTCTGCAGACCTGCAACCATCTTTTCAATTGCCCCATCAACCTTACAAACCTCTATTGAATCAACCCATGAATTTCTCTTCACTTGCTTTGTTGCTACAGGACACATGACTACCCCTACCAAAATCCCTTCATTCACTTCTTTCCTTTCCACAGGCTTTTCACTCTTATGTTGCACTATATCTGTCTGAGATACATTTTCGTCTATTTTCCTCTTCCATATAAAAGCATCCTTTACAACAACTGAATGCACCTTGTCTCTATTCTTCTTATCTACTTTCCCATTAGTGTTAAGCCTTGCATTGGCTACCAACCCTTTATTCTTACTTTCTTCAACTCTCACAAACTCTTTTCTCCCTATCATGATGATTTCACCTTGCTCTTTAGTTTCTTCATTCAATGGAGTTAAAATGAATGTTCTTCCATCCTTTTCAATTGTATGATTGTTTTTTTTCCCATTATACATTGCTGACCCATCAAACTACCAAGGCCTTCCAAGCAACACATGGCAACAGCTCATAGGAGAAATGTCACAAACCACCTTATCTCTATATCTACCTATTTGAAATTCAACTAAATATTGTTCACTCACCACAATGGATTGATTATCACTAACCCAAGACACTTTGTAACAATTTTATCTAGGTGCTTTTTCCAAATTCAATTTATCCACCATTTCACTAGATACCATGTTATTAGGACATCCTGAATCAACTATCACCTTACATACCTTGTTTTTACATTTGCAAGCTGTCTTAAACAATGATCTTCTTTGAATCATCTCCTTGTCCTTAGATGTCTTCAGGAGTTGTCTCTTCATCATCAAAATTTCACCTACTTCAGGAGCAACATGAAGACTATTGGAGTTTGAACTTTTAGCTTCATGTTCTTTAAAAATTTGTGCTCTTCTTTCATTCTTCCTTTCTCCTCAACTTGATGTTGAACCAAATTTCTTAGGGCATTTGTAAGAAGGATGATCAAATTCATTACAATTGTAACACCTACCAAAAATAATGTTAGGATTCCTTCCACCACCAAATATGTCCCTTGTGCCTCTATAACTACCTCTAAAATCTGCAACTTTCTCTTCCCTTTTATGTGCATCCTCTTGGTTCTCACTTGTTTGTCTTGGATTAGAGAAAGATCCTCTTCCTCTTGTAGTGTTTCCTCTTTCTCTAATTATTTTCTCTTGTCTTATTTTTACTTTTTCTTCTTCCTTCAATGCCATTTGATAACATTCTTCTACACTCCTAAGATTTGTTAAAGCCAATTCATCCTATATATTCAATCTCAAACCACCCAAGTATCTAGCAATTTTCTCATCCTCATTCTCATTATGGTTAGATCTCATACTTAATTTGTAAAACTCTTCAGTGTATGCTTTTACATCCATTTCCTTTTTCCTTAAACTTTGTAACCTCTTAAACATCTGAATAGAATAATTAGAAGGGAGAAATTTACCTTTCAACTTGACTACCATCTTGTCCCATGACACAATATTGGATTTACCTTGCTTCCTTCTTTCTGACTACAGATAATCCCACCACAAAAGTGCATGACCTTTTAGTTTTTTTTTTGGAATCTTGACTCTCTATTCTTCAAGGATATCTTCACACTCAAAGTAGTTGTCCAAAGATGCTATCCAGTCTAGAAGTTCTTCTTCATTCAAGTTTCCACCAAACTTTTGAACATCAATCTTCACTTTATGTTTTTCAGTCTTGACTACCTTCAACAATCCATCCATTCAATAATCTTCTAGATCAAGTTCTTCCTCAACATCTTCAAACTCTTCTTCATATTCATCATCTGAATCATTGCTTTCAACTTCTTTCTTCTCTTACTTGTTTCCAAGGCTACCAAAATTTCTTTTAGTTCTCTGATATCTCTAATATACTGACCCTTCAAATCATTCACTTCCTTTTCCATATTCTTTTCTTTTGGAGGCACCTTCACACTCTTTCCTCTTCACCTTCCAATATTTCTTTCATAAACTGCAATCTCTTTCCACAAAGATCTGATACCTTCACTCTGATACCACTTGATACAACAATGTAAGACAATCCTCAAAATTTTCAATTAACTTTCAATCAAAATATGAAGTTACCATTATTTTGCAATCCATGTTGAATTTGAAAACAATACCATTTATTATGATAATTGAAAAAATTCAACAATAATACATGTGATTTGGTCACATTATCCCTTACACTAGTAGAATTTGGCAAATAAATGACTACATGACTAAAAATTTTAGTCACATGACTAAAACTTTGTCACGTGACTAACACTAGTAGTATTTGGAAAATAAATGACTAATTTGGTCATTTATAAGTGAATAATTTGGTCATCGGGTAAAATCACAACTAAATGACTAAATAAAAATGACTAAATAAATAACTAAATAAATGACTAATATTAGACAAATAAAAATTACTAAATAAATAACTAAATAAATGTGATCATTATTAAATTCTTGGCCATAATTTTTATTTTAATAAACATACTCTAAAACCTTCGTCAAGACCTTATTTTTCAATTGTAGCCCGCCTAATTAATAATAAAATATTACAAGTAGAATTACTAATAAATATTTTTTGTGGAATAAATATTTTTAAAGCCACCAAATTATAAAAATTAATGAAAACCATAAGAGAACCTAAAAACTAAAACCCAAAAACCTTGAAAAATAAAAAAATAAGCAAAAGGAAGAGAAAAAACAAAAAATAAGAATAAACAACCAAATAATCTAAGAGGAAAAAGGACCAATTTTTTTTTATAAGCATAATTTTCATTTTAATAAACATACTCTAAAACCTCCATGAAGACCTTATTTTCAATGTAGCCCACCAAAATGGAGCAGTGAGTCGAAACCTTATTTTCAAGGTAGCCCACCAAAATGGAGAAGTAAAGCATGCTTGATTTTGGATTGCAACCTCTGCCCATTTTTTGCATTAGACACGATTTGTGCAAATCTTGTGGTAAGTCACTTTCCATGGTTTTAGTTAATTTTACTTTTCAAATCTGTACGCGGTCAAGCCATATGATCCATTCTTTTTAATTATTTTACTATTTGCTTGTTGACTAACAGTAATTATGTTCTTTTTTAGGCTAATTATGGAAAAACAAATCCATCTTGTGTTGCAAAAGTTAAGGATTTATATAGAGAACTTGGAATCAAGGTCTATTTATTCTTTTCTTTTCCGTTACGAGATGTTAAAAGTGATATTTTCTTTTCAAAGTTTCCACTATCAAATTGCATAGTTCATAGGAGAACTTAATTTTATCTATAAAAATGATATTAAGGGACATGTAGATTGAGTTGTCTATAAAAATTTTAAGAACTTGGACTCTTAAAATTAGCTTCCACTTCACGAGGTGCATGCAAATCGCACTTTTGAAGTTGAGTGTAAAAGCGAGTAGCATGTAAAGAAAAGGATGAACAATAATAAAGTGAAAAGTGGATCTTC
>VDFB02000003.1:501989155-502140124 GCA_007258455.2 Sequoia sempervirens | reverse complement strand
GAGGGAGGGAGTGGGAGATAGATAGAGGGAGAAAAGGTTAAGGGTAGAGGGTACAGGGTTTAATTGTTTAGGGTTTAAGGGTTAAGGGTTTAGGGTTTAGGGTTTAAGGGTAGAGGGGAGACACATAGAGGAGTGAGTGAGAGATAGAGAGAGACCTAAGAGAGGGATAGGAGGTAGGAGGGCTGATACTAAGGAGAGAAGAGAGATTAGAGGGTAGAGGTAGAGGTTTTGGGGTTTTAGGGTTATGGGTAGATGGGAGAGAGATAGAGGTTTAAGGGTTTAGAGTTTAAGGGTTAAGGGTTTAAGATTTAGGGTTAAGGGTAAAGGGGAAGAGAGAGATAGAAGTGGGTAAAGGAGATAGAGACTTGAGAGAGGGAGGGAGAGGAGGTAGAAAGGGTGAGTTTGAGAGAGAGAGGGTAGAGGTTTAAGGGTTTGGGAAACTGGGAGTTTTGGGTTTAGGGTTTGGGGTGTGGGTTATAGGTAGAGGAGAGAGAGATGGGAGTAGAGGGTTAAAAGAATTGGGGTAGAGAGATAGGAGTGAGGAGAGAGAGAGACTTATGAGGAGGAGGCCCGGTGGGAGGATGAGACTTGAGGAGAGGGAGGGAGGGAGGAGGAGAGTGGGGAGGAGAGAGATATAGGGTAAAAGGGTTAAGTGTAAAGATGGTAGAGGAGTTCAAGGGTTAAGGGTTAAGAGGTAGAGGAGAGGGAGATAGAGGGAGTGGAGTGAAAGAGAGACTTGAGAGAGAGGGAGGGGTATGAGAGTGTGTGAGAGGGAGAGGAGGGAGTGGGAGAGAGATGGGGGTAAAGGTGAGAGTGGAGAGACATAGAATTGAGTGAGAGAGAGAGAGAGAGAGAGAGAGAGAGAGAGAGAGAGAGAGAGTTAGGAGGGGGAAGGGAGAGGGGAAGAGGGGAAGGGTAGAGAGAGGGAGAGAGAATTAGGAGGGGAATAATGGGAGAGAGAGAGAGAGGGAAAGAGATAATATTTAAATATTTTATATATTAGTAATATTGATTAGTTATATAATATTTTATATATTAGTAATATATATATATACATTAACTAAATTATAGAAATAATATTTAAATATTATATATAATAATATAATATATTATATATTAAATTATAAACTATATTGTATATTCTAAACTAGATATATTAAAATAAACTATAAAATATTTATTTCATTTTATAAATCACATATTATAAAGTGTATAACATTTTTTAAAATCATATATAAACCAAATCGGATATCCGATTTGAAACGGATATCTAATTTGAAACAGATATCCGATATTTCTGACATAGAATTTATTGCCTAGGTATTAGCCTCGGGCTTGCTTTGGTATTTTGCTTGGACATGCCAATCCTAAGAAGTCAACACAAAAAACGTGTTTGACAACTTACCTTGTTTTTCTAGACTTCGTCCATGTGGCTGACGACTTTATTTTTAGCCAAAATTGATGAAACGAAAAGGGTTTGTAGAGGAGACTCTCAGCTTTCCACCAATATAAATTATTCTTTACTTTGAATTTAATAAATAATTATTATTCATTTTCTATTAGAATTACGACTAAAGTCCTGATTGATAGGCTGATTGAAAACATCTATAACTTTCAAAAGCGATATCATATTTTTTGAATCAAAATATGTGTCACATTCTATGTTTTGCATACTATAGGATTAAAATAAATAAATTGAATTTTATGAAATTTTGACCAAGTTAAGGTAATTCGGACATATGAGTTTTTATATTTTTTAAAAGTTGTAATAAAAATTCATAATTAATTATTTACTTGGAAAAAATTACAAAAAAATATCGTCACATCAGACATGAGTCCTCTACTTATATATAAAATATTACAAAAAAATATGATCAATTTATTGTGGTTAGGGTGGTCAGACAGAGACACCTACTTATTTTCCTTGAAATTTAAGTACTACTGCATTGAAATTTCAAATTTTCACCAAATAGACTTTTAAAAAATAAAATAAACTTAGTAGTTTAGAAACTACATTCAATTTTCCACATATTCTATTCTTACATATTTTTGAAATAATATAGATAACTTATTCAAAATTTTATATCAAGTTGCCTAACTCTGATTTTTCTAAATTTTCATTGCCACTTAAGGGCTTGTTTTTTCCATGATTATCCTGCACATACCCTATAAACCATGATGACTTAAATCATAACTAGAAGAAATCTCATGAAAACTACAAGAAGAGATCAATGATTAGATGAATCATGGAAATGAAACCAACTCCATAAGCCACAACAAAAAAAATATAGAATGCAAATGAGAATACATGCCTTCAAAGGAGTTGTCATGGATAAAGAATCATCCTCCCTTAGATCTCTTGTGAGAATGCCTGAAAGCTCTTTAGTTATCCACAATATCCACATGCTATGAGCTTTGATACAAAGATTGTGCATAGTTCTTCTTAGTTTATTCAATTTGGTGCTATTATTTTTTATCCTGTGATTTGGGCTTCAAACCAACCCCTCTCATTAGTATTTGTCTTCCAGAACTATCTAGAAGAGGGTAATCAAAATCAGTACTGGAGTATCTGAAAGTTGAAGATCCTTTCCCTCAAATTGAAGCTTCGTTCTCGACAAAACAGAGTTGAGACAAGCCAAGAACTAGTGGAAGGGAAGTTGAATGAAAACTAAGAGCAACTAAAAGCCTTCCTAAGAAAAGTTCCCTTTCCACTATAACTGTCAGTTCTAGTGTCTCCTTGTTCATTTTTTCTAGAATCTCCTCATTTTTTATTTCTTGATAGAGAGCTTCTGAAAGATGTGCAAGATGTTCTTCAATTTCAACAATCAATGTTGAGATAAAATTGAAGCATTTCTCTTGCAAATAAGGTGCTAAATCATTTATCCTTGTAGGAGATTTATGTGCATGAAGAAAACTTAGGAGGTCTTCCAGAATATTCTTGGACCCCTCATCTATGGTATATTTTATTTGACTAACCTTAGTTCCAAAATAAGTGTTAAGGCGACCAAACTAGTCTTCATCATTTGTCATCATAAATCTAAAATTCAACCCAGGTAAATTGACACTTTTTAGGTCCCCTCTCTTGACAAGCCAACCCTCACTAGTAGTTAATTTGTGCAAATGGGTTTCAACATATTTGTAACTTGCGAAAGATTTAACTATGGCTTCAAGGCATTTACCAACCTTAACTCTAGTTGACCTCCACCCTCATTCTCTTGTTTCAATTCAGTTTCTTCCCAACCCTACAAATCACAGACTAATAAATGGTAAGCCTTGAAATCATGGAACAAAAAACTACAAGAGACGAAGCAAGCATACAACATTAAAATTGTGACTTGTAGTAGTAAAAGGAAAGAAGTAGTAGGTAGTTTGATATACAATCAGAAAAGGGCATTTTATGAGCCTTCCTTAAGGAAGCAAATTAAAAACTAAATAAAATCATGCTTCATATTCCATTTAAATGTTTAGTTGTACAATAGATGTCATCCTACTTTGTTTGAGAACTCTTATTGAATTCCCAAAAATAGGATTTCCCAAATGACGCCAACAACAAGAGCTGATTCATAGGCCCTATGAAAATCTCTAACTTTTTTGGCTCCCATTTGATACTTTTCTGCATACTTACAGATTACATATCCATGATTAATATGGACTGGAAGGGTTGAAAGGGCACATGTTAGTCTTTTCCATTTGTTGGGAAATAAAGAGTTTGAAGTGACTGAAAGAATTGAATGTAGCTCTTTACTCTAGATGCTTTATTCTCATTTGATTATTAATATATCTAGATATAAACCATGATGACTTAAATCATAACTAGAAGAAATCTCATGAAAACTACAAGAAGAGATCAGTGATTAGATGAATCATGGAAATGAAACCAACTCCATAAGCCACAACAAACAAAATATGCAATGAAAATGAGAATACATGCCTTCAAAGGAGTTGTAATGGATAAAGAATCATTCTCCCTTAGATCTCTTGTGGGAATTCCTGAAATCTCTTCAATTATCCACAATATCCACATGCTATGAGCTCTGCTACAAAGATTGTGCATAGTTCTTCTTAGTTTATTCAATGTGGTGCTATTATTTTTATCCTATGATTCAGGTTTCAAACCAACCCCTTTCATTAGTATTTATCTTCCAGAACTGTCTAGAAGAGGGTAATCAAAATCAATACTAGAGTATTTGAAAGTCGAACATCCTTTCCCTCAAACTGAAGCTTTGTTCTTGACAAACCAGAGCCGAGACAAGCCAAGAAATAGTGGAAGGGAAGTTGAATGAAAACTAAGAGCAACTAAAAGCCTTCCTAAGAAAAGTGCCCTTTCCACTATAATTGTTAGTTCTAGTGTCTCCTTCATTTTTTTTTGGCATCTCCTCATTTTTCATTTCTTGATAGAGAGCTTCTGAAAGATGTGCAAGATGTTCTTCAATCTCAACACTCAATGTTGAGATAAAATGAAAGCATTGCTCTTGCAAATAAGGTGCTAAATAATTTATCCTTGAAGGAGATTTATGTGCATGAAGAAAACTTACGAGGTCTTCCAGAATATTCTTGGACCACTCATCTATGGTATCTTTTATTTGACTAACCTCAGTTCCAAAATAAGCGTTAAGGTGACCAAACTAGTCTTCATCATTTTTCATCATAAATCTAAAACTCAACCCAGGTAAATTGACACTTTTTAGGTCCCCTCTCTTGACAAGCCAACCCTCACTAGTAGTTAATGTGTGTAAATGGGTTTCAACATCTTTGTAACTTGCGAGAGATGTAACTATGGATTTAAGGCATTTACCAACCTTAACTCTCTCACGCAGATCTACAAATCCATCAACTATTATTTGTTTAATCCTACTAACAAACATGCTTTCAAAAAGTTCATCCCATAAACTCTTTGAGTGCTTCAAAATAATCTCACACACACAATTGCATGGAAACTCAACATTTGAACTAAAAACCATTTTTAGCCACTCCAAGCTCCCTTCAAATGCATCCGAACTGTCCAATGTTTCTCTGATCAATGTCTCATTCTCTGCAAGTTCCTTGCCACTTTTCACAAGATCAAACAAATACTTTCCCCAAGCCTATCTACAGAGAGAATATCATCTGCACATGTCTTAAGCCAGGCTAAGCAAGAATTTGATATAAATTCACTTGGAAAAATATCATGGTAGCTTGTAGCTTCTCTCTATAAGATTTCCACAATTGCACCTTCTTGTCTGGGTTTGGAATCCCACCAAACAACTGTGATTCAGGTGGCACTGCCAACATAGTCTTATAAAAAATAGGAAAATTGTTTAGAATCTCCAAGAAGAGTTCCCTAGCCTAACATAGCATTACCTAAATGACTCTTACCACATTACAAAAAATGGAACTGACTGCCCCCACCTTATCAGTCTATCATCCGGACATGTCTTTTGGTTCCGACAATGCATTGACGGTTCTATTTTTTCATCAACGGGACAAGGTCTTGTGTTCCCACAATGGTCTGATGGGGATGTTGTCAGTGGAACTGCACTGACGACATCCCCATTGGACCCTTGCAGGAATAGGAGACCTCGTTCCACTGAAGACATTCCCATCAGACCAATGTTGGAACAAGAGACCTCATCCTGCCAATAGAAGATCCTCAAGCCAATGGAAAAATAGAACTATTCCACCAATGACATCCCCATCGGACCATTGTGGGAACAAGAAACCTCATCCTGCTGATAGAAGATCCTCATGCCAATGAAAAAATAGGATCGTTCCATCGACGAAATCCCCATCGGACCATCGTGGGAACATGAGACCTTGTCCCGCTGATAGAAGATCCTCACGCAAATGAAAAAACATAACCATCAATGCATCACTGGAACAACAGGGCATGGGAAAAAAATGTGTCAGGTTGTTTTGGGAAAAACGTGAATTAAAAATTAGAGATATTCAAATTTGGGAAAATGTTTTGAGAGGTTCCTTGCAAAATCCATTTTGTGCACATTCTGCAATCAATCATTTCATTCCATGAGATAACATCTCTTTGAGGCATTCTGTCAAACAATTGAGGTGTTTTGTCTACGATTCCACATCTTGCATATATTGTCTATGAGAGCACATCCAACTATAACATCTAGGTATCTTTTTAATTACTCTATCTTTCATCAATCTCTTTACTATTTGAACCTCATACGAATGTTTCAGAGAAGAACATAAGTTGAAGAATTTTTAGGATCCAACTAAAAATATGAATGGTTGATCAACCATGCACACCTAGTGATCAAATATATATTTAAATTGTAATGCAATAAGGTTTATTGATGTGTTAAGTATGTGCAACCCTCATCCACTAAACCTACATGACTGCATGCACCTAGAACCTAAGAAAAGATTACAATGTTAGGATGTGTTCTAGAGTGCTTCATTAATTCAAAGATTTTGAGAGGTTCCTTCCAAAATCCATTTTGTGTACATTCTACAATCAATAATTTCATTCCATGAGATGACATCTCTTTGAGGCATTCTATCAAACAATTCAGGTGTTTTGTCTAGGATTCCACATCTTGCATATATTATCTACCAAAGCATATCCAACTATAACATCCAGGTATCTTTTGAATTCCTCTATCTTTCATCAATCTCTTTACTATTTGAACCTTGTACAAATGTTTTAGAGAAGAACATAAGTTGTAGCATTTTAGGATCCAACTAAAAATATGAATGGTTGATCAACCATGCACACCTAATGATCAACTATATATGTAAATTGTAATGCAATAAGGGTTAATGATGTGTGAAGTATGTGCAGCCCTCATCCACTAAACCTGCATGATTACATGCACCTAGAACCCAATCAAAGCTTACAATGTTAGGATGTGTTCTAGAGTGCTTCATTAATTCAAAGATCTTGAGAGGTTCCTTGCAAAATCCATTTTGTGCACATTTTGCAATCAATCATTTCATTCCATGAGATGGCATCTCTTTGAGGCATTCTATCAAACAAATTAGGTGTTTTGTGTAGGATTTCACTTCTTGCATATATTTTCTATGAGAGCATATCCAACTATAACATCCAGGTATCTTTTTAATTCCTCTATCTTTCATCAATCTCTTTACTATTTGAACCTCATACAATTTTTTTAGAAAAGAACACAAGTTGCAGAATTTTTAGGATCCAACTAAAAATATGAATGGTTGATCAACCATGCACACCTAATGATCAACTATATATGTAAATTGTAATGCAATAAGGGTTACTGACGTGCGAAGTATGTGCAGCCCTCATCCACTAAACTTGCATGACTGCATGCACCTAGAACCCAAGCAAAGCTTACAATGTTAGGATGTGTTCTAGAGTGCTTCATTAATTCAAATATTTTGAGAGGTTCCTTGCAAAATCCATTTTGTGCACATTCTACAATCAATAATTTCATTCCATGAGATGACATCTCTTTGAGGCATTTTCTCAAACAATTTAGGTGTTTTTTTTACGATTCCACATCTTGCATATATTGTCTACTTGAGCTAGTTTTTCCTATAGCTATTGTTATTTGGTGTTTTCAAGGTTGTAGAGTCATATTTTTTTGTATGCTTGAATGTATTTTTTCATAAAATCAAGTTTATACTATGCTCCCCCAAGTTTCAGGGATGGGGATGATAGGGGACGGTGAGACGTGTTTTTGGTACGGGGGTACTTTTGGGTCATTTTTTAGGGGATGGTAGGGGATGGCTATAAAAAAATAGGGAAATTTTTAAAAATATAGAGAAATTTCAAATATTCATATCAAAATATTGATAAAGCATTTTTTTTTTAGACAATAGGAATTGGGTAGCACGACCCCATATAAATTGCAGTGCGCCTGGTAAAATTTTTAACGTGATCGGTGGCGCTGGTGCGACATGCCCTCCGGTACCACGGGGGTGGGGGAGACTAGACCTCGTGGCCAACCTCCTACAAGAGGAAAGATTTAGCCAACCAAGCTAGGGCCCCAACCCAACATTGATAAAGCATTCATCATAGGCATTGTAGAAGATTAATACATAACATTAGACTTGAATTGAGATTTCACATAAGAATTGACAAACAAAGTAACAAAATTCAAATTATTTTATTGTCAATGTGCATACATATTAAATAAGAATTATAAAAAAATTCCCAAAGGCTTCAAATTTTAACTATAAAATGACAAAAACATAGAAAATATATGGCTGTCCCTAATCAATAGATGCAACTGGTAGGTCTATATCAAAATTGGAGCTCAAGTTTGTGTCACTGTTAGATGCAAAGGAAGGGGGAAGTTTCTAGGTCTCCCAAGTCCCCAAAACATTTATGAGATGGGGATGGGGGTACCAAGGTAGGGGATGGGTCCTTGTGGAGCACTGATTTTATATGGTTTGGGGTTTCAAGGTGGGGTTTTACCTGACCATAGAAAACCTCTATGGTTGGGACATAGGTATACACCCCTCTTGCTGATTACACCTTATCATCTAACAGAGACCTCTGGGTGACTCCTGACAATGGTATTGTGATGGATTGAGGGGAAAAATAGTAACAAAGGTCGTTGTGACAGTAAAGTGGAGTTTGGTATGTACACTATTTAAGTCTTGTAAGATTCTAACCTGGAATCTAGAGGCACCAATTAGGAAAACCCTAGTCTGAGCCTTCATAAAAGAGTTTGCAATACCAATACATAAATGTAAAATGTATTTGATTTTGACTTGTATATCTGAATAGCTCTATTTCTTCTTGAATTAAACATTTAAAAACTAGTGTAGGAGCACTAAGGTATTTGTGAAATGTTGATTCATTGAGGTCTTAGGTCAGTTTGAGTTTTGAGTCTAGAAGTCATTAATAAGGTCATGATTGACCAATTCATATTGTAACCATGTGCAGGCATAATGAAGAGTGTTGGAGGTGGTGGCAGAGCTGTGAGAGGTTGGTAATGTCATTTTTCAATAAACCCTACCCCAAGCTAGTGTAAAGTGAGGGTTTTTAGTTACAGAGGTTAGATGAGAGTTTTCCCATCTAAAAATTGTTGATTGATTGTTGAGTGGTTCATTATGAGATAAAGTAAAAAATATGGGTCTGTAGACCTACTAGATGAGTTGAATAGTTTTTGCAAAGGAGTGATTTGGAAGAGTTTTGTGAATCAATTGGTTTTTTGAATGAACTTGTTTTGTAATGATTTGTTCAAAGCCAAATTGCTTTGCATCAAAAACTTCCATCATATTGAAGCTTGATGGGAAGAAGGGTCAATTGAGATAACTCAAGGGGTGTTACTTGCTAGGAGGAGAGAGGTTGTGGAGTACTTGTTGGCTTGAACAAGTGATTGAGCTCACCTTCCTTGTATTGAAGAGGATGTACCGGGTATTTATTTCCTCAATCAGGATTAAATTATAATTGATGGTTTTGTGATGAGATAGTGTTGATGATAAATCATATAACTTTGATGGTTGAAATTATTTTGGTGATCATATGAAATTCTTTTTTAGAACATTTATAAAGAAAGTATAGATTAAAGTTTGTTGTGCAAAACCAGTGAGTAGGCTACATTCCTCTGCTTGCCTCAAATCTTGATTTGGGTGATGAGGACAGAGGTATAATGCCTTATGTTACCTCACACTTGTTCCTTCTATTACCTCACACTTGTTCTAGTCATGTAATCACCTTGATGACTATTACCTCACCCATGTTCCAGTCATGTATTTACCTTGATGACTGAGTAACTTGTTTTTAGGGCTTACAACTTACAAGAAAAATGAAGGCCCTTTGACCTTTTAGATCATCTATTATAATTTAATTACATCAACAAAAAAATGGAAGGATTTAAGTACTTAGGGGTTTTCTTGAAGATATCACTGTACTATTTGAAGATTTTGGTTTGTACCTATTTTAATCCAGATGTTATGCTTTTGGCCTTGAGATTGAGTGGGACTCTCAAAACTTACTTTTTTTGGTCTTGACAATAGACTTTTAGTATGATATACTTAAGATGGTTTGATTAAGAATTTGAGAACAACAAAGAATAAGCCTCAATCTTTTATGTCATTTAAAGATTGGAATAAAGATTATTGGGCAAGACAACTTAAGACCTTAGATTTGCACTAATTATATATCAGTGAGAGACCTGAACTATACCTCATCTAACTCTCCATGACTATAAATATGATCTTAAAATTAGAAATATATACATTCTACACAATATTTATTGGTTTAGTAGATACTTAGGGAATGTGTAAACATGATAGTGAATACCTTGAACTAGTTAGATTTATCTACTAGTTACTTTTGATCAACTAAGGACATTTATATTTCAATTTTAAATAAAATTTGAATATTGAACTTCAAAATTTAGACAATTTCCACCTGCACCGCACATGAATGGAGGCACCCTTTTAACACATTTCTTTGATTACGCTTTCATCTCCTTTCAAATTTGAGTATACTAACTTATTTTGAAAAAAAAATGATTTCAGTGTTCTATCCCATGGATCAGTTCTTGCTTTTGTGTTGAACAAAAATCAAACACTAAGCTTCAGTGTCATGTTGGATTGTCAGAAAGCTACAATGTGAAAATAGCTTCTTTAGAGTCTTCATTCTATTCTATCTTTGCAACTCTGTTCTTTCCAAATTTATTTTTACATACTAACAATGACCATGAAAAAATTATTGCAGGAGTGGGAGGTTGTTCTTACCTATATGAGCCACTTTGGTGGGCAAGCATGATTACCAGTAAGTGCTTATTACTTATTAAATCAGGTTTAGGTGACAATTGGAGAATATTAATGTTTGAAAATTGACATAGATTACTTGAACTCAAACTACTAATTTCCTTATTTACAATCTTTTTTGAGATTATAGTTGTATGGTTGGAGAGTTTATATATTCATTGCTTTAAAAATTTACAGTTTATCTATAGTGACTTCATTTCTAGTCCTTAACAACTATTTTAGAATCAAAATTTTCACTAAGAATTACATTCATCATCTTTTATAAATAACTACTAACTACCCTGCAAACCAAAAACTCCATTTCGTTGCCCACAGTTTTTTAAAACCCACTAAAACTAACTACAGACAACCAAAAAAATCAAATTCATGGCAAAGGATCATGTTAACTGTAGAGTTGTAGATGAGCTACTCACCATACTTTCCATAGAGGTCTCATTCTTCTTCCTCTTCCTCCAAGGTTGATACTCCAACTTCTCCATCTACTCCAACTTTAGCCGCTTCGCTTCAACCTTTTCCTTCTTTACCGCTACCTCAACCTCTATTAATTCCACAATCAATTTTAGAGCCTCCCACCCATGTGCTGCTCCCTCTCTCCATCTGGCTTGATGTTTTCCTTCTGGCCATTTCACAAAGGGTATGCATTTGAATGTTTCTTCATCCTCTTTACTTTCAATTCCCTCACTGATATCCATCCCAACTCCCAGAATCATCCATTCCAATAGTGAGTCCATGTTGTTTAGATAATCCTTATGCACCAGTGCCTTCATCACCATTTTCACAACTTCAATCGGCTCTCCCAATTTTAAGCCCCAAGCTATTATGAGCGAATAGATGTCCAAATTAGTTTTGTACTTGTGCGTGAGCTGGCCGAATCCTCTTTCTAGAATTAGTTGCATTGACTACACTTATTGTTCATCATTGTATAGGAAACACCCCATCAGTCTCTTTATCAATGGTTCTCCATAAAAGTGTGAGAGTTGTTTCTTTGTTTTAAGTGTGAAACCAACATCCATCACCTCTGCAGCGACAGAGCCACCACCTCCTGTACACCGTTTTCACACCTATTGTTCACCATAGTAGAGGAGCATCGAGTAATTAATGCCTCGAAAATATAATGAAATAATGAAATGAAATAATTTAATAATTCCTTTCCATAAATGCTTGACATATGTCAGTCATCACTGCCACCTGACTCTACACACTTCTCTCATTCACTTCAAGAATTAAAACCTACAAGTACTCCATTTTAGAGCTCCCTAAATGCACCACCCATTTCAGTCTTGTCATTGGGGGAGAACATTAATTTTAAATATCTCAACGATGCCTTAGGATGTCACATCAGTTAGAATAATCATTATCGCCATATCAGTGAGACTGCGATTCTTATTCCATCGATATCCACCTTCTCAACCGATGAACAACTTTCATTAGGTCTATTGGCAGGACGCTCGATAACATCACCCCAATGCACCCCAACTCTACTGATATACATTATGCACTTGATAATCCATGCTTATATTGAGCCATTGGTGGAATGCAAACATTTGTTCCACAGATGTTCATGTGTCACAACAATGTGCTTACTATTTTTGACTTTGTTGGTCTATCAGGGAGTGCGCCTTAGGAGTTATCCCAATAGGGTATTGTTAGACAGATGCTAGGTTATGGGATGCTTTCATTAGGACATCAATGAGGCTATAATGGGGGTTCCGCTGATGAGGCATTGTTAGGCTGATAGTGCTAATTTTTATTTATGGATGGGGAAATGTTTATGGAGCCTCATACTATTATGGTGTCATGCTTACTATTATACTTTTGATAGATTTTTTCCAAGGCAGTGAACTATTTGACGAAATGATCTGGTAGACATGTATGGAAAATGTGGTAGCATAGATAGGGCAGTGAACTATTTGAAAAAATAACTCAGAAATGTGGTCTCATAGAATTCCATGACAAGCAAATGCAATTGGCAGCTGCTCCTAGTTATTAGTTATGCAATGTGAAGTAATTGCATAACTACTTAGGTTGACTTTGTAAAAACTATATTATTGTAATTGAAATTTTGTCATCTATCAACATCTAGTTATTAGTTATGCAATGTGAAGTAATGCTTTGAGTTTGAAAGGTGTGCAATGCAATGCAATCAAAGATATGAATATAAACTACATAAATCTATTTTTTACAATTCATTAGTTAAACTCTTTATTTTATTTGCTCTCTATATCTCTAGGTTATGGAAATGCCTTTCAATTTAAAAAAAAAAGATTTTATCCTTTGTTCTACAATTTTTAACCTTTTTTTTTAAATCCGATTTTTTTTCGATTTTTGAATGCATGGGGTTATGTTAGTACTCTCATATTACGTGCATGGTAATGTAGTGTTTATATTTGTGGCCTTTATATTTGATTAACATGAAGCTAATAGTAACATTGTAATGGTTTTTTAGTAAATTAGATTTGATCATTGCAATTATTTTTACACACACATGCAAGTACTATTTAAGTAATGGTTTTTTATTTTGAAAACAAAGGTAATCATTACCTGTGTAATATAATGTGTTATTTTTTTTTTTTTTCGTAGGAATGTATTGATAAACTCAAAGAAAGGGATAAAGTTAGGGAGTCAACTTGAAGACAAAATAGATGGGGTTGTTCGTCTGAAAGAGAAAGAGGGAACCTTCACATGATATCCACTAAAACATTTGTAGAAAATGAAATAGTTGAACATGTTTATCATGTACTAGTTAATGTTAGACATCTTGGCTCATTGCTTTATGCAATATTTTGAATGTGTTGTCCAGGGATCTTAATTATCACGGTGTATTTGAAAGAGTTAGAAACTCTTAGACAACTTTGACATTTTTTATTATATTTACATATATACTCTTAGACAGCTTTGACATCTTGTAACTTTATATATATATATATATATATAATTTTTATTGCAGATTACCTTTATTTATCATGATGTTGAATCAATCTTTTAATTCTAGTATGTTGTAGCTTGTTCGTATATGTAATATTTTTATTTGCTTTTATGTTTTATTTCAAGTTTAATATTATGTTAGTTTTGCATTATAAAATTTATGGTACTTAATAAATTATTCATTTCATCACTATATTTACTACCAATTAGTCTAAACCAAAATAAAAATGACTAAATTAATGACTAAATATATGACTAAAGTAATGACTAAATTAATGACTAAATATATGACTACATATATGACTAAAGTAATGACTAAAGTAATGACTAAATTAATGGCTAAAATAATGACTAAATTAATGACTAAATATATGACTAAAGTAATGACTAAAGTAATGACTAAAGTAATGACTAAATTAATGACTAAAATAATGACTAAATTAATGACTAAATAAATGACTACCATGACTAAATAAATGACCAGCTAACAATAATCAATGACTAAATTAATGACTACCATGACTAATTAAATGACCAGCTAACAACAATCAATGACTAAATTAATGACTAAATATATGACTAATAAATCACTACCACAACTAAATAAATGACTAAATTAACGACTAACTCAATGACCAAATCAATGACTAAATAAATCACTAAAATAGTTTAGTCATAAATTTAGTGGTGTTATAAATGACTACAAATAAACCACTAAAATAGTCACGTGACTAAAATTAATGACTGAAAAATATACTAAATAAATGACTGAATAAATGACAATAAATGACAGAATTAATGACCAAAAAATGACTAAACAATGACTAAATAAATGACTAAAATTGTTTAGTCATAAATTTAGTGGTGTTATAAATGACTACAAATAAACCACTAATAGTCACGTGACTAAAGTTAGTTATTTATATACAATTTTTAGTAGTTTATTTAGTCATATATTGTTGTTTATGTACTAGTGTTAAAATGAAACTTCAAGTGGTGTGTTTATTTCAATTATACATGCATATATATTATACACAATTTTATCATTTAGACCGAAAAGAAAAACTCAACAATAGAAAAACTGAAAAAAAAAATAGAAATCATTTACTAAAATCTAAACATGTGAATACATATCTAACTTTAGAAAGGTGTCTTTCTAACCTAAGGAATATCTTCTTTCAAAATAGTGAATTTAGCCAAAGTATTCACATGAATTGGGGAATGTTTCTTTCTACATTCTTGTAGAGAAAGAGAGCATGATTCCTTGCTTGGAGCTTAAAATGAGCATCTTTCCACCATGTAGTTTGACTTATTGATTTAGTTCTAAGTTTTGGGCAATCTACCACAATATGACTTATAGCAAAACATCTTTGACAACAAAAGGGGATTCCTTCATAATCTGGGGATTGAGACCAAGACTGACCAACAACTTTCAAAGTGATATCTCTAAGGAGATCCTTGGAGATGTATAGATCAACAAGGATTCAAGCATAGGCAATGTGGAGAAATCAGAGTTATCCTCATTAACAACTAAAAAGTCACCTAAAGAGTTAATATAACTTCAAAATAAGACTTAATAAAAAATGGAATGGAAGGTTTGGGAGATGAAACCAAATAGAAAAGACACTAAAATATTCAAATGAGATATTAAAAGTTGCTTTCCAAGGTTTTAGCATCAATAAATTGTGCCCCCAAACCCATAAATAATCATGTATAATCTCGATCTTTAGTTGAATAAAATGCTGCAATAAAAAAACCATGAGCATTAGTGGATATTTCCATACCATGTTTTAGGTGTGATAGCTAGTGATCTTTAATCCATTTATTTAGGGGAGGGGGGCTTGCCCAAAGCTGGCTAAAGGAATAAATAAAACCACGAGTAGAAAAATAATTTTCTAGCTCCACAAATTCATCACCAAATTCTAGTATGGGATATTTTTCAGCATATTTGAGGGGTTGAAGCCTTTTTCTCTAGTGCCTAGAGTAGGAAAAAGAAAAAAAGTGAAAATTTGGGGCAATGTCTTAATGGGTGAACCATCAGAAGATTTAGAAGGATACATCCTTTCCTTCAAATGTATTGAAACATTAGTTGTAGAGAGTGTTGTTCCCTCTAGAGATTTTCAAGATTTCACACTATCCACATTGAGATCTCGTCAATTTTTTGCATCTCTAGACACAAAGGGGGTAAAAATGGCCAACCCAATAGTAGTAGAAAAATATTAAAACTCTTCTTTGCTTTGAGAGGGATTTTTTGTGATATGTTGTAGTTACAAGTGCCTTGCTATACATACATGAAAATGTGGAAGCATAGACAAGGAAAGTGAATTGTTTCAAAAAATTCCTCAAAGAAATGTGATCCCGGTCTCCTACAAGCACTTAAAGTCATGCCTACGGTGATGCAGGGATTTTCTACATCACCACAAGCATGACTTGAAGTGCTTGCGGGAGAGCGGTGCAAGCACTTCAAGTCATGCCTGCGACGATGTGGGGCTTTCCTACATCACCACAAGCATGAATTGAAGTACTTGTGGGAGTGTAGGATAACATTTCTTTGAGGCACTTTTTGTAATAATCCATTCCAAATTACTACTAAATTAATATTATTGTAAATGAAACATGAATATAATCCAATTTAAAAAGATAACACTAGTGGATAAGGTCAATCATAGCTACACATGTCCTTTTAAAATGAGTCACAATTCTTCTATTCACTTCAAAATTCAGATTATAATATCTAGTTCACTTGGCTCCTAAGGTCACAATGTCATTACATAGTACATTTTCTATCAAGTACATGAATGATTTTTTACATCAAGTTACAACCTAGACTGTAATAGTCTGGTGAACAACTAAGGTTCTTCTTCAACACTTGCCTCTACTAGTCAATGAGAACATGATTGAAGCACTTTACCACCCAACCATGAAGCTTAAGCTTCCCTAAAATTATTCCAACTTGAAGAATGCTCGACCCTACACAGAAAGTTTAGCAAGAGAACAACCTGCAAGGTGGAATTTGGTGCGTGCCCAAACATATAGATGCAATTTCTATCTATATGCTAGAAAAGAAAGTACAAGATCTATGCTAGGAATGACAAAGAGTGAAATCACATAGTTCATTTATACATACAAAATGAACAATATTGCTTGGCCAAGCATAACAAGTGTGTTACAATAACAAAAAACAATAGGTTTTGGTAAAGCAAACCTATACTCTCTGACTCCATTTCAACACCTATCCTAGAAGGTAACTTTATATTATAACAACTTTCTACCCTTTAGCAACAACTACCCATAGATTCTCTAGTCAATTGAGGTATCACTGTTCTATTCAAGTATCAAATATCCATTTATAAATGTCTTCAAGAAGAGACAAAATATAGATTTATACTCAATACGAAAAAATAAAAATTGATTATTAATAAAATATTTCAATAATTAGTCATATCAATCTTATGACTAGTTTCTACTTAACAACTCAAGAATTTTCTTTAAATTATACTAAACACAAAAAGAAGGTATGTCACAAGTATGTGTATGTACATAGACGAAGTCTATGTGATTACACATATATGCACCTACTAATGTTTAAGTTTATGCATACATTCTGAAATAATCTTTAATTCAGATTGCAATCTTAGATAGTGTTCTAATTGACTTCACATTATCAAGTAAAGAAAACATAACAAGTCTTTGGCTAATAGTTTCACACAGACTGTTTAGTAATTTTCACTACTGTATTTCTATAATATTTGCTATTTCCTTTACAAGAACATTCACTGTTTAAGTGAATCAAGTACTATTTCCTACTTAACAGTTGCAAAACTGGCTACTTGCATATGTACATTCATGGTTTGATTAGAAGAAATTCTGTTTCCTATTAAACAGTTCTAAGCAACCTTCTCACTTATGTAAATTCATCATTTAAATAATTATAAATCATTCTATTTCGTCTATAAAGATAAATTTTAAAATCAGTAGAGCTGCATGCAAAAGAACATCCACATTCCTTTTCAACAATCAAAGATATGTAAAATCAAATATTGCCATCTTCTTTGTTATAGCTCTTTAGCTATTCACAAGAGAAATGATTATTTTACAAGCATATGCTCATTGTTAAATAGAAGGAACAAAATGGTTCTTTCACATTGTAGAAAAAATAATCAAGTCAAAATTTTCCCTGTTTCATACATAAGGACAAAATGACTAATATTCAAATAATATTCATACCCTATAGGCTGCAACAACAGATTGTGATTTTTCAGAGTCACAAAATCCTAAAAGGGTTCGATATCCTCCTTTCTAAACATCATTAATATATTAGAAGTTTTCCCATGTAGCTTACTATTTTAATACCCTACATGCATAACATATATGTATTCAATCATGGATTTCATGCCATCATTCTCATTGAATGGGATTGACTCTTTACCAAAAGACAACCTTTATACATTGCAAGGCTTAACAACATTTGAAACAACCCCCTTTGATGTTATCGTCCCAATTGATAACATGGTTTGGATAAAATACAAGAAAATGCAGTATTTAGAGAGGTTTCCCTGATCATAATCAATCCTACAAAAAAGAAATAATGACAACATTTAGTCTGTCATCAAATTTAAATTCGACAGCCATAATAGCTATACATTTTGAAAGATAAACAAGTTAAAGACTCAACTCTTGAGGCTTGTTGAGCCTTGACCAACTGCTAAGGAGGAGACAAACTTTAACAAAATAAAACACAAGGGTATAACCCTCCTTCATGGGATCACAGAGAAATCCACAACAATGTATCATCTTTATAATATAGTACATCGGAATAGAATTTCTGATGGCCATTACATAGCTTGCACGTGGGTGTGATCTTGAAGAAAATAGCCTGAACCTAACATTTTAAGGCTCGGATTAGCTAAAAAAACTAGCTATATGGCTTCTAAAGAAAATAAATCATCATTTAAAATGCAGGCCAAGCGATCCATAGTGGGCGTCGCCATGCCATATGGCCCAAGGCCATGAAATTCATCTAAATGCACTTAGTGTAGAATAATAAGCAAATCGGCATAAAAAACGGTAGGATATCATTCAATAATAATGAAGGAAAGAAAGAAAATGAAGCTTTGTATTCTTTGCAAAGTTTGTCTTACCTCAAATATTGAAATCAATTATGTTATCTTTGGAATTTTTTCCCACATGTTTCTCTACTTTTTCCTTCCCAACAACCCACTTCTTCCTGTGATTTTTCACCCACACTGCTTGTGTGTTCAAAATGGAAACAAAATCTATATTTTGCATGCCTGTGGCAGAGGTGTTATGGCTTTGTAGCCAGCCACTACATATACAAATATCGCTATTAATTTCATGGCAGTCCTTACTACCATAATCTTATTCAATTTGATTGACAAACTGATATTAGAATTCTATCGAGGTTATCAAATTGAATTTGGCATGTTTAAGTTTTAATATGCATTCATATATATATATATGTATGTATGTATGTATTTTTTGTGTTTATTTAAATGGTTCCATTATGATTTACCATACATTCTACTATTGCTTATACACACACACATATAAATGCATGTATTCAAATCTTATTTACATACATGTATATATATGTTTATATATTTATATGTATACATACATACATACATATATATATATATATATATATATATATATATATATATATATATATATATATATATATATATATATATATATATATATATATATATATATACTTTCATGTATAATTGTTTGTTATGGCTTATGATTTCCATACATTATTACTTACAATAGGTAGCTTAAATTTAAATTTGAGCAGCTATATATATACTTATATATATTTAAAAAGGAAGTTTCTTTTGTTTTTTCAAACACAAAGTTCAAATAGGTAAATTTTATATCTACAAGCCATATATTTTCAAACATTGAAATAGTTTAAATTAGGAGATTTTGTTCTCTGATATATGAAATTTGATTCAAATGCAAGTCATCATGCCTTTTGTGGTGTGTGCCCCTAGATTCCTATTAGAAACCAAGATCAGATTTGCAAACTAGAATATCCTTCCACAGAAGAGAGAAATAGAAAAAGTAGGGATTTGCAAGAAGATGTGCAAATATTAATTATTCAGCAATTGATAATTACAAGATATGATTTGCTTTATAAAAGATAAGATGCATAACCCTAATCTTATCTTGAGCAACAAGATAGCTCAAAAGATAATGATGAGAATAAATAAACGTAGGAAATAAATAATACCTAAGTAAATTTATGCAAGTGTAATTAAATATTAATTACACTAACACCCCCCATAAGTGCAACTTAGGGAGAAGCAAATTATTATGCAAATATGAGTCCCGTCAACAAGGCCTAATTAGGTACTCATTTACAAATGCAATGATGAGGTAGAGAAGGAAAACCCAGTGGGAAAAAACACGGAGGGTCTTATGGGTGACCGAGTGCCTAGCTCGGCCCCTATTGGGTTAGTTAGCCCCTTCCTTGGTCGCATTAAGAACAACGAGCTCCACCGAGCTCCAGCCCCCTTAGTTCGAGTACTCACCCTAGTCACATTTGTGACTAGGGGCTGCACCCACAAGTCCTCGATGGAATCTCAAGCACCTGCGATGGTCACATTGGTTACTAGGGGCCGCGACCAGAACCCTGCCACCAGCCCCCTAGTCCACCCAGGTGACCAGGGGCTTTATTTTTTAGCCCCTGAGGGCTGCAGATGGCCAAATCGGACATTTTTGGAGCACTTTCATGGAAACAGGCATAACTTGGGGATATGATGTCTTTTTTTTTCAAACGAGATATCATCGAAAAGTTGTTTCAACGCTCTACACAATGGTGTCGGTGTGATTTTCTGGTTTTGTTTTTTTGATGCTTTTTTCGGCCTCGGAAGTCAGATGTTACTATTTTCACTATGGGAGACATATCTTTTGACTCGCTTATCCGTTTTTCATGATTTTCATGGCATTAGAAAGCTGGTTTCGGCCTCTATGTAGATCTGAGGTCATTTATAGAAGATGTGTATTAGGTCAGATTTGAAAAGTAGAATATCCTTCCACAGAAGAGAGAAATAGAAAAAATAGAGATTTTCAAGATGTGCAAATATTAATTATTCAGGAATTGATAATTACAAGATATGATTTTCTTTATAAAAGCAAAGATGCATAACCCTAATATTATCTTGAGAAACAAGATAGCTAAAAAGATAATGATTAGAATAAATAAACCTAGGAAATAAATAATACCTAAGTAAAGTTATGCAAGTGTAATTAAATATTAATTACACTAACACCCCCCATAAGTGAAACTTAGGGAGAAGAAAAGTATTATGCAAAGATGAGTCCTGAAAATAAGGCCTGATTAGGTACTCATTTACAAATGCAATGATGAGGTAGAGAAGGAAAACCCAGTGGGACAAAACCCCCTACAATGAGATGACTACTGCAAAGAAGCACTAGAAGAACACTGTGGAGTAACACCGGAACCACAATCTAACAAGCAATGAAAGATACTTCTGTCTAAAACTGAAACCAAAAATAGAATTGTGATAATGTGACAGCAGACCTGATGCCACGAAACACTAGAAAACTCACAAACTGGAACAACCCTAGAATCTGTGAAGCAATAGTAGATGAAATGAGGACATAATCTCGAAACCGTGTATCTCGATGCTGATGCCAAACTGAGACTAAAACTCTTCCATGGGAAGGAGTACCATAAAGAATCTGGAACATTAACCATAAAAACATGGCCCTCAAACTGAGAAAGATCTAAACCGATGCAAATCAAGAAACATAATCTTTCAATCTAAAGTGTGAATCGATGAATCTGACATGTGTCAAGCTATAGCAAAAATGTGGCTAAAAGAAACTAGGAAACCAGATAACCCATACGAATTTCCAACAAATCAAGATGGATATAAAGATCAAAGTGAAAACTACACTCTAATTAGATTTATTATGCAAGAAACCCCCTGATGAAACTTTATCTCAGTTCATTTATTATAATAACCCAATGATTGTAAAAGGAGAGAATGATAAATGTGCATAAACAAAAAATAACATGATGTGGTACTGAAATGAAGTACAAATATTCAAGTTTCACCTTTCCAACTACCAAAACATCCAAGTAATCTCCAAAACACCCATCGAGACAAATATGGAATAATGATAAACTTGTGATAGATACAAAAAATGTTCATGGACAAAAAAATAGAGCTCCTCAATACCTTTCCAACGCTGTAAAGAAGATGAAAATCAGAGATCATGGCAAAAATTTATGAGCTCAGAAGCCCAAAATGAACATATGAATTCAAATAGAAATAAATTCAGATAAATAGAAAAATAATGAAAAATAACCTACACCACTAGAAATTACTCGGAACTAGATTTCTGACAATATCTCATTTTCCCGATTTCAATACTGTATGCCGAAGTTATGACCAAAAGAAAAAAACTGCTCTAGGAAAAATCAGGGCTAGGAGGGGCAAAGAGGGGCCGTACGACCGATGATGTCAACACTTCATGAGAAATTTTTTTACAACCATCTGTCCATTAGAGCAAAAAATCACCCCCCTCATCAGAAATTTTTTTGATCACCGGTATATCCCTCTAACGATCGGAATATGCTCTGTACGGTTCCAAAATATTCAGCCGGAAGATTCTGTAGCCGCCAGTACTGAATGGAGAGCCCTCGGTCATCTATGTGACCAGGGCTAGCAGCAAAGAGCCTGTGGGGGCTGGGTAGATGACCCTCGGTCCTTCATGTGATCGGTGCGGAGTGTAGAGGGGCCCGTGGGGGTTGACAAAGGCGGCGGAGCGTTGGCAAAGGGTTGGAGGCTGGTGGTGGGTTGGCGGCTGTCTGGTGGCCGCTGCCTGGTGGTGGGATCCTTTTACACTGCAAGTACTGGCCCAAAAAACAAAACACATTTTTTTTGCATTTTTCTCAATTTTTGAGCCTCGTAACGTGTGCTGAGGAGGCCATAAGGCCCCTCAGGGAATTTTTTTTTGCTTCCTGGATCAACTGCACCAAAATTGACAAAACGAAGGGCGTTTTTAGGGTTTTTGGCCACTGCGAACGTGATGGTGACCTCTGTTTCTACCCAAACTACTCTAAAAATTTGGCTACCCCCAAATCTTGCAAAAATTCTCTGAGCTTGAAACCCTCACAGATCTGGCAAACAATGACCAAAATCTATAAAATAAAAGCCAATCATGACTTTTTCTAGTGCTTTGCATCCAATGGTGAAGCCCGATCTAATCCAAAATGCCTCATAGATGAACTCAAGGCATGATACCCTCGAGGAATCGTGAATGAACCCTACAATTATTTTCTCAAAAAATCTAAGAAGGGGCTGCAAATCAAGGATCTAATACCATGTTAGAAACCAAGATCAGATTTGTAAACTAGAACATCCTTCCACAGAAGAGAGAAACATAAAAAATAAAATATTTGCAAGAAGATGTGCAAATATTAATTATTCAGGAATTGATAATTACAAGATATGATTTGCTTTATAAAAGAAAAGATGCATAACCCTAATCTTATCTTGAGCAACGAGATAGCTCAAAAGATAATGATGAGAATAAATAAACCTAGGAAATAAATAATACCTAAGTAAATCTATGAAAGTGTAATTAAATATTAATTACACTAACAATTCCAACTAGCTTACCATTCAATCTAGCTAAACATTCCTACTTCAACCTTGTTCTCATCCTTCAACCTGTCACCCTACAACTACGCACACTTGAACTTGCAAATTGATTAGTAATGTTCAATTCTTGATGACATAAAAATAATTTCTAGAAATTCACAAAGTCAAATTATTAGTTAACTCCTTATATTCATTTATTTCAAATTTTTCTAGAATCCCCATTTAATATTTAATTGAATCTTGTCAATAATTAAATTTTCTATATTTAAATAAATGCGAAATAAAAATTGGGTTATGACATCCTTCCCCTCTTGGAAGAGACATCATATCGATGTCTAAAAGGTCAAATAAAATAACATCATATCAAGTTTTCAACATTTATGTCTATTTCAACATCTCATCAAAATATATGTCTATTTTAACATATCAAAATATGTCTATTTCAACATCACATGAAATATATGTCTATTTCAAAATCATTTCAGAGTATATGTCTATTTCAACATCACAGGAAATGTATGTCTTTTTGAACATCACATGATACATATACATCTATTTCAACATCATTTCAGAGTATATGTCTATTTCAATATTAAAATTTTAAAGCATGAAAAATCATAGTATCTAGAACCAAAAATATCAAATAAAATTACTGAGTTTCTTTTCAAGAAAGCAAGTGTGGGAAGGAGTGTTCTATTTCTTTTGTATCCTCCCAAGTAGCACTATCCTTTTAGTAATGATCCCATTGGACCTTATACTAAGCAATATATTTGCTCCACAACTTAACATTGCATCTATCTAGGATTCTAATGGGTTCCACTAGCATGAATCCTAGATCTTGTACCTACAATGATTTCCAATCAAGCATGTGAGTCACATCAAGATGATATGGCTTAACCAAGGAAACATGTAACACATTATGAAGTCGAGCCAAAGTAGGTGGTAGAGCTAGTCTATAAGAAATTGGGTTAATCACTTCCAAGACTTCAAACGGTCCCACATATCTTGGGGCCGACTTGTAAGACTTTCCAAAAGCAATATAACTATTATGAGGTTTAACTCTCAAGAAAAAATTGTCCCCTATTGTGAACTGTCTAAGAGTTCGGTTCTTTTTGGAATAACTCTTCTGTTGGTCTACCACCTCTTTCAATATTCTCTTAATGACCCTCATTTGTTCTTCCATTTCCTTAAGCATTTCAGGTCCTACTACAATCATGTCCTCAAATTTATCCCAACTAATGGGGGTATGACACTCTCACCCACACAAGGCTTCAAATGATGCCATGCCTAAGGATGTATGATAGGATTTATTTTAAGCAAACTCTACCAAAGGAAAATATTCTTTCCACTTATATTGTTGGTCCATATAATACATTCAGAGATCTTCGACTACCTGATTCACCCTCTCTATCTGCTTGCTAGTCTGAGGATGGTAAGTTGAGCTGAAATTCAATTTAGTCCCCAATGCTACATTCAAGGTCATCCAAAACCTCAAGGTCATCCATGTGTACCTATCAGAAATGATAGTCTCTGACACTCCATGCAAACAAAAGTTCTTTGGACAAATTTCTTAGCCAGGGTCAATGATCCATCCTTAAGGTTTCTCAGAATGAAGTGCACAACATTGGTCAACTTATCAATCACAACCAAGATGAAATCATGCTTATTCTTGTTCAATGACAACCCCTGTATAAAATTCATACTAATAAACTATGATTTATACTCAAGTATGTCATGAGGATACAATAACCTAGCTTTGTGTGCATGCTTATCCTTAACTCGTTGGCACTCCAAGCATCTGGATATGCATTCCAGTACATCCTTCTTGAGTTTAGGCCAAAAATACAAAGTCTTCAACTCTGCGATCATCCTAGATACACCAGGGTTTCCTGAATAAGTTGCATTGTGAACTTCTTCTAAAACCAACTTTCTTAGCTCTCTAAAGCTAGGAATATACATTCTCCTCTAGAACCTCAAGATACCATCTGATTTGATTTCGCACCTCTACCAAATTGATGATGTATAGGATTTTTTGCTAGGTGTTCTTCACTCTTTCATAGTGCTCATTCCCTGGAAGATTCTGAGTTACCTATTGGCTCAAGTTAGGCCTTTTTGAGATCATGGTTGTCATATGTCTTCATCTACTAAGAGCATCAACCACTCTATTATCTTTCCATTTTATGTATTCAATTTGAAAGTCATACTCACTAAGGAATTCTAGCCACCTTCTCTACTGTGCATTGAGGTTTGGCTGGATAAATATGTATCTCAACCCCAAATGGTCTATATTGAATTTGAATGGATTTCCCAAAAGGTAATGCCTCCACATTAGTAAGGCATGAACTATGGCCACCAATTCTAAATTATGAGGTCCATAGTTTACTTCGTGCTATTTAAGCTTTCTTGATTCATATGCCACAACTTGTTTGTCTTGCATTAATTCTATTCCCAATCATTCTCTAGAGGAATTTGTGATTATTGTGAATATCCCATTAGGATCACGGATAATTAACATTGGTTCTATTGTGAGCCTTTCCTTTAGGAGTTGAAATTCATGCTCACATTTCTTGGTCCATTCAAACCACATTCCCTTCCTTTAGAGCAAGGTAATAGGAGATGCAACTAGGAGAACCCTTGCACAAACTTTCTATAGTATTCTGTGAGGCCCATGAAGCTATGGATTGCTAACACATTCTGAGGCACTGGAAATTCCACAATTTCTTTGATCTTTTAAGGGTCTACGGAGACTCCTTCTGCTGAAATGATATGGCCCAAATAGTGCACTCTATTATGATAGAATGAGTGCTTGAACAAATTTCCAAAGAGTTTCCTTTCTCTCAGTTGTTGGAAAACTATCCTCAAGTGCCTATCATGCTCTTCAATAGTCTTTGAGTAGACTAAGATGTATTCAATAAAGATTAGAAAAAATTCGTCCATGTAGTCTATGAATACACTATTCATAAGGTTCATAAAGGCTGCTGGTGCATTAGTTGAACCGAAAGGTACCACCATGAACTCGTAATGTCCATACCAAGTTCTAAATGTAGTATTTGAAATATCTTATTCCTTAATCCTCAATTGATGGTACCCTAATCTAAGATCCATCTTGGAGAACACCATTTCTCCCTTCATTTGATCAAATAGCTAATCAATCCTCGGGAGTGGGTACTAGTTCTTGATGGTAACCTTGTTCAACATCCAATAATCTATACATAGACACAAAGTTCCATCCTTATTTTTCACAAAAAATAATCAACACTCCCTAAGGAGAAACACTGGGTCTTATGAGTCCCTTGCCCAACAATTCCATTAATTTCACATTCAACTCATATAGTTCTGTAGTGGTCATTTGGTAAGGTGCCTTGGATTAAGGCTCGACTCCTGGGACTAGGTCGATGGAAAAATTGAATTCCTGCTTTAGAGGAAACTCTATAAGTTCTTCAAGGAATACATCTAAGTATGGATCCTTGCTATCAGGATTACTAACATGCATTGCAAAAATTGCACACACCTTTTGACGAGCCTTCTTGAGCTGCATTACAAATATCTATCTAAGCTCTAAGGGTCTCTGCATTCCATGAACCTTAACTAGTTTTCCATAATCATCTAGATAGTTGAAAACCTTATCCTCACAACTCACTATAGCTTTATTCTCAGTTAACCAATTTATTCACAAAATTTCATCATATGAGCCTAAGGGTTCCACATAAAAGTTGACCTGATTTTGAAAAGTTGGAAGTTCTAACTCACTGGAAAAGAGACAGGTATCTACCCTCCACTCTACTTTATTACCATATTGGATGGTCCATGAGTTTTCCATGTACCTAGGTCTAATGGGTATCTTAGATATTATTTTAGGATCTACAAAACATTTAGTAGCTCCAATATTAGTTAAGATAGAGACAAATTTGCCATAGAGCTTACTTGTTAGTTGAATTGGAAAAGCCTAGTATTATGCCTGTTTGTTGTCCACTACAACGTGGATCTAGTGATTCTGCTGATAACTTCCTTCCCTTCGGGAATTCGTTCAGTGAGGAGAATTTAAGGCATAATGATCACCTCCACATATATAGCATCCATCTCAGGGTCGTTTATGACCTCTTGGCTTGTCCTCTCTAAAGTGCTTTTGCTTTTTGTCATCCTTACCCTTGTTTTTATTTGATTTCTTGTTCTTTCCACCATCACCATCTTCTCCTTTGTCTTGCGATTCACTTCACCTCTTGAGATTATGAATCTGATGGCTCTTGTCTTCCTTGTGAATATTTTTCTTTCCACATCGATACTTAGAACTTGAATCACTACGAAGATTGGATAACTGCTGCAACTTTTGTTCCTGTTTGGTGGCTTTCTAAAAAAATCCATTCATGGTCTGAGGTTCATGCATATCCACCTTAGCTCCAATGTGGGGTCTGATTCCCATTATAAATTTTTAGATATAGAACCATTCATCCCCTTGATACTAAGGCACATACTTCAACAAGCTTGTGAACTTTTCTGAATACTAAATTAGAATCATATTTCCCTAGGTTAAGTTCTAAAATTCCATCATTTTCTTGTCAAAGAAAAGCTATGGTAACCATCTTTTCTTGAAAGCTATGAGGAAGAGTTCCCAAGTGATCTCAATAGGCTGTAGATTTCATTCCAACTTGTCATTATCCCACCATGTTGCTTCTTCACCAAAGAGTTGATACATAGCCCATGTTGCCTTAGTTTGTTTAGAAAGGTTACAGAGCCAAAAACATTTTTCCATTTCCATAATCAAAGCTTCAGCTCTAGTTCTGATAGCTTTACCAATGAATTTGAGTGATGCTACTCTTTTGAGGTCTTTTCCAAGCTCTTCCTCAATTCACCCTCATGGACCTGCCCTAGGACCACCATTTCCTTGATTTACCTCTACATTCGATAGTCCCGGTCCTTGTGTGCCACTCAGACTGCTTGCTCTATGTGGTCCATGTGACTCTTTCTAATTCAAAAGCTCTAAAATTTGCTCCAGTTTCTTGTTCGGTTCATTATTGGAACCACTACCACCCCCGTCTTTCCTAGTGGTCACCATGATGTCTCACATTTATCTTGCAGCATAGTCACATCTATTGTATCTCAACACAAGGTTCTACGAATAAATGTTCTTATGCTACATCATATAATTTTCATATGCATACATCCTTCAACATAGAAGACATACAGATTCAAGCAAGATACACACATTTTAGAGTCTCTGATTAAACACACCAAAAAAAATATTATCTAGTTTTATTTATATTTAGGGTGAGTCAATAGAACCTTATTTACATTAGGCTTTGAGTTACATAATTTTTATTTCTTGGTGTTAGAAGGAGGAAATTTCTCTAGATCATCATCCAAGTTTACATTAAATTTTACAGAAGAAGATGGTTGAGCATGTAGGTTATCTTTTTCATCTTTGGTCAGCAAGTGTGTATTGGGTCCACACCGTAGAGACCAGTCTTAGATTATGGAAGACTTTTTAATCTTTGGTGTTCACCTCTCCTCAATCTTCAAGCCTCTCTCTAGCTTGAGTTGCATAAGAGCTTGGGCTCATTGATGGGTGTTTTGCACCATCTCAACATAGGCAATGCACAAGTGCACTACCTCTCTTGAAAGGTAGAAATCTGCAAACAAGTTACAAATCGCTACCCCAAGGTCTCTCGGGTGTCAGGTCATGACATTCTTGGAATATATCAATTGGTTCAATGCCATCTTGCTAGTAATCACAAGGAAGCATTACATGAGTTAAGTTGGAGGGGAATTGGCTCTTTGAATGGAGTTTATAATTTTTTTGATGTATTGCTCTATTGCTGCAAGTTCAGGACAACAGTCTAAAACTCCACTTTGATCTTCAGGTTTGGTTTTACAATGTGCAATGAAATTTTTATTAAGTTATTATTATAATTTTTTTTTAAAAGGGCAAGGAAGGAGGGAAGTCTCTAGACCTGAAACTATTGATGAATAGTGACAACGTGGGAGCTACTGTGGACAACCTTCCTAAACCTAAGTCCCACTTAACCAGATTAGTTCACAGTCTCATGAAACTAGTGCAATCTTCTAAGGTCTACATATTTCAATCATTCACTCACCATATAGCATGAATAAAAGATAGAATTTAAGTGCAACATTCAATGAATGTTCAAACTAGCTTTACACTGCTATGTACCATCAATGAACAACAAAAATCATGAACAAGGAACAACATCAACATAGCAGAATTTTTCACCAATAATGAACATCATTAACTAATCTACCAAAGCAAGCTAAATACATAGAACAATGAAGTAAATCTATTCAAATTCACTAACTATGAGTAGAAGAATCATGCAACATGAAATGGAACTCAATAATCCACCAAAATAAATGAATTTCTATTAAAATTCCAGTAGCATGTCTTTACAACAACTCAACTCTCTCTTGAAAATAAGAGGAAACCCCCTATTTATAGTGTCCAAAAATCAAAAGGAATGGCCAATATTTAATCTCATTTTGTGGCCAAGATCTACTACAAATTAGAGTTTCACCTACCCCCAAATATTTTACAATATAAAATACATTTTTGTCCTCTAGCCTACTTTGTCTTTTAGTGGGAAACACTGTAGCAATTTTGTCTTTTAGCTGGCTACCTTTGTTGCAACTATACTATGAGGAATTCATCATCAATCACTAGATTTCCCTCATGCTTCTTCATAGTAGCATATTCTACGAACTTCCTGATCAATGTTTGGAGCTTGTTCCACTCCATAATATCCGATTGGATCACCTGAAAGTTCAATTTCCTAGATCGGTCGGTAATCACATCCCAGTCCTTGTCACACTTGGGCGTGTTCTTTATTACTTGCTTGGATTGGGTCATGAGCAACAAAGTCCATAAAATTTGGTGTGAGGGCATTTGTGGCTCAATCCTCCATCTTCTTGAGGAATTGTGGCTTTATTTTCTTTGGATCTAGCTTGATGAAGGGAATGTCAAAATCTGTCATCAGCTTTAGGTATTCCTCGCAAGCTGTTCTGATTTCCTTGGTCCAATCAATATCAAGCTCCACTTCATGGAGAACCTACATATCTCTCTTCTATGATCAAGGCCTAATTTCTAGGTTTCCACGAGCTAGTGATCATATTTTTCAGTACTAACTCAATTTCCCATGTTCTCTTGGGCATCTTGAGGATAGCCTCAAGCTTGGGGCATGTGATTCTATACAATTCTAGGAAGTTAGTGAAGAATTTTCTTATGCCTTCAAGTTGCTTTTGCACTTCCCAAAATTTTTTGTTTGTTCTAATAGCACAACTGATACCCATATGTCCATTGTAGATGACTCATTGAAACTAATCCTCAATGACCTTGGTCCAATTATTTCTCCTTTCTAATTTTCTCATATGATCTTGTGCCATAGAAAAATGGTCCCTTTTGACTTTCATGGCCTTTTAGGTCTTGTTTCATTGTGTTGGAACTATGTTGCTTATATTTTATGTTGTAACATGGCTTGAACATGCATATTTAGGTATTAGAATTCAAATAATGATGTCTTGTGAAGGTGTTGTGAAATCTTGTAAGAAATTTTTACATTCTTCTAGACTCTATTCAATGCAATTCACCTAAAAACCACATTTTCATCAATAATCAATTCATATTTTGAAGAGTTGTAAATTATTGTAACAAGCTTTCATGCTTTTTTAGGCACAACTTCATTATTTTTCCCTTTCTCATGCTTTATTTGGTCCCTTTATGCCCTCATTGCTTTAATTAAGTACATTTTTGAATATTATCCTAACAAACAACATTAAATACAACATAATTCCCAACACTTATTTTCAGGTCATAGGTGGGACCCATTCGCCATGGGTGGCGAATGAGTCCCCCTTGGCCCCAAATTCAATTTTTTTAAATTTTCCTTTTGGGTTTTTATTCAAAATCACTTGATGTTACCCTATGATAAGGTATGAATGAGTAACTAAGGCACAAGATTGTATAAATAAGTGATTTTCACCTCATTTTACATCCTCCAACATTCACATATCATATTCAAGCAATCTCAAGAATTCAAGCATCGTACATCATCTTTTCAAGCACTATTCAAGCACTTTGAAGCAACCATTGACATTACTTTAGATTTGCAACATTAAGGATTTGGTTAGTTGATAGCACTTGCATGTTATTATTTTATCTTTATCTTGCATTTCATTATCTTTTCAAGGGTTTAATTACCAAAAGTGGGGTTTGACCAAGGAAAACCCCTATTCACTAACCCCTAATCATTTTCCCCCTTTTGCTTGTTTGTTTGCAACCTTTTGTTTGTAGATTTGACAGGTTATTAGGTGTTAAAGAGTGATTTCGAAGTCAACTAGGTGCTTCAAGTCAACATAAGTCAATTTCAAGCTTGAAGAGAGTTATTTGTCCATTTTCCATAGATTTGACTTTGACAACCCAACAAGCAGATATTCTCAAATCTGGTGTTGCAAAGTTGTCTCCTATTTTTTCAAAAATTTGGGGGAGGACTGATTTTCCACCTGTGGTGAATGAGTTCCACCTTAGGATTGGAAACTTGCGTTTTGTCAGATTTTAGATCCCGACAGATAGAAACCAACTCTCAACAGTTTTTCACCAATAATTTTCCATATTGGGTGAATGAGTCCCACTATGAAAAATCATTGAATTTCACCAGCATTTAGAAAACTCCAGAAAGCTCACATTTCAACTAGGTGCACTTAGATTCATCTTTGTTCTTCCTGTTCCACATAACTTCTTCATTTACATAGTTGTTTGCATATCACAATGTGTACAAACATAGTTATAATTGCACTTTTGCATCCTTTTTTAGTCATATAGATTAGTCAATTTCATTTAGTTAAGTTCATTTACATCATATCACATCACACACATCTTAATTTGAGTGTTACATTAGCATTTTTGGACCAAATCTCACTCCTTTTAGGTGAAAAACCCTAGAAGTGCAAGAGTAGCATTCAAGTCCCAAAAATCTATGTTTCAGATCTTTGGACAGTAGTAAAGGAGTGGCTGATGAAGTCAAGGGAAGCTCTTCAGCAAAGGAAAATTGTTGTACGTAGGCTGTTAGCTCTGCTACTTGTGCTTTTAATTCCTCCTTAGAGGTGTTTTCCTTATTCATCTGATGTACAATAGTAGCAATTGATCCCTGAAGATGATCAATTTTTTTCTCTCTCATGGCCATTACTAGGTCAATGGTGAAAATATTATAGTTGACTCCTTCCCCTTCCACCACTGAAGTAGCTATCTACACAGTCCTTGATCCCGAGGCATCCATTGTTATGTGGGATGTTATCCTTAGTTTCTTTTCCTTTTTTGTGATTATTTGTGCTCGAGCCAAGATGGCTTCTAGCCTTACCTTTGGATCCATAAGGGTAGGGGTATTCTTCACCAATTGCTTTTCTAGCCATTCAGGCATTTGGGAGCCCTGTTTTGGTGATTCACGATCACCTTCATCTTCTCAGGTATGTTGAATTTCCATTTCTTTGCTGCCCAAAGTTTTTTGTTCTATATTTTCTTCCTCTTCATCTGAATCTCATGTAAATATAGCTTATTTCTCTAGAGATTTAGTAGTGTCCATGTGCTCTTTAGGGCTATCTACCCCATCAAATCCTTTCTCTTCTTCTTCTTCTTCTCACCGATGCTCTGTTCCTGAGCTTCTCCTTGTTCCAACCTCTTCTTTGGGATTATTTTATTCTTTCTTTTCCTCTTCCTTTTCTTCTTCTTCATGTGAAGGAGGCATTTCTTCATCATGTTCAGGGCTCTTATCTTGTTCCCTAGTTGGAGGTTCTGTATTTACCTCCACTTCTTCATCTGTTTCTTTCTTGTCTTTAGAGGGTTGCTTTTCAACCTCCTCACAAAAATCTCTCAATTGCTTAGCAAGTTCCTCCTCAAGTTCTTGGTCAGAGGTTTGCATTATGTACTTTGCACTAGGATCTTCAGTGTCTTCCCTAGAGGACTATGTTTCTTCCTCTTCATGCACTACCTCATCAATATCTAGGTGTTGATTCTTAGGATGCTCATGATAATCATCAACTTCTTCCTCCATTTATTTTATTGCCTCCCTCTCTTGTCTCTCCAACTCCTCAAAAATCTACATTATTTCCTGAATTTTCAATGGCTTGGTTAGAGAAGTAGGAACATGAAGGCCAACAACTTGTGCTAGGGTAGCCTGCACTATAGGATTCACTAAAAATATAGAAAGATTAGTTGGTATATTCTGCAGGTGTTATGCAAAGGCTTCTGGGAGTTAGAGGGTAGGCATTATTTTTGTTGCTATGGCCAATGAAAGGGTAGTTGATGGAGACATGGAGGTGGAAGAAAGTAGAGAAGTGGTAGTGGAGGAATAGTCGACTACCAAGATTGGTGTAGTAGGTGAGGTAGAGGTAAGGTGAACTAAAATGTTCACCGTGGGTAGAGAAGAAGCAATCATTGATTGAGTAGTAGGTAGAGGAGTAAGGGAAATGGTAGCAATAGTTGTTATGGCAATGAGAGCAGAGGAAACGGGTTGGGACTTTGGCTACTCAGCCTCTTCTTCCTCTCCCCTATGTAGTGGGTCCTCTTGTATGGTGGCAATATTTGTGAAACCACCTGACTTCTTGGCCTTCTTAGAAGGATCACCTTCTGACGCATTTCTTGAATCTACTTTGTGTTTAGGATGACATTTAGCCACTTCTTTTCTCTTCTTTGACTGAGTAGTGGGAGGAGGCTTTGAAGTCTCTCTAGATGGGGCAGCAACAAAGGAACTATCAGTCTCACTCTTGGGTTCATCCTCGAGCTCTCCATAGGTCAAATTCACACCATGGCATTTCAGTTGAGCTACCTATCCATCAATCCATTTTTTTTTCTCGCCTCAGAATATCAAGGTCATTGACCTCTTCGTCATTCCAATCAATTAGGGCAGTGATAGATTGGCTGCTATGTTATATCTAGGATTAGTCACCATGTTCTCATCATCCACAAAATAATTTGGCACTAAAAACAAGTTGATCATCTTAACAGAATATGTCATCATGCACACGTAGTGCCTCATGTGGACCTCTTTATCATCTCTACAATTTTCCCAAAATTCTTCGACATTGTGGAGGTGGGCATATTCTTTTCCAACCATCTTCTTTAGCCTTCCATATAGATCCATCTATGGCCTGGTAGTGTGGAGCTCCAAGTTTTATTCATTTAACTCCTTCTCAGAGTATTCCACACATTGGGATGCGGGGATTGTGTACATGCCTTGGTGGAAGTTAACAGGATATGGAATTCCCACCTTGTGCTTATCACCCAACAATGTGTGGGCATGCTGCAATTGCTTGGAGAGTTCAAGCAATACCAACTGGTCATTTGGGTATTGGGGAAATTTTTATGGTCTCTCTAAGAAGTCCTTGGTTTGGATGTATGTAAATATGGGAAATTTGATGAATAGAAAAAAAATCAATGGATGAAGGCATTTGCACTATGGGTGACTCTCTTTTCAAAGTCACCTCCAAGTAATTTGATAATGTGCTCGATGAAGGCATCATTGACTCTATAGTAATCCTTTTCGAAGTTTCTAAATTGAAGTTGAGGATACCTATCATAGACCTTTAGTTCCCTCCATAGAGTTTGGCTTGGTACCATAAATAGCCCTTCATATTGAGCACAATCAACGATTATATAGACTAGATATGAAGTCATTTAAAATTGGGAGGTTTTCTTCATAGCTACAAATTACTCATGTAGGCAGTTGCTAATCATTCCTGCCCAATGGAATTTGGTCTTTCCCCTAATTTTTTCTTCTATGAAATAGAGCATCCACTCTTGGAAGAATTTTGTAGTTGGGATGCCCATAACTCTACTCAGTAAGGTCACTAGATCATGGTAATCCTCACGGAAATTGCTCCTAAAGAGCTCCTAGGGTACTTTGTTTGCACTACCCCTCTTCTCGTTTAGCCAATATTGATTAATTAGTTTCTTGCACTTGAGGGGTTTGACCTTCCATGTTTTTTTAGCATACTCCTTGGTCGTTTCTTCCATTTAATCAAAGGTGGTTATATGGAAAGATTTCCTGATAGACTTGGCAGATAAATTAGCTAATATGTTACCATCCCTATCCACAATTATTTTAGTGCTTTCTTGATATGCCTCCCTGCAAGCCATTACTAATTCAGGAGCTACAAGGGCAGGCAGGAAACCAACTACCTTGGCCAACCCACTTCGTCTAATCTTTTTTTCATTCTCTTTAGTAGGATTGACAATGATCCTTTGCTTGAATTCACTGATGTCAATGTACCCCAAGTTAGTATCTAAGACCTTGTCCTAGTCCGTGGTGACCTTTGACTTGATTTCCTCTCCTTCATACTTATACTTCATTTGATCCTTGTCCTCTTTACCCTTGGCTATTTTTTCACCCTTCTTTCCCTTTCCCTTTTTTGTGGACACTCCCAAAGTTTCTGTAGCTGGTTCCATATATCCTGCAAATAAAGGAGTAGTAAGCAAATTCAAGTGTCAAACATGAGAAATATTAGCAAAATCTTGGAAAAAATAATTTAGATTGAGTAATTCATCATTCAAGGATCCCAATATTGTTTTCATATCATCATTTTCCTCTATTTTGAAGGAGTTATGACAATGTGGGCCTAGGGGTGCAGACTTCGATGGGTTGACAACCATTTTGGAGGCAACTACAAATGGATGGCAATTAGGGCACAATGGCTTGCATGATTCTACTAGCATTAGAATTTGGTCATAAGGTGGGGCTCATTAGTAGGTTAAATCATTTTAGCATGTGGGTTGAATCAATTTTGAAGTTTAAGAAATGTTAGGTTGATCATTTAGGTGTATGGGCCTAAGGAACATGGGAGCAGAGGCTATCTTGGCCATTTTAGGTTTTTTTGTTTGAAACGATATTGGTGGAGTGGCATCCCAAAAGCAACATCCCGCAACATGGGGCCCATGGTCTTGAGGGATGACATCATTTTGTCTTCTAAAATTCATTTTTTTTAACCGAGTGAGGATGAAGAGTTGCAGGAGGATGCTAGGAATCAACCTTTGAAAACGACAAGAAGAGGATATAGTGGTTTACATAGAGTGGCCCGCATGATAGGGTCCGCTGGGAGCCTTGGCATCAAGTTATTGGTTTGTGATTGGTTAAGAGGAAGTAGTGAAGTTGGGCTCCATATAGTGGGCCAACCGAGGTCATTGGTGGTTTGAAGCAGCAATAGCGAGATGGAGTTCCGCAAGCACCCACCTGCATGGAGTAGCCCGCCTAGCATTCTATACTTAGTCATTTCATTTTGGGCTCAATGGAAATGGAGGGCATGGGGTCCACAAGGAAGATAGATGGAGATCATTGGTTGTGTGAAACAATGGCTAAGGGGTAGCAACAACCTACACTTGGTGGTCTACAAGTAACCTTCTTAGTCAATAATTTCCTTACAATGGGTCAAATGGATGTTGGGAGTGCGGGGTCCACTAGGTAGATGAATGGTCGACTGAGGGTTTTTAGAACAAAAAACTCACCACGGAGGCCCGCGGGTGGAGGTCTATGAGGAGCAACCCACAAAAGAGCCAACACTTAGTCATTTAAGCATAGAGGATAAGATGGAAATGGTCGAGGTGGGCCAATTGAAAGGATCCTAAGGTTTTACCATTTTGGAGATAGTCATGCAAGCATCGACAAAAAGATGGCATAAGTCCGCATTGGATGATTTGTAGGGTGGTTTAAGTAATAAGCTTGGTTGGCGGACATGGTTAGTGTGGGTCTCACAGAGTGGATGGCCGAGACCGATAGGTAGTTTTGAAATGACATGATCTGAGGAGTGACTCGAGCACGAAATCCCACATTTGTGGACTCGACGAGTTGAAAACTATCACTTTGACCCATGTTTTTGTTAATTTTTATTGGTGACAGCGAGGAATGGGTGTCTACCCACATGGGCACGCCCATGGGAGATGTCAACCAGTTTTAAAGTTTGGCATTTTATGGAGCTAGGCAATGACATCCAGTGCCATGCGAGCTGCAAGGGCATGGTTGGCCTAGCTCAGGAATGGTCGCGAGAAGTGAAAGTTTTGCAAGCACAAATAAATGAATTTCAAAAGATTTTTCAAATTTTATTACATGGGTTGTATCCAGTGTAATGTCTTCTAACTGGTTTTAAGTTTTCCTTCTTCAGAATTTAATAAATTTTGCAAAAATTGAAGAAAACCTATGACATAGATGGCGTCAAAAAATTGACCTAGGAAATCCAATGAATGGTGTGAAGAGACTGCAAACAACAATGCTCAAACAATGATGAAATCCTATAGATGCTAACGTGACAATCGCTAGGGATTGGAAAAGTTTCCTAAAATGATGATTGTGAAAATGACTTGTTCGAAGAGGCTATTTATTAGTTTTGTGCATTAAATGCTCACCATTAATGTGGGTACAGAGGTTTTTGAGGTTGGTTAATGCACATTTCAAAAAGAAGGCGACGAGAGTGACGGGGTCTGCAAAGTGAACGACACCTGAGAGTTGGTCGTCTAGCAAGCTAGCAACATAAAACGGTGATGGAGGTTGTGGATCCCATTAGACGGGAGGATGTGCTAAGCTAGCTATTTGAAACGATGAAGAAAAGGCGACGTTTTGCATAGAGTGGCCCATAGGGGCAGATCCGCATCACTTGGAAGATGACAGTTTCAAATTTTGAAGGAAAACTACCAAGGGAACTTCACAGAGGCTAGAGACTTATAGATTTTGAAAGAAATGAAACTTGTTCAACTTAAGATGGTGACTCTAGGACTGCTTGACCACTTAGAACTTAAAATAGGGGGCACACAAAATCAGACAATGACAAAAGTGACCCAAAAAAGTGAAAAGAGAGGGTCCCCGTTCTGAATGGGGCATGTGTGGTAAAGGCACAACAAATGGTGACTCTGCTAGGGAACACTCCTCAGCGTTCTAAGGATAAATTCTCATTTAGAACCCAAAATATCTAGTTTCGTAGACCAGGGGTTGGTCTCCAAAATTGAAATATAGGACTTAAAGGAGAATGAGATCCTTAACTAAATCAAATAACAAAAGCATCTTAGAAGTGTGTGCATATAGTGAATTCATTCCCTTTCTTTAGAGACTATGCAAATAACCGTTAATTTGAATAAGTAAGCTACAAGTTGTCTAACTCCAAAATTAACCTAGCCATCGCCTCGCTACTAGTCAAATTTCGATAGCCTTAGAGGAGTTGTTGCCATGACCCCACAAACATTGCTCTACTGTTAGGCAGGCATCCATAGCCCTGGTAGAGTTGTCCGCACACCCACATGGTTGCTTGATTTTAACATTTTCCTCTTTCTTTTGCTTTCCTTTTGATATCTCTTTTGGCATTCATTCTTTTGCTCAACCATGTAATCATCAAAACCTACTATGGGTTTGGAGTCATAGTGGTCATTAAAGAAGACTTAATATTTTCACTTGCTAGGTAGTCATAACAACCACTGCATAGCTCTTTATAAATAATTAGTGTATGTCTTGTGTAGGATCTGAGACAGAATGTGAGAAGAATCAACTAAGGGTCACTTTCTAGGTCAATTCCATAGTTCAGATGAGGAGACCATTCCATAGCAGCAATCAAAGACTAACAATTGAGAGTGAATATTTATCCAAAGAACACTAAAATCAAGGGAAAAAATGAACCATTCGTCGAGCCAAGAACAACCACCACAACATAGACAAAGGGACACTCTTGGCAAAGCAAGATAGCTAAGAGATGAGAAAAAATACCAATGAATCAAAACAACAAACAACAAAACAAATGAAGCCTAAACTAACCTATATACAAGTATTTACAACGAAACAACTCGAAAAGGTCAAGTGAGAAAATAATCCTTAAGGTGCTGCCCGTTGATGGGCAATAGGACGTCTTCACCAATTAAAGCCTTGAGGCAGAAAGTTTTATCTTCCAAGATTTAGAAATGTAAAAGGGGCCAAGCTATAACTTGTCTAATTTTTCATGTCCCCCTTTCTTTTCATGGGCCTTGTCCCAACATAGGTCCAGATTAGCTATTCTAAAGGCCTTGACTTTGGCTCATCGATCGAACCATATTTTTACCACACCCTCATGTTTGAATTTTTTTTTCAATGGCATGGTCGTGCACTTCTTCTAGTTGGAGTAACTTAGCTAAGCAGGCTTCTCATTGATCCCCTTATTCGTAAAAGGTGTTGATGAATTAGAGAGTAGGGATCTTGAGGTGAATAGGGAACATAGGCTCCAAGCCATAAATGAGGTGGAATGGGGAATCACCTAAGGTAGCCTTGTGGCATGTACTATCTTCCCAAAGGGAAAAATGAATCTGGGTGTGCCAGTCCTTGGGATTCCTTTTGAACAATTTTTTAATCACAGTGATGAGGTTTTTGTTTGTGGATTCAGCTAGACCATTGCCTTGAGGGTAATAATTAGATGAGAACTTGAGGGCACTACCATAGTCAAAGTCCCAACTAGTGAATTTAAGCAAGGGAAAAGTAGGGCCATTATCACAAACCAAAGCATATGGGCAACAAAAATAATTTAAAATAAAGCTTTCAATAAAATTGGTAACTACCTTTGTCGTACATTTCCTACATGCAATATATTCTATCCATCTAGTACAATAATCAGAGGTGTTTAGAATGTACCTATGATGCCTAGATGATGGTGGGATTACCAGATCAATGAAGTTGAGACCCCATTGCACAAACAGTCTTACCTCCAGGACTGGTTGCAATGGGACAACATTGCTTCTTTCTCTAGTTGTGGCGGTTTGGCAGACATGGCATGTGTGAACATGACTATGTGCATCTTTGAAGATGGTTGGCCAATAGTATCCCACTTGCAAGATCTGATGAGCGGTAGAAGGATTGGATCCATGACCAGTGCCAAATTTATTATGAAATTCCTTCATCACACGTGCTGCTTCTTCTTTCCCAAGAAATCTAAGGTAGACTCCTTCATGATTCGTCTTATAAAGTATAGACCCTCACAACATATAGCTACTACTCTTTAGCTGGAGAGCACATTTTTGAACTCCTTATAGATGAGATGGGCATCTGTTGTTCACCAAGTAGTAGACAATGTCATCATACCACTCTCCAAGAGAGACATCTTTGAGCTGATATTGCTAAACTATAAGCTCAGGTCCTGTTTCAATTATTATATGAGTGAGGGCTTTCCATAGTACAAGTTTCATTGGCTGAGTCTCCATGTCATATTCTTGCAACAAGGTCACCCAATTTTCTCTTCTTTCCCCTAACTCATTCTGCATTAACAACATATTCACTGTCAGATTAGGTACAATGGAAAACACCTTGTTATGTAAGATATAATGTCTCACTTTATTGACTCCTCTAACAAGAGAACATGCTTGCTTTTATACACTATGATATCTCAATTCAACATCCTTTAATGGAGCACTCATGAAGGAAATTGGGTTCTTATTCCCTTCATCACCTTTCTAAGTTAAAATGTTGGTGTACGAATGGTTTGAAGCAAATGAGTAAATGTAGAATTACTTCAGATAATCTGGACTAACAACTATAAGCACATCAAAAATTTCTTTCTTGATTTCCTCGAAGGCCTACTTTTCCTTAGGTGTCCACTCAACTTTGGCATCTTATTTTAGCATGGCATTGAGTGGCTTGATGATTTCAGCAAAGCCTGTAATAAATTTTCTAACAAAGTTTATCTTTCCAAGGAAAGATTTCAGCTCTTTCTCACTATCTAGCAGCTAGATTTTCAGTATGGCTTGAATGCACTCAGGGTCTATTGAGATTCCCTTTTCTAAAATAACATGCCCGATCAGCTTACCCTTTGTAACCTTGAAGATACACTTCTTTGGATTAAGTGATATCCCAAATTCTCAGCATGTTTGAAAGACTTTGCATAGGTCAAAAACATGATCATCTTGTTTCTTTGAAAACACGGTAAGATCATCCATGTAGATGATTTTACATTTTCCAATCAAATCCTTGAATGCTATAGCCATCGCATGTTGGAAAGTGGCATCGACATTGATGAGTCCAAACAATAGCCTCCTGTATGCAAAGGTCCCCCACTTAGTGGTAAACGTTGTCTTGCGCCTATCTTCATATTGCACCATTACCTAGTTATATCTAGAGTACCCATCTAAGAAGGACATCATTTGTGAACCATTGACGATTTGTAACACCTCATCCAACAAAGGAACTGGATAGTTGTCCTTCTTTGAAGCTTTGTTTAAATTTTGGAAATCCACGCATAATCTAATTTCTCCATTCTTTTTCCTAACCGGGACCAAGTTGGCCACCCATGTGGAGTGTCGTACTAGAAATATGATCTAGGCTAACAGTAGCTTCTATACCTCCTTGTAAATGATGGGCTCCAACAACACATTAATGGGTCATTGTCATTGTTAGAATGGTCACACATCCGGCTTAAGAGAATAGTGTGCATAATAATGGAGGTGTCATAATTTTCAAATCTTCATAGCTCCATGCAACTACATCATGATACTTCTACAAAGAATTAATGATCCCTTTCTTTTCTTTTGGTGTGCAAACCTTGTCAATGAATACATTTTTTATCTCCTCGGCTATTCCGAGGTTGTGAGGGTCATATTGATTGTTGATGGAGTCTTTCTTAGCCCACTAATCCTGATCTCTAATTTGATCTAGATCAAATATCTTTTCAAGCTAAACCATGCCCCTAGGAATGGTGTTTTTATTGAGGTTGATAACCCCTTCTATGTCTACTTTAGCTTCTTCAGGGTCAGCCTCATCAATTATCTGGGTTGCAAACAAGTTGCAACTAGTGATAAATTCCAAGATGTGTTTATTATCATTGAACACCGAAAAATGGGTAATGTTGTCTGGCACAAATGGGGTAGAGGTAAACTCAACAGTGAACCTTTTGAGACCTAATAGTGACAATGGTTGAAGGGTACTAGATGTTTGAGCCTGGGCATCAACAGTATGGTTTTGGGATTGAGGGATCAACTGAATATTGAATGCATTAAGACTTTCTAATAAGTCCCAAACTCTATGCCTATAGTTTGGTAGTCTCCTATCATGGCAAGAATATAATTTTCTGATTTGTTTCACTATGAGCTCTGAGTCACCAAAGACTTGCAACATTTTAACTTTCTTCCTTAGGGCCATGAGGAGACCATGAACTAGTGCTTCATACTCTGCTAAGTTGTTTGTGCATTATAATTGGAGCCTATGAGCAACAAAGTAAGTCTTACCCATGGGGTTGATAAGTTTGAATCCGGATCTAGCTCCTTTTTAAGACCTTGATTCGTTGAAGCACAACTTCCAAAACTTGGAGGGTTCCTTGAATTTGGGGCGGATCATATGTTCATTTCTTCCTAGTTGCACACTTGCAGCAATTATTTCTAGAATGGACTCTGGCTCAGCATGGTTGGGAGCAGGCTGCTCTATTGGCAACTCCTTTTGAAGTGTAACTTGTCCTTTAATGTGCTCTATTTCCATTTGACATAAGCAACACTCAAATTTTGAATGAGCAAAATTATGCACTCTGCACCAATTTGGTAGCAAAAGTTCTAGAAAATCCATTCTTGCTCTTAGGTAAGCTGATCTTGTATGCAAGTTTCAACAAAATCTTGGAATCCATCTAATAGTCCTAAATTTCCATCATTATAGGACTCATTATCATCTGATTCTACTAGAATTCCTGTGCTTTGAGGTGCATATGCTAGATTAGTAGGAGGACTGCACAGTACTAAGAGGACTTCATCAGTCATCTCTTCTTCTTGGAGTTCAGATTCTTCCTGGTATGCCATGAGAGAGTAATTTCGCAACCCCATTTCAGCAAACAACACCTCATTGGCGTTGTTGTACTCTATGATCAAGAACTTCATATGGGGTTCCTGATCAATATGAATCTGATTTGGTAGTCCCTTCCATGGTAGCCATAGCTGGGAGAAGTTAGTTGCAACATACCTGTTCAATGCTCGAGTGAAGTCTCATCCTAGTATTATCCCATACATGTTAGGAATATCTGTAACTTGAATATCAATAACTTGCGGCACCCTCAAGTCTGCAGCAATTTGCATGGGAATCCGATTGATCTCTCCAACTATGTTCACTTCTATTTTGTCTAGATAAGTCACTATTCTTCTAGGAGTGGGGACTATTCCTAGTGCCTTGTAAATAGCGAGAGGCATAACATTGGCCGATGCTGCTAAGTCAATTAAGTAATTGTGTAGGTTTTTCCCAAATATTTTGATTGTCGTGAGGAAGGGTGGCACTTCCATTTTCCCTTGGAACAGACCCATAGGCATATCAGCTTAGGCCACTTGGTTCTTATCCTTCTCATTTTTCTTCTCCTTCGTTTGCATTTGATTCTACTCTTTAGTAGGTTGTTTTCCAATTATCTGATTGGAAGAGACATCTTTATTTTTACCTATGATCTCTTGAATTATAGGATCATGTTGGGGTTCTTCAAGAGACCTTCTTGCTTGGTATTTCTTGAGTTGAATTAGAATAAGCAGTCCCATTGATCATCCTAAAGAAGGAATTCCTCACTGTAGGGACATTAAGTAACTCAAAGGTGGATAAAATTATCTTGACCTTCTTAAATTCATCAACAACATATTCACCCATTTGTTCAATTTCCACCTCAAAGGACTTTCCCTGAGAAAATTGAGTGGACTAATTTTGTAATTGGTTTGGTTGTTTGTTCTTATTGAAATATTGGGTGGGTACATAGAGGTAGCCTGGGTTATTGCTTGCATTAGGGTCAGGTGAGGTGCTAAAGTTATTGGGTGGAGTGGAAGTCATGAAAGGTCCTCCTGGTTTCCTATTTCTTAAATTATATGGGGATTCCCTTCGATGGAACATTTCGACCTCATCTTCATGAGACTCTTCTTCATCTACTAGACCATTATCTACCAAAGTAAAGAGCTAAGATAAGGCTTCTTCATTACTTATTCACTTCTTTCTTCTTTGGGGAGGAAACCTCATTCTTAGGCTCGTTGTTCTCACTTCACAAAAATGGAGCTTGATTGACCACAAGCACAAAAGATTTGTATGGTTTCGATGGGACTATGTCTCGGTAGCCTACACTGTCAATGGAATTATGGACTTCCATTTGAAAAATCTCTACAACTATCTAGAACTTGGGGTAGTCCAACTTAGAATTCCTATTTTTTTTGTGGATCCAACACCATCCAGATAGGGCAGCTTCAGCTAAGTACACTCCACTCATCATTTTATTTGCATTAGCTGATAGATTAAGAGGAGTGGGAACACCTCTGCTATTTGGCCTTGAATTCCACATTCGATTCTGTTGTTGTGAAGGTCTCATCTCAAAAATTTGACTGAAATTTTATCCTCTGTCATAATTTTATCTAGATGAGGCACCTGCTTCATGAATGTCCCTATTCTCTCGATTGAGATTGGCTTGAATGCTGTGTTGAGAAGCTTGCAGTTGATTATTTTGATTCCTCAAGTGTGTCATCTCCATGGAAATATTTCAGATCATTTCTGTCAATTCCTTGAGCTAATCCTTCTTTGTATTGTTTGGCTACGATACTTGGTTATGAAGGAAAACTAGTTACATGATAGGTTGATTTTGTTGCACCTATGAAAATTCAGGCCCTTGGAGGTATGCAAGTATGTGGGGTTTTTGCGAATAGACTTGTTGTTACTAAGGTTTCAAGTAGTGAGGCACGAGAGGCACCTAGTTTAATGGTTTTCCTAAATGAGGAACTATGGGCAGCTGCGGGACTTGATTCATAAGAGGCATATGATTTTTTAAAGCTTTAGCGAGCCCTTAAATTTGCATGCGATGAGCAACTTGTCCTAAAGAATGCAACATACCTAAAATTTTTTGTCCCAAGTTAGGGCTGGCTATAACTTCCTTTGTATAAGCATCCGCCAATCTGGTAGGGGCTAGTCGCATTCTCTTCAGTAATGCAGCTATGAGATTGTCAAGGGCCACGTAGTCTATTGGTAGGGTAGAAGCATCACTGAGAACATATGGGTCCTACAATATAATGTATGCTCAATGGAATTGATCATTGAAGGAGTTGATTGGCCCATTAATCTCCCTTCATACTAACATGAACTACTAATATAACTCTGAAGGGCTGATTGGAATCTTGTATTTCTTCAAGATGACATTCTTCAATAAATCCCAAGTGGTGATGGATCCCGTTGGTAGGTTCATATACAGATAATAGGCTTGTTCCCCTAATGAATAGGGAAAGAGATGACATGCCATGTATTCATAATCAATCTGCATATCCTTCAATTCTATTTGGAATATCTTTATGTGTTCTTCTACTATCCTTTGTGGATCTCAGAGATGAAACTTAGAGTAAAAAGTGTCTGGATTCTTTGGCATGTCATGGTAATCATTGAAGCACAATGGAGAAGGGTTGTTACCTAGTCATTCCATGAGGGGAGGTGGAGGTCGTAGTTGCTGTTGAATAGGGACTTGGGTCTATGAAGGATCCATAGCAGTTAGGAATGCACCTTGGACTTGGAAGGCAGGGGTAGGGGAAACACCTTGGTGTTTGGAAGTGAGTTGGCATGCAGCTTGAGATGGCAGAGCAGAGGAGGTGGAAGTAGAGAAGGAGGAAGGAGTGCGATGTGAATGAATGAAGGAAGGAGGTGAGGATGGAGGTGAGTCAGATAGAATGGATAAGGAGGATGAGTTGGCTTCCCTTTTCTTAGCTCTCTTAGCCTTGGTAGGGGACTACAACTCTTGGCAATCCCCTTTGTTTGGAGTAGATATTAAGACTCCATAAAACCTTTTAGGGGAGAACAAATCAATTCAATCTAGCTTAAATCAAATGGGCCCTCCTTATAGTACCAATTCTATTGATGGGTGTTTTGCACCTTCTCAACATAGGCAATGCACAAGTGCACTACCTCTCTTGAAAGGTAGAAATCTGTACACAAGTTACAAATCACTACCCCAAGGTCTCTTGGGTGTCAGGTCATGACATGCTTGGAATATCTCGATTGGTTCAATGTGATCTTGCTAGTAATCATAGGGAAGCCTTACGTGAGTTAAGTTGGAGGGGAATTGGCTCTTTGAATGGAGTTTATAAAATTTATGAAGTGTTGCTCTATTGATGCAAGTTTAGCACAACAGTCTAAAACTCCACTTTGATCTTTAGGTTTGGCTTTATAATGTGCAATGAACTTTGTCTAAGTTATTATTATAAGAAAAATTTCAAAAGGGTAGGGAAGGAGGGAAGTCCCTAGACTTGAAACTATTGATGAACAGTGACAATGGGGGATGCTACAATGGACAACCTTCCTAAAACTAAGTCCCACTTAACCAGATTAGCTCAGAGTCTCATGAACCTAGTGTAATCTTCTAAGGTCTATAGATTTTCAATCATTCATTCACCATATAGCATGAATACAAGATAGAATTTAAGTGCAATATTCAATGAATGTTCATACTAGCTTTACACTATTATTTATCATCATTGAACAACAAAATTCATGAACAAGGGCATCAACACAGTAGAATTGTTCACCATCAATGAACAAGCTTAACTAATCTACTAAATCATGCTAAATACATAGAACAACCAAGTAAATCTATTCAAATTCACTAACTATGAGAAGAAGAATCATGCAACATGAAATGGAACTCAAGAATCTGCCAAAATCAATAAATTTCTATTAAAATTCTAGCAACATGTCTTTACAACAACTCAACTCTCTCTTGAAAATGAGAGGAGGCCCCCTATTTATAGTGTCCAAAAATAAAAATGAATGGCCAAGATTTAATCTCATTATGTGGCCAAGATTAACTACAAATTAGGATTTCACCTACCCCCAAATATTTTACAATATAAAATACATTTTTGTCCTCTAGCTTATTTTATCTTCTAGTGGGCAGCGCTGTAGAAATTTTGTCTTTTAGCTGGCTACCTTTGCTACAACTATATTGTGAGGAATTCATCATCAATTACTGGATTTACTTCATGCTTCTTCATAGTAGCATATTCTACGAACTTCCCAATCAATTCCTGGAGCTTGTTCCACTCCATAATATCAGATTGGAGCACTTGAAAATTCAATTTCCTGGATCAGTTGATAATCACATCCCAATCCTTGTCACACTTGGGTGTGTTCTTTATTACTTGCTTGGATTGGGCCACGAGTAGTAAAGTCCAAAAAATATGGTGTGAGGGCATCTGAGGCTCCATCCTCCATCTTCTTGAGGAATTATGGCTTTATTTTCTCTGAATCCAGCTTGATGGAGGGCATGTCAAAATCTATCATTAGGTTCAGGTATTCCTCACAAGCCGTTCTGATTTCCTTGGCCCAATCAATATCAAGCTCCACTTCATGGAGCACTCTTTCCAATATCTCTCTTCTGTGATCAAGGACTAATTTCCAGGTTTCCATGAGCTAATGACCATCTTTTGCAAGTGCTAACTCCTTTTCCCATGTTGTCTCAGGCATCTTAAGGATAGCCTCGAGCTTGGGGTATGTGATTCTATTCAATTTTGGGAAGTCAGTGCAAAATTTTATTATGCCTTCAAGTTGCTTTTGCACTTCCCAAAATTTGTTGGCTATTCTAACAGTGCGTCTAATACCCATATGTCCATTGTAGATGACTCATTAAAACCAATCCTCGGTGGCCTTGGTCTAATTCTTTCTCCTTTCTAATTTGCTGATATGATCCTTGGATAACAACAAAGCAATGGCTGATGATGTCGAGGGAAGCTCTTCAGCAGAGGATCATTATTGTATGTTGATTGTTAGCTCCGCTACTTGTTGTTTTAATTCATCCTTAGAAATCTTGTACTTATTCATCTCATGTACAATAGTAGCATCTGATCCCTGAAGATGATCAATTTTTTGCTCTCTCTTGGCCGTTCCTAGGTCAATGGTGTAAATATTATAGCTAATTCCTTCCACTTTCACCACTAGAGTAGCTATCTACATAGTCCTTGATCTCGAGGCATCCATTGTTGTGTGGGATATTATCCTCAGTTTCTTTTCATTTTTTGTGCTTATCTATACCTAAGCCAAAATGGCTTCTAGCCTTGCCTTCAGATCCATAAGGGTAGGGGTCTTCTTCTCCAATTTATTTTCTAGCCATTTAGGCATTTGTAAGCCCTCTTTTGGTGATTCATGATCACCTTCCTCTTCTCGAGTATGCTGAATTTCCATTTCTTTGTTGCCCAAAGTTTTTTGTTCTATCTTTTCTTCCTCTTCTTCATCTGAATCCTTGATAAATATAGCTTCATTCTCTAGAGACTCAGTAGCAGCCATGTGCTCTTTGGGGCTATCTACCCGTTCAAGTCCTTTCTCTTCTTCTTCTTCTTCTCACCCATGATCTTCATGATGCTATGTTCCTAGGCTTCTCCTTGTTCCAGACTCTTCTTCAAGCTTGTCTTCTTCTTTCTTTTCCTCTTCCATTTTTTGTTCTTCATGTGAAGGAGGCATTTCTTCATCATGTCTAGGGATTTTATGTTGTTCCTCAATTAGAGGTTCTGTATTTACCTCCACTTCTTTGTCTGCTTCTTTCTTCTCTTCAAAGGGTTTCTTTTGAACCTCCTCACCAACATATTTTAGTTGCTTGGCAAGTTCCTCCTCAAGTTCTTGGTTAGAGGTTTCCATGATGTTCATGATTTACTTTGCGTTAGGATCTTTAGTGTCTTCCTCAAAGGACTATTTTTCTTCCTCTTCTTGCACCACCTCATCAATATCTAGGTGTTGATGTTTAGGATGCTCATGATAATCATCAGCTTCTTCCTCCAATTATTTTAACTCCTCCCTCTCTTATCTCTCCAACTCCTCAGAAATCTACATTTTTGCCCCAATTTTCAATGGCTGGGTTGGAGGAGTAGAAACAAGAAGGCCAACAACAACTTGTGCTAGGGCATCCTGCACTGCAAGATTCATTAATACTCTAGAAAGCTTTGTTGGTATGTTCTATAGGTTCCATGTGAAGTCTTTTGGAAGTGAGAGGGTAGGAGTTGTTGTTGTTGTTGTTGCCTCTATTTTACCTATAGTTAAATCAGGTGAGATAACCAAATGTTATATTTTCAGGGGCCAGTGGGACATTCACATAGGGGCAAAGACTTTACATCTATTGCTAGGTCACAGGGAGCTTAGTTGGGAAGCATGCCTTGTTTAGATTCAACATGAAAATATTCTAAGGGGATAGTCGCTGAGACCCCAAGAGTGTCACGACGAGTGGGGTTAGCATATGATCCCTATTGGCAAGACATCGGATAGGGTTTTAGTTCGGCAGAGGTTCTTTTATTCGACAAAAGGTCTTGGCAAATGCATCATGTCTCGCCGAAGTCAAGGATCTCAGCAAAGCAAGCGAGCTTCGCTAAGAAGTCTTGCCGAGGTCACAGGGTCTCCCTGATAATCAAAAGAAGCAAGTCTCGGGAAAGGTCTGGCCGACAAAGTCTCCCCGAAATAAAGGGAAAGTGGGCCTTTGATATGACTAGGTGATACCGCTAAGATGTCTCAGCGATTTCACAATGTCTCCCTGAACTGAAATGGAGCTCACAAAAAGTCAAGGGCCCGTTCTATAGTCTCAACGAGTGAGGAAGTCTTGCTGATCGAAAGGAGGCCCCACCAGAACACAAGAGGTCTTGCCAATAGTTGAGGATGTTGCCCGAAGGTCCTGCTGATAGCGGAAAGTCCTGGAGACATTTAAGGTGTTATCGGCAAGAGTCTCACCGAGCAGTGAAGCCTCCAAAATGAAGGAAGCGGTTTCGGCCAAAAGAAAGGTTCTCAGTGAAATGTCTTGTTGAGATGGAAATGTCACCCCGACTCAAAGAGCCTTCAGTGTAACGAAACTTTCACCAAGATGTCCCAACGATAACGTGGGGTCTCACTAACAATGGAGGAGCCTTCGACATAGCACAAGGAGCTCGGGAACACTTCTTCCCAACCGGTGGGAGTTAGGCCGAAAGTAAGGTCGGCCGAGTGTTCATACCTCGGCATGAGTCTTACCGAGCAGCGAAGCCTTCAGAACGAAAAGGAATTTTCCAGGAGGAGGGGGAGTTCTATGAAATGTTTCGGTGACACAAGGGGTCATGTTAACAGCTGGGTGTCTCGCCAGTGGTCTTGCCAAAGTGAAACAAACTGTGTGCTCACCAAAGCTGAAGTGCCTTCAACAAAATCTCTTCCCAACAAAGGGATGTTTGGACGACAGAAGAAATGGAGCCTGGCGGGATGGCTTCTAGAGACGTTGAAAAAGGTCTCCCTAACATGAATCTTATCGATGTAGAGACTGACTATCTGAGTGATGTCTTACCGATATCACTTGGTCTCAGCGACAGCAGGGGATCTCCATGTGACTCATTAACCCACTGATCTCTTGGTGACAAAGGGTGTCTCACCGATTGCTCCAGTAGCATCGATATGATCTTTTGAGCTAGCCATAAGTTCTCAGCGATGGCTCCATGCTTTGCCAATGCTTGCGAAAGGGTTTGGTTACATCAGTGAGACACTTCTAGTGTCTTGCCGAGATGCGATTCAGCTGAGAATTTGACAGCCTGGGAGTCTGCGCGTAGTTCACTAAGCCAATCAGAGAGGTCTGAGGGTCAACCATGGTAGTCTAAGGAACATCAAAAGGATGAAGGGCGATGTGTATCTGTTGTAGGCTCAGATCATTCGAGGTGCATCTAAGGTAGCTCAATCGAACATGACGACATGATGGAATGAATGCAGTAGCTGAAGATATCTGAAGAAGGCTTCTTCAAAGATGATTCTTCATCATCATGGACACACAGGGGCTTCAACATTAATTTTGATCAAAATATTTGAGATAGATCTTTTCCTGAACTGGGATATTTTTGTAAGCCCTAAGGGGCCGACATATTAGTCTTTATATAAGGCATTTTTTCCTTTTTTGTAAAATAGTTTTGATTGCACACTTTGAAGAGTTAGTGATTTTCAATCAATCCTTTCTCAGTCAATGTATGTTTTCTATAACTCAACTGGAATCTTGAATACAACACAAAATTTACCTTGGAAGTTCATGTTCATGTTTGTATTGATTCTCATTTTCTGTATCTTTCTTTTGCACATGCAAGTCTATAACTGTGTTTTCACATTTCTGCATTTGTATCTTAAGGTTGTGAAATTGATCTTTCCTTCCCAAGGTGTATGTGTAGGCCAGACTTGTTAGGACTAAAGCATTAAATCTGAAAGAGGTTGTTTTGGGTATGTAAATCAATTGAATTAGGCTTTCAAGTGTGTGTTCTTACTATGTTCATTTCATGATTTCTCATTAATACGATGTATCACCATAGGTTTAGTTTCATTTTTATGTATCTCTTTCCTCTTTCCTTCTCAAAGAAGCAGTAGTTTAGGTGATACCCAAAGGAAGCTGGCCTTCTCCAGAGGTTCACTTCAATCATAGGTGACCCACATCCTTGGAGTGATCCCATGTTGCTCTAGAATGCTCAGTTTTTATAAACTTTGCATAGGGTGCAATTCTAGGTGACAACAGTTTCTGGCACGCCCGATGGGATAGGAATTTTTTTTAATTGCTGGTTTAGTATGCAACCAGTGAACTTCAGGCTTTATAGAAGCCCTTTGGCATACTTGGTGACTCCACAAAGAGGAAGAACTCTAGAAATCATGCCTTCTATAGTATATGAAAAGAGTGCAGACAAGAAGCAGCTCAGGCCCTTTTGAATAGTTACAGTTGTCACCATCAAGAAGATGAGGCAGAGTTGAGGAAAGGCAGGGAACAACAATCATCCATTCTAGAAGAACTCAGTCCACTCCTCCACCTGTAAGGTCTCAATTCGTTGCACCAATAAATCCACACCAGATACCTTCAATGGCCGCTCCAAGGAATGAACCCTTTTTTGCTTTCAACATAGGGAGTCCTTTGAACTTGAAGTAGCATAATGACATTCCAATGGAAGCCTTGAAGAGTCTGCCAATTTTTATGGGAGAAGATCAAACTACTCCCATTGAAAATTTGAGAGATGTGGCTTCATTATGCGGAGTCCACCACATAACCGAGGAGGACGTTGCAGTGAGATTGCTAGCTACTTCACTAAAAGGAAGAGCTGTGTAGTGGTACAGGAGCCTACTAGTCAGTTCAATTGCAACATGGGATGATTTTGGAGAAAAAATGCATAAGAAATTCCAAGACAGGTCTGACAACTTGTCTCTATTGGAGCAACTGACTACAATTAAGAGGGCTCTGCAAGAGCAGATGAATGACTTCAACTTTAGATTTCAAAGAACTTGGGATAGAATCCCTACAACGGTGAGGCCACCTCCAAAGTATGCATTCCTATACTTTTTGAGAGCTCTGAATAGTGATATAGCTGTCATGATACAGTCAATGGGAGGAGTGTCTTTACCAGATGCCTTTGAAATAGCTATCATAGCTGAAAACAACTTAATACAAGCTGGTAAGCTTGCTCCCAAGCCACCAATGCCAATATTTCTAGAAATTCATGCAAGCATCCCTTTGCAAATACCTCCTTTCACACCTCTACCAGTTGTACCAATGCTACCAGCTGTTGTTCAAACCATTGACAAGTAGGAAAGTGTTTCCTCAAGCTCATCAAATGAATTACAAGAGATCAAAAGTCTTTTACAGACTTTTGGTAACAAGTTGGTGAACTTGGAAAAGCAATAGACCTATTCGAGGCCTTATCAACAGCAAAATCAAGCCTCAAGTCAGCCTTTTCAAGGTCAACAACAACAATTCCAAGGGAATAGACAGCAGTGTCAAGGAAATTATCAGGGCCCAAGACAGAGTGTGAACACAAGGCCTTTTCAGGCCTATGCTCCAGCACCTGTTAGTGCAGTAAGGGACTTGGTTCCCACTCAAAACAACTTAGCAGCTGATTATGAGTGGTGCTACCCTTGTAACTAGCCTCATAATCAAGCCACTTGTTCAAATGGACTCAGCAATCAAGCACTGATGGTACAAAATACTTCAAGTTCATGATCGCATACACCTAATGATGCATCTTCACAACATCAGGACCAATTCAACAATGATACAACCCTGCTTAATTGGCAAGGTCAAGAATTATGTGGGTTGAATGAGGATAGCTCTCCAGTTGCAGCTAACACCAGGGCAAAGAAGAGAGCATTTGAGCTTGACCAAGTAGCTGATAAAGGAAGGGTGGCAGCTGTGGAGTCATCTACCTCTCGAGTGACTAGTGGTTGGCAAAGAGATCAACAACTCCCAGACAAGGAGCAGCCACACTTACAAGCTAGTCATACTGGCATAAAGGTACACAATAAAAATCCAATTGTACCTTTTAACATTCTTGATAGTATGAAAATAAAAAATGTAACCATGTCTATGTGGGATTCCTTAGTCATCCTTGGTCAAAAGGATATGTTACAATCAGCCCTATCAAGTTTGAAAATGTCTGATGAATTCGAGCCCCCAATAGGTTAGGTTATAACTGTGTTAACAAATGATTCTCATGGAAATGATCAACAACCTTGCATAGAGAATGAAAAAGGAGTTAAACCACCTCCTTTCTATGTGTCAGTAATTATCAGTGATAAATTAGTCCACAACTGTATGGTAGATAGTGGAGCTAGCAGCTCCATCATGCCAAAATAGATTGCTGAGAAACTTGGACTAAAATACCAGCCTTTGGAGAAGGGAGTGATCCAATTGGATGGAACTTCAGTTAAAACTTTGGGTATTATCAAGGATTTAAATCTTACCCTCCATGCTTGCCCAAAATTTTCAGTTCCCCAAGACATGTGTCATAGACCTTCCACCTTTCTTTTCCTTGTGTTTATCTAGAGATTTTATAGCCAAGATAGGTGGTTATGTATCAGTTGATTGGCCACATATGTTATTTAGAAAAAGATATGGAACCAAGGTTACCATTAAATATGAGAGATTGACTAAAGATCACATTGAGCCATACGACCCAAGCCCCATCAATGCTGCTCCTTCTGCTACAAATGCAAATTGTGTTGTTTTTACTCATAATGAACTAGCTACTACTCAAGAACTCCAATCAAAAGTTGTTCCTGATGTACTGCTACATGAATGGGCGGTTGAAAATGTATCAGATAGTCCTATAGAACTCATTCAAGATGCTGGTATGGGAAACTATGTCATTCTTGAGCCTGATATAGAGATTCCAAACTTGGAGAAAGGTGCAAATCTGTTATCGCAACTGCTTAATGGAATTTGGGAGATGTTCTTTGATGGTTCTAGAAGTAAGAATGAGGTAGGAGGAGGTGCAATGCTGGTATCTCCGCAAGGTGATAATTACTATGCTACTTTTTGTTTTGTTTTTGCATGCTCCAATAACACTGTTGAGTATGAAGGCCTTGTTCAAGGTCTAGAGTGGGCAAGAAAGAGAGGAATAACCAACTTGAAAGTCCATGGGGACAACGAATTAATTTTTAATCAAGGGGCTTGAATGTTGCTAAAAATGACACATTAAAGTTTTATAGAAACAGAGTGCGGAACATACTTGAAAATTTTCATGCCTTTAACTTAGTGTCTATCCCAAGAAATCAGAACAAGCATGCTAACAGGCTCATAGCCATTGGAGCACAGTTTGATATTCCAAATGACATCAGAAAAGAGAAGGTGCAATAGTATGTGAAGGTTGTAGTCAGACCCTCAATTCCCAACAACAACATTCAATGGAAAGTCTTTGACAGTGATGAGCAGATCATTTCCTTCTTGCTTGAGGAAGATCAGTTCTCCATGGTGAATCAAGCAAAACTCAAGCAGCAGTATGGTGATCAGGTCATATAGCTAAAGACAAACAAATTGCCCAAGGGCTTGGTTACCTTAGAGTCAATTTTCAGTACTGGTGATCAGCTCAAAAAGGGTAGAGATGGCTTGCAAATCAAAGAAGAACACTACGAAGAGCTGGAGATCTTCAAACGTAAGCTCCTTAAGATAGGAAAAAATTGTTCACCTAAAGATAAACAAGATTTTGTTGCTTTGTGCCAAGAGTTTCATGATGTCTTTGCTTGGGAGTATTCAGATTTGAAAGGATTTGATGCCCATATTGCTCAGCATACAATTGAATTAGAACCTAACACCAAGCCAGTAAGGCAGAAACAAAGACCCTTGAATCCTAAACTTGAACCCCTAATGATTAAGGAGCTGACTAAACTAGTTGAGGGGGGTATTGTCTTCCCTATCAAGCACACTTCATGGGTTTCTAATCTTGTACCGGTTAGAAAGAAAAGTGGTGAGATAAGGCTCTGTGTAGACTTTAGGGATCTTAACCGATCCTCTCTAAAAGACCACTACCCGCTGCCCTCCATGGAACAAATCTTACAAGAGGTTGCTAGTTCTGAAAGGTTTTCCTTACTAGATGGTTTTTGAGGATATAATTAGGTGTTGGTTAAAGAAGAAGATCAGTTTAAGACTGCTTTTATGACTAAATGGGGCACCATGGCATACAAAAGGATGCCTTTTGGTTTATCCAATGCTGGTGCCACATTTCAGAGAGCCATGGACATGGCGTTTCAATGTTTGATCAACAAGATTATATTGATTTACCTAGATGACATCACAGTGTATTCTAATAATGCTAATGAACATCCGTTACATCTTAGGCAAGTGTTTGAAAAATGTAGAGAGTTCGGTATCTCCCTCAATCCAAAGAAGAGTATCTTTGCTATCCACGAAGGGAAACTATTAGGACACATAGTGTCAAAGTAGGGAATCACTATTGACCTTGAAAGAGTCAAAGCCATACTCAAATTGCCACTACCTAATCACAAGAAGGGTCCATAGAGCTTTTTGGGCCAGATCAACTTTCTAAGAAGATTCATCCCTGATGTTGCAAATCTGTTACAACCTTTAATAGCTATGTTAAAGAAAAACACTGTCTTCAGTTGGACAAAGGATGCCAAGAATAGTTTTGAAAATGTTAAGGAGGCCTTAGTAGCAGCTCCCACGCTGGTAAATCCCAATTTTTCCAAAGATTTTTATTTGTATGCTTATGGTAGCACAAGTAACATTTCTGCAATATTGGTTCAAAAAAATGAAGAGAATCTAGAGCAACCAATATCCTTTTTCAGTCAAGGTTTGGTTGACTACGAACATAAATACTCATTTGTGGAGAGGCATGTCCTTGCCATGATTAGAAGCCTGAAGAAATTCAAGCCTTTGGTTTCTCACAATAAAATTCATATTCTGGTGGCACACTCAAGTGTGAAGGAATTTCTGCTAAATAAAGATCTAAATGAAAAAAGAGCAGGATGGGTCACCAAGGTCATGGAGTATGACATAGACATTAAGATCACCAGATTAGTGAGAGGTAAAGGTCTTTGTGAACAACTTGCTTCAGGGTCAAGCAGTGAAAGTGAACTAGAAAAGGATACTATGCTTGCCAATACAAATGAGCCTCAGAACGCTCAAGATGATGTGCCTATGGGGATAACTAATTGGGTCCAAGATATGACCCAATGTCTACAAACTAGTCAATGCCCATTAGGTCTAAACAGAGCCAAAAGAAGATACTTTAGATTGCAATCCATACCATATGTGCTGATGGGTAATGTTCTTTTTAAAAAGGATCTGAATGGTGTCCTATTAAGATGCATTCATAGTGACCAAATTGAAAAAGTGCTTCATGAGTTTCATGACGGAGTTGCAGGAGGTCACTTTGCTCCCAGAACTATTGCCTAGAAGGTCATGAGAGCTAGTTACTACTGGCCCAGCTTGTTCAAGGATGTGTATTCCTGGTCAAGAAAGTACACCTAATGTGCTCTATTTTTGGGAAAGGAAAAGCTGCCCGCTATGCCCCTGCATCCAATTCAAGTAGAGCAACCCTTCATGAGATGGGGCATTGATTTTATTGGACCAATAAATCCACCTTCCAGTTTTGGTCACAAATGGGTACTTACAGCCACTAACTATTTTACAAGGTGGACAGAAGCAGTTGCATTGAGGGAAGTGAAAGAATCCTCAGTGTTGAACTTCTATGAAGATATAGTCACCAGGTTTGGAGTGCCCGACTCCATCATATCTGATAATTCCCTTGCATTCATGGGTCTAAGGGTAACCGACTGGGCCGTTAATCATGGCATTCATTTGAGCACATTTTCCAATTATTACCCTCAAGGTAATGGCCTAGCTGAGAGCACAAATAAGAACCTCATTAGAATTATTAAAAGAACCATAGAGGACAACCAAAGGACCTAGCCCATTAGTTTAAAGAATGCACTTTGGACAGATAGAGTGACCCCTAAGAGGTCTGTTGGTAATTTGCCATATGTGTTGGTCTATGGAAAAGAGGCAAGATTGCCACTATCAGTGGAGATTCTGGCTCTTTATATTGTTTTCCAGTTGGAGATGTTCAAGGAGCAGGACCCCATGTCTGTAAAGTATGCAGAGCTCATGGAGCTCGAAGAATCAAGGGATAGAGCAATGAAATCTTTAGAGTATCATCAGCTCCAGACAAAGAGGAATTTCGACAAAAGGGCTACAACAAAGTATTTTAAGGAAGGAGACCTCGTGCTTAGGTGGGACATTCTTAAAAGCAGGCCTGGCCATCACACTAAGTTCGACAATATGTGGACTGGTCCATTTATTATCACAGGCTGTAAGGAGCGCAATGCATATAAACTAGCTACAACAAAAGGTGAAGTGCTTCCTATCCCAGTTAATGGGATACACCTTAAGCCCTGTCTTCAAATCTGACATGGTCTATCTATTTTACATAATAGTTCAGGCTTTATGTTTTCTATAAGTGTTGTTTCAGCACAGTATATATTTCTCTTTTATTTTCCCCTTTCTTACTGTTTTGGCAACCTGTTGTGTCCTATAAATCTCATGAGGTTGAAGCCAGGTGCAAGATTGATGTTTTAATTATTCTCTAAGTTTTCTAATGACTCCATGCCTAATAGATAAGCCTAGTCATGGGTTCTCATGTTTAGCAGGAAAACATCCCGCAAAGGTCACCAAAATTGTTGCCTCTATTTTACCTACAGTTAAATCAGGTGAGATAACCAAATGTTAGATTTTTAGGGGCTAGTGGGACATTCACATAGGGGCAAAGACTTTACATCTGTTGCTAGGTCACAGGGAGCTCAGTTGGGAAGCATGCCTTGCTCATATTCAACATGAAAATCTTCTAAGGGGATAGTCGCCGAGACTCCAGGAGTGTCATGACGAGTGGGGTTAGCATATGGTCCTTGTCGGCAAGACATCAGATGGAGTTTCGGTGACAATGGGTTTCAGTTTGGTGGAGGTTTTTTATTCGACAAAAGGTCTCGACGAACATATTGTGTCTTTCCAAAGTTAGGGATCTCGACAAAGCAAGCAAGCTTCGCTAAGAAGTCTCGCCGAGGTCACAGGGTCTCCCCGATAATCAAAAGAAGCAAGTCTCAGGAAAGGTCTTGCCGACAAAGTCTCCCTAGCATAAAGGGAAAGTAGGCCTTCGATATGACCAGGTGGTACCGCTGAGATGTCTCAGCTATTTCACAATGTCTCCCCAAACCGAAATGGAGCTCGAAAAAAGTCAAGGGCTCATTATATAGTCTCAGTGAGCGAGGAAGTCTTGTCGATTGAAAGGAGGCCCCACCATAACACAAGAGGTCTCAGCAACAATTGAGGATGTTGCTCGGAGGTCTTGCTAACAGCAAAAAGTCCTGGTGACATACAAGGTGTTATCGGCAGGAGTCTCACCAAGTAGTGGAGCCTCCAAAATGAAGGAAGCGGTTTCGGCCAAAAGAAAGGTTCTCGGTGAAAAAAGGTTCTCGGTGAAATGTCTTGTCGAGATAGAAATGTCACCCCAACTCAAAGAGCCTTTGGTGTAATGAAACTTTCGCTGAGATGTCCCGGGGATAAGGTGGGGTCTCACTAACAATGGAGGAGCCTTCAGCGTAGCACAAGGAGATCGGGAAGACTTCTTCCCGACCAGTGGGAGTCAGGCCGAAAGCAAGGAGGTTGGTCAAGGGTTCATACCTTGGCATGAGTCTTACCGAGTAGCGAAGCCTTCAAAATGAAAAGGAATTTGCCAGGAGGAGGGGGAGTTCTATGAAATTTTTCAATGACACAAGGGGTCATGTTAACAGCTGGGTGTCTCACTAGAGGTCTTGCCGAAGTGAAACGAACTGTGTACTCGCCAAAGCTGAAGTGCCTTTAGCACAACCTCTTCCTGCCAGAGGGATGTCCCGTCGACAGAAGAAATGGAGCTCAGCGGGATGGCTTCTAGAGGTGTCGGCGAAGGTCTCCCTGACATGAATCTTATTGATGTAGAGATTGACTATCTGAGTGATGTCATATCGATATCACGTGGTCTCAGTGACAGTGGGGGATCTCCACGTGACTCATTAACCCATTGATCTCTTGGCAATAAATGGTGTCTCACTGATGGCTCCGGTAGCATCGGTATGATCTTTTGAGCTAGCCATAAGCTCTTAGCGATGGCTCCATGCTTTGCCGATGCTTGCGAAAGGGTTTGGTCGCATTGGTGAGGCACTTCTAGTGTCTCACTGAGATCTGATTTAGCTGAGGAATTTGACTGCCTGGGAGTTTGCGTGTAGTTCATTCAGCCAATCAGAGAGGTTTGAGGGTCAACCGTTGCATTCTAAGGATTGTCAAAAGGATGAAGGGTGACGTGTATCTGTTGTAGGCTCAAAGCATTCAAGGTGCGCTGAGGTAGCTCAATCAAACATGATGACATGATCAGAATGAATGCAATAGCTGAAGATATCTGAAGAAGGCTTCCTCAGAGATGACTCTTCACTGTCATGGACACGTAGGGGCTTCAGCATTAATTTCGATGAAAAGATCTAAGATAGATCTTTTCCTGAATTGGGATATTTTTGTAAGCCCTAAGGGGCCAACATATTAGTCTGTATATAAGGCATTTTTGTCTTTTTTGTAAATAGTTTTGATTGCACACTCTGAAGAGTTAGTGATTTTCAATCAATCCTTTCTCAGTCAATGTATGTTTTCTGTAACTCAACTGGAATCCTGAATACAACACAAAATTTACATTGGAAGTTCATGTTCATGTTTGTACTGATTCTCATTTTCTGTATCTTTCTTTTGGACATGCAAGTCTATAACTATGTTTTCACATTTCTGCATTTGTATCTTAAGGTTGTGAAATTGATCTTTCCTTCCCAAGCTGTATGTGTAGGCCAGACCTATTAGGACTAAGCATTAAATTTGAAAGAGGTTGTTCTGGGTATGTAAATCAATTGAATTAGGCTTTCAAGTGTGTGTTCTTACTGTGTTCATTTCATGATTTCTCATTAATACGGTGTATCACCATAGGTTTAGTTTCATTTTTATGTATCACTTTCCTCTTTCCTCTCAAAGAAGTAGTAGTTTACGTGATACCCAAAGGAAGCCAGCCTTCTCCGGAGGTTCACTTTAATCATAGGTGACCCACAGCCTTGGAGTGATCCCATGTTGCTCTAGAATGCTCAATTTTTATAAACTTTGCACAGGGTGCAATTCTAGGTGACAACAGTTGCAATGGACAATTAAAGGGTTGTTGATGGAGACATGCAGGGAGAAGAAAGTAGAGAAGTGGTAGCGGAGGAAGAATCTACTACCAAGATTTGTGCAGTAGATGAGGTAGAGGAAAGGTGAACAAAAAAGTCCACTATGGGTGGAGAAGAAGTAAGCATTGTTTGAGTAGTAGGTGGAGTAAGGGACATGGTAGTAGTAGGTATTGTGGAAATGAGAGCAGAGGCACTAGGTGGGGACTTTGGCTGCTCGACCTCTTCTTCCTCTCCCTCATGGATTGGGTCCTCTTGTATGGTGGGTATCTCTGGTAAACCACCTGACTTCCTGGCCTTATTAGAAGGCTCACCTTCTAATGCCTCTCTTGAGTATACTTTGTTTATAGGCTAACATTCAACCACTTCTTTTCTCTTCTTTGACCAGGTAGTGGGAGGAGAATTTGAAGTCTCTCTAGATGGGGCAACAACATAGGCATTGTCAGTATCGCTCTCAAGTTCATCCTCGAGCTCACCATAGGTCAAAGTCACACCTTGGAACTTCAATTGAGCTACCTATCCATCAATCCATTGTTTTATTCTCACCTCTATGAGATTCATCAGAATATCAAGGTCATTGACCTCTTCCTCATTCCAATCAATCAAGGGCAGCAGTAGATTGTCAATGACATTATATCTAGGACCAATCACCCTATTCTCATCCTCCACAAGTTGATCTGACATTGGAAAAAAGTTGACTGTCATAACAAAATATTCCGTCATGCACATGTAGTGCCTCATACAAACTTCTTTATCATCTCTACAATTTTCTGAAAAGTCTTCGATATTATGGAGGTGGGAATATTCTTTTCCAACCATCTTCTTTAGGTTTCTATATGAATCCATCCATGGCCTATAAGTGTGGAGCTCCAAGTTGTATTAATTTAACTCCTTCTTAGAGTATTGCATAGACTAGGATGTGGGGATTGTATACATGCCTTGGATAAAGTTAAGAGGATATGAATTCCTGCCTTGTGTTTATCACCTAGTAGTGTGTGGGCATGTTGCAATTTCTTGGAGAGTTCAAGCAATACCAATTGGTCATTTTGCTCCTGGGGAAATTTGTATGGTCTCTCTGGGAACCCCTCGATTTGGATGCATGCAAATTTTTGAAATTGGATAAATAGAAAGTCGAACCGGCGGATGAAGGTGTTGGCACTATGAGTGACTCTCCTTTCAAAGTCACCTCCAAGCAATCTGAGAATGTTCCTGATGAAGGCATGATTGACTCTACAGTAATCCTTTTTGAAGTTTTTGAACTGAAGTTGAGGGTACCTATCATAGACCTTCAGTTCCCTCCCTAGAGTTTGGCTTGGTGCCACAAATAGTCCTTTGTATTGAGCACGGTCGACGAGCAGATAGACTAGATACGAAGTCGTGTAAAATTGGGAAGTTTTCTTCACAGCTACAAACTACTCATGTAGGCAGTTGCTAACCATTCCTTTCTAATGGAATTTTGTCTTTCCCCTAAACATTTCTTCTATGAAATAGAGCATCCACTCTTGGAAGAATACTGCAGTAGGGAGGCCCATAACTGTGGTTAGTAAGGTCACCAGAACATGGTAATCCTAGTAGAAATCTCTCCTAAAGAGCTCCTAGGGTACTTTGTTTGCACTACCCCTCTTCTCCTTTAGCTAGTATTGATTAATTAGTTTCTTTCACTTGAGGGGGTTGGCCTTCCATGTTATTTTAGCATACTCCTTAATCATTTCTTGCATTTCATCAAAGGTGGGTATATGGAAAGTTTGCCTGATAGACTTGGAGGACAAATCAGCCAATATGTTACCATCCCTATCCGCAATTCTTTTAGTGCTTTCCTAATATGCCTCCCTGTAGGCCATTACTAATGTGGGAGCTACGAGGGTAGGCGGGAAACTAGCTACCTTGGCAAAACCACTTCTTCTAATCTTTTATGCATTCTCTGTGGTAGGATTGACAATGATCCTCTGCTTGAATTCAACGATGTCAATGTGCCCCAAGTTAGTATCTGAGACCTTGTCCCAGTTTGTGGTGACCTTTGACTTGAATTCCTTTCCTTGGAGCTTGTACTTCACTTGATCCTTGTCCTCTTTTCCCCTAGATTCTTTGGAACTCTTCTTGCCCTTTTCCTTTTTTGTGGACGCTCCTAAAGTTTCTATAGCCGGTTCCATATATCATACAAATAAAGGAGTAGTAAGCAAGTTCAAGAGTAAAACATGATAAATGCAAGAAAAATCCTTCAAAAACCACATTAGATTGAGTAATTCATCATTCAAGGATCCTAACATTCTTTTCAGATCATCATTTGCCTCTTGTTTGAAGGTGTTATGACAATGCAGGCCCAAGGATGAGGACTTCCCTGGGCAGGCAACTATTTTGGAGGCAATTACAAATGAATGACAATCAGGGCATGACGACCCACATGATTCTACCCATATTGGAGTTTTGGTCATAAGGTGGGGCCCATCAATAGGTTAAATGATTTTAGCAAGTGCGTCGAATCAATTTTGGAGTTTTAGAAATGTTAGGTTGATCATTTAGGTGTGCGAGCCTAAGGAATGCAAGAGTAAAGGCTATCTTGGCCATTTTAGGCTTTTCCATTTGAAATGGAACTAGTGGAGTGAAATCCTACAATGCAAGACCCGTGATCTCAGGGAATGACATTGTTTTGTCTTCTAAAGTTTATTTTGTTTAACCAGGTGCAGATGAGGAGCTGCAGGATGATGTTGGGTGTTAGCCATTAAAAACAGTGGGAAGAGGACATTGGTCCACGTAGAGTAGACTACATGGTTGGGTCTGCTGGAAGCCTTGGAATCAAGTTATTGGTTTGTGATTGGTGAAGAGGAAGCAGTGAAGTCGGGCTTCGCATAGTGGGTCAACAGAGTTCGTTGGTGGTTTGAAGTGGCGAGAGTGAGACGAAGTTCTGCAAGTGGCCATTGGCATGAAGTAGCCTACTTGACATTCTATACTTAGTCATTTCATTTCAGGCTCAATGGCGATGGAGAGCACAGGGTCTACAAGGTAGATAAACATACATCATTGGCCATGTGAAAAAATGGCTAAGGGATAGCAACAACCCACACAAGGTAGTTTGAAAATAAATTTCTCAGTTGATCATTTCCTTACAATGGGTGAAACAAATGCTGGGAGTGCGGGGTTTGCTAGGAATACGAATGGTTGATCAAGGCCATTTAGAACAACTAACTTGCCATGGAGGCCTGAGGATAGAGGTTCGTGATGAGAAACCCGCAAAGGAGCCAACATTTAGTCATTTTAGTGCAAAAGACCAAATGGAAATGACCAAGGTGGGGCTCAAATATCAAGAGGATCCCAAGGTTTCACCATTTTTGAGATAGTCATGCAAGCATTAGCAAAAAGATGGCAGAAGTCCACATTGGATGATCTATAGGGTGGTTTAAGTAATAAGCTTGGTCGATGGACATGGTTTGTGTGGGACCTACAGGGCGAATGGCTAAGATCAATAGGTAGTTTTGAAACGGTGCGACGTGAGGAGCTACCTGAGTGTGGAAGCCCACATTTGTAGACCAGTTGGGTTGAAAGCTCTTGCTTTAACCCATGTTTTCATTATGTTTGATTGGTGACGGTGAGGTATGGGTGTCTACCCACATGGGCAGGCCTATGAGAGATGTCAGCTAGTTATAAAGTTTGGTGTTTTATGGAGTGAGTGGATGACATCAGGCGCCATGTGGGCCACAAGGTCATGGTTTCCCTAGCTCAAGAACAGCTGCAAGAAGTGAAAGTTCTGTAGGTGCCAATAAGCAAATTTCAAAAGATTTTTTAAATTTTACTACATGGGTTTTGTCCGGTGTAATGTCTTCTAATTGGTTTTAGGTTTTCCTTCATAATTTAATAAATTTTGCAAAAAATGAATAAAACCTATGACATAGATTGCGCCATAAAATTCGATGAATGATGTGAAAATACTGCAAACAATAATGCTTAGATGGCGCTGAAATCCTGTAGGAGTGAAGGCAGTGATTGGTAGGGCTCATATAAGTTTCTTGTAAAGCTAACAGTGAAAATGACTTGTTAGAAGAGGCTATTTATAGAATTTTATACATTAAATTCTCACCATTAATGGGGGTACAAAGGTGGATGAGGTTGGTGAACACACATTTTAAAAAGATGGTAGGGGGAATGGTGTGGTACACAAAGCGAATGACACCCGGGAGTTGGCCTTCTAGCAAGTTAGCAATGGAAAATGATGAAGTAGGTTGTGGATCCCGTGAGATGGGAGGATGTGCTAAGCTAGCCATTTGAAATGGTGAAGACAAGGCGACATTCCACATAGATTGGTTTGTAGAGGTGGACCTACATGACTTGGAAGATGACAATTTCAAAGTTTGAAGGAAAACTACCAAGGGTACTCCACAAAGGACAAAGACTTAGAAATTTTAAAAGTAGTGAAACTTGGTCAACTTAAGATGGTGACTTTAGGGCTCCTTGATAACTTTGGACTCAAAATAGGGGGCATGCAAAATGAGGTGATGAAAAATTTGACCCGACAAAGTGAAAAGAGAGGGTCCCCATTTTGAATGGGGCATGTGTGCTAAAGGCACAACAGGGCTAGAGTTTCATCATCGAGAATTTCTGGTGGAACCTCCACCTTGGAATTTCCTTCCTTTACATCATTCTTGCATGGGGTTCTCATAGTTTTCCCTTTCCTTTGTCCTGGCTTTGATCTTCCCATTCCTGCATTCAATTATGGTTTGGTCAATTCTTAGGACTTCTAGTTTTGGATCAAGTGTCAACTATGGTAGAATCAAAAGGCCTAGAGCTAAACCCTAAGCTCTGATACCAAATGCAATAACCCATTCCAAATTATTACTAAATTAATATTATTGTAAATGACACATGAATATACTCCAATTTAAAAAGAAAACACTAGTGGCTAAGATCAATCATAGCTACACATGTCCATATAAAATGAGTCATGATTCTTTTATTCAATTCAAAAGTCAAATTACAATATCTAGTTCACTTGGCTCCCAAGGTCACAATCTCATTACATAGTACATTTTCTATCAAGTACATGAATGATTTTTACATTAAGTTACAACATAGATTGTAATAGTCTAGTGAACAATTGAGGTTCTTATTCAACACTCACCTCTACTGGTGGACAAGAACATGGTTGAAGCACATTACCACCCAACCACGAAGCTTATGCTTCCCTGAAATTCTTCTGAATTGAAGAATGCTCAACCCTACACAAAAAGTTTAGTAAGAGAACAACCTGCAAGGTGGAATTTGATGTGTGCCCAAACATCTACATTCAATTTCTATTTGTATGGTAAAAAAGAAAATGCAAGATCTATGCTAGGAATGACGTAGAGTGAAATCACATAGTTCATTTATGCATACAAAATGAACAATATTGCTTGGTCAAGCATAACAATTTTGTTGCAACAAAAAAAAAAAGGTTTTGGTAAAGAAAACCTATACTCTCTAACTCCATTTTGGCACCCATCTTGGAAGGTAACTTTCTATTAGAACAACTTTCTACCCTCTAGCAACAATTACCCATAGATGCTTTAGTCAACTGAGGTATCACTATTCTATTCAAGTATCATATATTGATTCATAAATATCTTGAAGAAGAGACATAGTACAAATTTATACTAAAATAAAAAATAAAAAATTGATGATTCATAGAGTATTTCAAGAATCAATCATATCATTCTTATGACTAGTTTCTACTTAACAACTTAAGCATTTTCTTTAAATTGTACTAAAAAAAAAGAAGGTATGTCACAAGTATGTGTATGTACATAGATGAAGTCTATGTGCATACACATGTATGCATCTGATAATGTTTAATTTTGTGCATACATTTTGAAATAATCTTTAATTTAGATTGTAATCTTAGATAGTGTTCTAATTGATGTTACATTGTCAAGTAAATAAAATAGAACAAGACTTATGCTAATAGTTTCACACATACCATTTAGGAATTTTCACTACTGTGTTTCTATAACATTTGTTGTTTCCTTTAAAAGAACATTCACCATTTAAGAAAATCAAGTACTATTTCTTACTAAACAATTGTAAAACTACCTGCTTGCATATGTACATTCACGGTTTGAATAAAAGAAATGTTATTTCCTACTAAATAGTTATAAGCAAGCTGCTCACTTATATACTTTCATAATTGAAACAATTATAAATCATTCTATTTCAGCTATAAAGATAAATTTAACTCAACAGAGTTGCATACAAAAGAACATCCACATTCCTTTTCAACAATCAGATATATGTAAAATCTAATGTTTCCATCTTTTGCATTAGAGATATTTAGCTATTCTCAAAGAAATGATCATTTTATAAGCATTTGTTCACTTTTAAACATAAGTAACAAAACGGTTCTTTCACACTCTTCATAAAATAATCAAGTCAAAATTTTCCCTATTTCATACATCAGGATAAAATGACTAATAGTCGAATAATATTCATGCCCTATAGGCTTCAACAATAAACTATGGTTGTTCAGAGTCACACAAACCTCAAAGGATTCGATATCCTCCTTTCTAAACATCATTAATATATTAAAAGTTTGGATATGTTGCTTACTATTTTAATGCCCTGCATGCAAAACATATATGTATTTAATCATGGATTTCATGTCATCATTCTCATTGAATAGGGTCAACTCCTTACAAAAAGATAACATTTATACATTACAAGGCATAAAAACATTGAACACAACCCCCTTTGTTGTTATTGTCCCAATTGATAACATAGTTTGGATAAAAATACAAGAAAATGTAGTATTTAGAGGGCACCCTAGATCATTATCAATCCTACACAAAAGAAATAATGACAACATTTACTCTGTCATTGGATTTAAATATGACAGTCATATTAACTATACATTTTGAAACTTAAACAAGTTAAAGACCCGGCTGTTGAGGCTCATCGAGCCTTGGCCAACTGCTAAGGAGGAGAGAAACTTTAAGAAAATAAAACATGGGGGTATAACCCTCCTTCATGGGATCATAGAGCGATCCATAACAATGTATCATCTTTATTCTATATAGTGCATCAGAATAGAAATTCCAATAACCATTACATAGCTTGCACGTGGGTGCGATCTTCAAGAAAACAACCTAAACCTAACATTTTAAGGCTTGGCTTAGCTTAGAGAGCTAGTTGCATGGTCTCTAAAGAAAAGAACTCACACTTTACAATGCAAGTTGAGCGACCCACAATGGTTGTTGCCATGCCATATGGCCCAAGGCCATGACACTCATCTAAATGCAATTACTGAAGAATAATAAACAAATCAACATACATAATAGTAGGATATCATTTGATAATAAGGGAAGAAAGATAAAAAATCAAGCTTTGTATTCTTTGCAAAGTTTGGCTTACCTAAAATGTTGAAACCAATTATGTTATCTCTAGATCTTTTTCCCACGAGTTTCTCTACTTTTTCCTTCCCAATGACCCATTTCTTCTTGTGCTTTTTCGCCCACACTGCCTTGTGTTCAAAATGGAAACAAAATCTATTTTTTGCATGCCTCTGGCGAACGTGTTATGGCCTTGCCACCAATCAATACATATTCAAATATTGATATTAATAAGTACTTACTGCTATAATCTTATTCAATTTAATTGATAGCCTATTATTAGAATTCTATTAGTTATCAAATTGAATTCGACACATTTAAGTTGTAATATGCATTCAAATATATATATATATATATATATATATATATATATATATTGTGTTTATTTAAATGGTTCCATTGTAATTTACCATACATTCTACTATTGCTTACACACACACATATATATACATTTATATATATTGTAGAGACCCAAAATTGTCCATGTCATAACATTACCTAGTCATACATGACCTTGTAAAACATCTTGCAATATTTACCCTAGGTCATTACCTTATCCCATTTATCCCACTTAATCACTTTCCTGATTAATTAAATAAATCTCATTTATTTAATTAATTCCCCTTCACATGTCCCAAAATAATTCAAATTAAATATTTGAATTAATCCCTCACTTATTACCACATTGCAACATGTGTTACATGACTACAACTCTTCACATGCATAAATAATTTAAATAATTTTATTATTTATGTAAGCGGTAGAATGGGGAAAACAAGTTAAACATGCATCTACGCTTCTAAATAGGACATTGCATCTAAGATTCAAGAAATTAAACTAATTTAAACTAGAATTCTTCATAAATTTATCCTATTGCTCTCTAACTCTAAATATTTCTCTAATCTACTTAGCTCTCAGATTTGGAAGCTAATTAAACTATTGAAGTGACACTTAGAGAATGAGAATTAAGCTATTCTATTCTAATATGATTTAAATGTGCAACTAGAATGATTCTACAACAAAATTCATGAGAAATAAACTACTGTAAACAGTCATGATTGAGATGCTGGATTGATGTTTGATTGAATGCTGAATGCTGGAGATGTTGGATGAATGCTGGATGCTTTTGAAAACCTACAGAGTAAGATTACATAAAATTGGGATCCATTTCCTGTAGCCAAAGAGCTGTATTTATAGCTTTCACGGCAGCACAATTGCACAGGGATACGGGATAAGGGGATGTGATCCAATCTGGAGAATTGAAGGGCATGGGATGAGAAGATGGAGCTGATCATGGAGGATGGTTTCTCCCCATGAAAACACCAGGCAAGATGAGAGGGAGGATTGGAGGAAGGAGATTGAGAGGACTTCCTGTAGGTTTGTCCCCGAAGCTCTTCCCATGAATGAGAGTGCAATTAATTAAATTTTTGAAAAATTTAATTTTATTGGTGAGTGAATAGTGTAAATGATTTATGCATAAATTAAATATTTTTAGTTTATTCAATTTTAGCAAAAGAGGAATAAATAATTTAATAAATCAAACTATAGGATTTGTTTATTAAATTAAAATATTTGGAAAGTGATAATTAAATAAAAGATTTTTAGAATATCTTTATTTAATTAAGAAGAAATGTGATGAGGCAATTAAATAACACAACTTATTGAAGCTGTGTATTTAATTTTAAGGTAAAATTAATAGATAAAGTATAAAAGAAATATTAATGATAATAATTAAATAAAACAAAGTTTTTAATTTTGTTTATTTATTTAATTAAGAGAGAAATAATAGGATGATAATAATTAAATAAAACAAAGTTTTTAATTTCATTTATTTAATTAGGAGAGAAATAGAAGAATTAATAATGAACTTAATATAAATAAATATTTCTATTTATTTATTAAGTAGATTAATTTAAGATAAATTAATCAAATAAGTCGTATTTAATTAATTAGATTCTCCAGACCATTTTTAGGTGTCTACAATTTAAATTATGAGATTCCCACTCACATCCTATTTTTATCCCCATTCATCATGCGTCATAGGCATATTTTCTCTCCAAAATAAAGAAAAGCATCCCATTTATTCCCTCACATCCTAATTTTAGCCTCATGTCATAACCCACTTAATGTATGTCATAGACACTAAAATCAACTTTTAATCCTATCGATATACATCACAGAATTGAATTTTAATCTTAGTCATAGAATCATATCGGCTATTGCCTATAAATCTAGCCCTTCATAGGCCATTTAGATCCATCTTCTTCTAGTACCCTCACTCTGCCAAAATTCTTCCAAAATTTTCATCTATCTATCTATTATTTCATCTTAATGCTATGCTAAAATAGTGAGCAACCAAAATTCCTCCATCAATCAAACCTTCAAAATATTGCATTCTCATGCGAGGTGGACAAGATAAATGGAGATAAATTGAGTTTAGTGTGGATTTTAGTTTTCATTTGCTTGCTATTTAGATTTTCATGCTGTCTCGTACTCTATTATGCTAGTTAGGATTTTGATATCTTGTTGTTTTAGTTTTATATCTGATTTTCCCTAACTACAATTTGAAATCATTCAAGACAGAGTTTGGGAACAAATTATTTTTGCATGAGTTTTATTTTTTTGTAAAGATTATGGTGGTATGAAGTCGCCCTTCCAAGTATAACATTGGAAAAAAATCCTTTTTAATTATTATTTGATGGCATCCATACTTTCTTCCCAACTTCCAATTTATATGTAGATAGGTAAGATGCTGGTTTGCATATTATTTTTGTAAGCTCATTTTAATAACCCATTTTGAACAATTCTGCGACTATGGCATTCATTGAGGCCACATTTCTTTAAATCATTTTATCAAACATTTCATGTGTTTCATCTAGGCTTCAAAATTTACATGCGTATCATATAGGTGTGGAGAGAGAGACATTTATTTTATTACTGAATAGTTACCTAACATTCTTCCTTTGCATATTTTGGTTAAAAATTTCACCCTATTATTTCATAACCATAGTAGTAGAGGGTTCGTATTGATGAGTACACATTGTGTCCTAGTTGCCTATTGTGGTAAGTATTCTTTATACAATTTTTTATTTTTTTCATTCTAACTTAAGAATGCACCTTCTTCAAGATTTTGATCACAACCACTAGTGTTGAGTCCATTTTCACTCAATGTGTACTATCTTTCAAGAGTGGTTTGATGTTATATTGGAGAGGAATGATGTTATTTATTTTCCCAACAATGATTAAGATGATAATGATTTAGTTTACTTTAGTTGTGTTTTAGGTAAATACCAATTTTTTGATGCTTTCCTCTTAATAAATAGCTAACAACAGACTCACAAAAGCAAACAAGGTAAGGTAGAAACTGATGAGCCCAAAATATGCTCATAGTTTGGATATCATGGTGTATTTTTAATACCTTTAGTTTTGTTTTTCATGGTTGTTTAACTCTTCTGAAACCTTTTATTGGGGGATATCCTGTAGCAATTCACTTTCATGTTCCTGCAGCCTATCATGTTGACTTATCTATATTTATTACCCCGTTTGACTCCCTAAATAACTGGTATAACGCATGTAGTTTTTGAATGATGAAATAGATTTAAATGTGTGATTAATGAATGGATATCGTGTATGTGCTATGTGCCATGTGCCTTTTCTTTCGCATCTGTTACCTTGTGTTTCATAGGTTGTTGAAGAAAGTATGATCGATTCAAGCGTAGCCGATCTCGACCCTGCAGTAAAGTCCATTTCCTGCATGACTTCGAGGAAGCTCTGGCGAAGAATCTTTAACCGAAATTGTTGAGAAGGATTTTTAATGATAGTTATTCTGGAAAGAGTGGAGTTCTAGATTCTCTTTGGATCGGGTTGAATGGATAAACTCATTTATGAAGTCTGTTCCTTGATTTCGGGATACATTTTACATCCACGTCTTTCTCTATTAGGGTTAGTTAGTTAGTTGTTTTCCTGATTTAAATAAGTGTTCCTCCTACGTGGGTGAACAAGTAGAAGGAAGAGAAGCATAGTGAGATAGAAAGGATATCATGTAAGAGTCAGTATGATAATAAAAAGTAGAATCTGTATGACAAGAGACAGAGTTTGTTGTTAGTTTTCATATGGACAGAGCAATGTATACCATTCTAAGTTTATGAATAAAGTTTGATGAAATTTTGAGTTCAGTACTTGTATAATTAGTTGATGCTTGCTAAGGGGGCCCACTTAGTAAGTATATGTAGTTAGTTAATTAGCTATTCCTTTTCTATTGATAATCAGTTAGATTTCATCTTTGAAGTTTCTATGCAAACTCAGTCTTATATTGTTCCTGCAGCATTGGGAATCAATCCTTGTGTTTGTTCTTGCAGCATAAGGCCAGTTTATAGTTTGTCTCTCAGTTGTAGCTATTATGATTTCTACTTTGGTTAGAATATGGTTGAGTTAAGAGAACTTTGCATTACCTTCTTGTAGCGTAGGTAGAATTCTTTCCAAGTATTTATTTCCGTTAAGCTATGACTGAAACTAGTTCTTAGTGCATATATTGTGTTGCTCCATTTCAAGTATACATTCCTTGGTTTTACAAGTAAATGAACGACCATGAAAAGATATTAGTCGCCTGCTAGAATGTCCAATTCCCAGGATAGGTTTTTCCATGATTTTCATATCCTTTTGTGGGCGTGACTAGAAACCACCACTTACAGGTTTGAGTAAAATAGCCTTGCCAAAGACTCCTACAGTTGTGCTCATCTCTCCATTCATTTGGATGCTCTACTCATATCATCCTGAGAGAATGTGCATACCTCCTTTAACCTTCTAGTCACCCTTTTTCTTTCTCTCATCCCTCTATCGCTTAGGCTTTGATGGATTTCTATAGACTATTGGAAGCTCTCATTGTATTGCGAGTAGAGGGGATGCTGCCAATGGTTATCAAATTTAGCTCTTCACCAACTAGTGGCCTTTGCTCCAATGATTTTAAAGCTTTTCACAAATACCTTTTGTGTATATTTTTCAACCCATGCATTCCATGAGACTACATTTATTTGAGGGGTTCATCCAACCCGAGCATGCCATCCCCTTTGTGTCCTCATGTTTAGACCTCTTCACTATCTCTCCTCACAATCCTAACTTCCCTTACTGTGAAATTTCTTCTTTCTTCCACTCCCTTGCTCCATTCCTTTGTATTTCCTCTTTTCCTCATGCCTTCCTTTGCATTCGCTCCCCTACCCCTGTTTCTATGCAAGCAAGGAAGATGCTGGCATAGATTTGGAATTTAGCTTTGCATCTGCCAAAATTCTCATGCCTCCATACCTCCATACTATTTCTTGGCCACATTCCTCTCTTCTGCTCTCCTCTCCACATGCCTACATCCTATCCCAAAGAATGCATGCATCTAGACGAAGGGGTTGCACAGGTCTTAAGGGTTGTAGGAGCTTCTTTTTCTCTTGCACAATTTCTTCTCTCTCTCGCTCTCTGCTTCATTCTCTCTACATATTACTCTCCCTCTCTATTCCCAACTCCAAAATTAATGAGATACCAAGGGAGTGGGAGTATTTGAATTCTACCTTCTATTAGAATATTTCTGGTAATTTCTACCAACTATAGGTTAAGTTATTTTATTTTATTTTATTTTTATGCCGGCTATGATACTTTCTAGAAACTTCTTTATGTTGGATAAGGTTAGGAACTTCTAGATGTTTCTAAATATTTTGAAAATAATCTATATAAAGGCCTAATGTAATTCATTTCCAACAAGAAATGCAAATGATGTACTTTTCTATTGTGTAACAACACTGTTCACAATTTTAGTTTTATATTTTATGTTAATTTTCTTCAGTCTTTGCCCACTTCAGGTGGTATTACAGCCAAATTGAAAGGAGGATGAATTGTTGTTTTTTAGAGTGCTCTTGCTATTTTCCAAATTGCAGAGGAGCTGATCATTGTTCATGTGAAGTCATTATCACCCTATTTGCAAGAAAAAAAGGGGATCACTGATTGTTGTTTGAGAGGTGAAAACCCAATAAAGGAGACCATAAAGCTTGCTGAAGACGACAAAAAGTTGTATTGCTGTTTCTAAGACATCAAAGACACAATCCAAATAAAAATAGGTCACAACCAGTTGCCAGTAGAATTTTTTTTTTTGTAGATCAGAGATCACTGTCCAAAACTTGTTGCAGTTTGAAACAAAGGTAAAATCTAGATTTTACATTTACGGTCATGGCATCAAGTACTTGCAAACCTCAAATTCCAATATTTTCTGGGAAAAATTATGATACTTGGTCATATAGGATGAAATTAATACTTGGTTCACATGAGTTATCAAAAATAGTTGAAAAAGGTTACACAGAACCACATGATGAATCTACATTGAGTAATAATGAAAGGAATGGGCTTAATGAAAATAGAAAAAAGAATATAAAGGATTTGCAGATAATTGGACAAGGGCTAGATGATTCAGTTGTTGGAAGGATTAATCCTACAGCTACAACCAAGCAAGCATGGGACATTTTAGAAACAAATATCAAGGTACATGCAAGGTAAAAGTTACAAAATTACAAGCGCTTAGGAAATAATTTGAAAATTTGGAGATGAAAGATTCTGATTCAGTAGATCAATTTTCAATTCGTATTACAGATATGGTTAATCAAATAAGGATGAATGGTGATGACATATCAGATCAAAAGGTTGTAGAAAATATTTTAAGAAGTTTTGCTACTAAATTTGATACTATTGTTGTGCCAATTGAGGAAACTAAGGATTTGTCAACATATTCAATAGATGAGTTGTTTGGTACTTTGAAAAATTATGAGTTGAGATTGAATAGGAATAATAATACCTCATTAGAGAATGAATTCAGAGCACAAATGACATTTGGTAGAGGTAGAGGAAGAGGAAATTTAGGATTCAGAGGAAGAGGAAGAAGCAATTTTCAAAGAGAAGAAAGGAAGAGTCCAGATCTAGGAAGAAGTAGAAATCAAATTTCAATTCAAGGGGATGCAATAACAATCAAGCATCACAAAGGTATGACAAATCGAATGTTCAATGTTTTTATTGCAAAAAGTATGGTCATATTGCAAATGAATGTCAAAGGAAGCAAGCTGATATGGGAAAACAAAATGAAATTTTTTCTAAGAGTAGTTCTGAGACATTGTTCATTACTTGCCATGTAGATCAAGAAATTTCAAGTAACATTTGGTTTCTAGATAGTGGTTGTAGTAATCATATGATATGAAACACATACTTGTTTGAAAGTTTGGATACTTTAGTGAAATCAGAAATTAAATTGGGTAATGATAACATATTTGAAGTCATGGGTAAAGGTGTAATTAATGTGATAGCAAAGCTTGGTAAGAAGCCTATTCTTGATGTTTATTTTATACATGGTTTGAAGCATAATCTTATAAGTGTGGGACAATTTAGTCAAAAGGGTTATAGAGTTGTTTTTGAAAATAATATGTGCACTATACTTGATATTCCTCCTAGTAATAAGGTGATTGCAAAGGTTGAAATGACAAATAACAAAATGTTCCCACTTCACATGAAAAATGAAGTGATGGAGGAAATTGAAGCAAGTTTCAAGGCATCAAATCATGATCAAGCATGGGTTTGGCTCTTGAGGTATGGCCATCTAAACTTTAAAGGATTATGTTTATTGAAAAGAAAGGAAATGGTAAGAGGTTTACCCCCTATTGAAACACCATTAAGGTCATGTGAAAGTTGTATTTTGGCTAAGAATCATAGAGAAATTTTTCCAAAGGGAATGTCATATAGAGAATGGGTACCTTTAGAAATTGTGCATACAGATTTATGTGGTCTAATGCGAACACCATCATTAGGGGGGAGCATTTATTTTCTAAAATTCATTGATGATTTTAGTAGGTAAACATGGGTTTATTTTTTGAAATATAAATTTGAGGCATTTTGGAAAGTTGAAGGAATTGAAAGCATTGGTTGAGAAACAAAGTGGCCTACCTGTCAAGGCATTGAGATCAGATAGAGGAGGAGAATACAAGTCAAACGAGTTTGTGGACTATTGCAGGTATCATGGAATAAAGAAGCAATTTACTACAAGTTACACACCTGAGCAAAATTGTGTTGTAGAAATGAAGAACCAAACAATAATGGAAATGACAAGGAGCATGTTGAAAGAAAAGAATCTACCTAATGAGTATTGGGTTGAAGTAGTAGCTTGCACATTTTATATTTTGAATAGGAGTCCAAAGAAGAGTGTGTGGGACAAGATTCCATAAGAAGCATGGAGTGGTAAGCATCATAGTCTTTCTCATTTCAGAATATTTGGTTGTATTGCATTTGCACATGTGCCTAAGGAAACAAGAAGTAAGTTGGATGATAAAAGTGAAAAATGCATTTTTATTGGTTATGATGAACAATCTAAGGCCTATAAGTTTTTTAATCCTATAACCAAGAAATTCATTTTAAGTAGAGATGTTGTGTTCAAAGAGGAAGAATCTTGGGATGGAAACATAGACAAGACAATTATAGGTGTTACAGAATTGCCATATCATGAACAGGAGGGAAAAGATCAAGAAAACCATGGAGATCAATCAAATGAGCAAGGAGGAACTCCATCAAGAAGTCCACAAGGAGATAACACACAAATGGAAGTTAAGCAAGGAGAATCATCAAGTCCACAAGTAATGACTCAAATCCTACACTTGCATCATTGAGGCCAAGGTTTAAAAGCAAGAAAACTAGAAGCTTGCAAGAAATTTATGATCAAGGAGATAGGATATATTTGCAATCAAAATTTGCTCTATTTTCTCAAGATCCTATATATTTTGAAGATGCAATTAAGTAAGAACATTGGATTAATGCAATGAATGATGAAATGGAATCCATTGAAAATAATGATACATGGGATTTAGTTGATTTTCCTAAGGAAAAAGATTGCATAGGAGTATAATGGGTTTATAAAACTAAGTATAATGCAAATGGAGAAGTTGAAAAATATAAGGAAAGACTAGTAGCTAAAGATTTTTCTCAAGAATATGGAGTTGATTATAATGAAACTTTTGCACTTGTAGCAAGATTTGACATTGTTAGAATGGTACTAGCTATTGCAACTCAAAACAATTGGAAAGTTTATCAAATGGATGTTAAATCAACTTTCTTGAATGGATATTTAGAAGAAAAGGCTTATGTGCTGCAACCACCAGGATATGAAATAAAAGGTTATGAAGACAAATTTTACATGTTAAAGAAGGCACTTTATGGATTGAAGTAGGCACCAAGAGCATGGTACACTAGGATAGATTCATACATGATAAGCAATGGATTCAACAAAAGTACTAGTGAGCCTACTCTATACACCAAAGTCAACGAGAAAGGTTGGATTTTAATTGTTTGCTTGTATGTTGATGATTTTATTTTTATTGGTAATCTTTCTATTGACATGTTTAAATCAGCCATGAAGAAGAAATTTGAGATGACAGATTTGGGGTTGATGAAATATTTTCTTGGCATTGAAGTAACACAAAATGAGAAGGGAATTTTCATTTGTCAAAATAAATATGCAAAATATGTTTTGAGAATGTTTAGAATGATAAATTGTAGCCTAGTTTCTACACCTATGGCCATAGGCACAAGACTAAGTAGAGAAGATAATGAGATTGATTTTGATTCAACTATATTTAGAAAATTGGTTGGTAGTTTGATGTATCTCACAACAATTAGGCCAGATATAATTTATGGAGTTAGTTTGATTTATAAATTCATGGATTCACCAAAGAACTCACATTGGCAAGCTGGAAAGAGAATATTGAGGTACATTGCAGGAACTATGAATCATGGCATATTGTATTATACTTCAAATAATTTTCAATTGGTGGGATATACAGATAGTGGTTTTGCAGGAAGTATTTATGATAGAAAGAGTACGATTGGATTCACATTTCATCGTGGAATAGGTGTTGTAGCATGGACATCAAAGAAGCAGCCTATAGTGACAATTTCATCGGCATGAGTAGAGTATGCGACAGGTACATCAACAACATGTCAAGCAGTTTGGATGAGAAGAATCTTGAAAGATTTAATGCATTATCAAGAGGAAGCTACTACAATCTATTGTTATAACAATTCCACCATTGCACTATCAAAGTATCATTTTTTTCACGAGAGAACAAAACATATTGACACTAGATATCACTTCATTCGTGAGTTGGTGAACAATGGAGAAATCATCCTACAACATTGCAAATCAAAGGAGCAACTTGCATATATATTCACAAAGGAATTAGTGCAAGAAAATTTGAGTATTTGAGAGAAATTTTGGGTATTGTAAATATTTATGTAATTAGTTAGTAGAAACTAGTGGGGAGTGTTAGAATATTCTGGTAATTTCTATCAGCTGTAGGTTAAGTTTTTTTTATTAATATTTTTTTATGTTGGCTATGATACTTTCTAGAAATTTCTTTATGTCGGCTAAGGTTAGGAATTTCTAGATGTTTCTAAATATTTTGAAAATACTCTATATAAAGGCTTGATGTAATTCATTTCCAGCAAGCAATGCAAATGATGAATTTTGCTATTGTGCAGCAGCACTGTTCACAGTTTTAGTTTTATATTTTATGTTAATTTTCTTCTTTCTCTGCCCACTTCACATTCTACTTTTTTTCCCACACAGCCTACCATCTAGAAGGCTTTGGGAGCTAGGGCACCATGCCTCTTAATGGCATGAACCCCCCCTTGACCCACATCCCACTCCTCTTTAGTGATATTTTTCTTTTGATTTAATGAATTCCTTCCTTACTGATTGTGGCTTGCATCATAAATCTTATTTTATTATTTTATTTTTAATTCATTTCCACCCTTGCATTGTTACATAGGGAGGTGGCTAGCGGGCATGTGATAGGTATCAGAGCCATTGAAATATTAGAGATGTGACTTTTTTGCCTAGTTAGGATCCCATCTGTAGTTTGAGCATTTTAGTTCTTCACAAGCATGATCCTAGTTTTGTAATATGAGAAAGTATAGTGTTTCTCATTGATAAAATGATGCTGGTGACACCATAAGCTATTAGTTTCTCTTCTTACAAATGTGGTATGGGAATTCAAACTATGATTTCCTTCATTTAGGAATGGAAGTAGCACATGGATCTGCTGCTATGATTGGTGACGAAAATATGCTAATATGTTGATTGAAATCTTGAGGAAGAAATTGCATAAAGTGGACATGAAGGGAATAAAATTTTCTATTGGCACATTTGGTTGGATAATTATTTGTTGCCACTATATTGAATCAAATTTAAATCCTTATACAAGCTTAAATGAAGGAGCAAGCCATAGTTTGAAGAGGCATATTTAAAAAATATTTAAGGTATTCAATTCAGTTTCTTGAGCTTTCATTTTTGTGGCCATTCAAATATAATTTGTATCATTTTGCTGGATGTAGAGCTCTGTAAAAGGGCATAAATTTCAAATTACCTTGGGTCTAATTTAATTTCATGCTAGCTGCCACACACTGACTTGCTTGCACCAAAATTGAAGTGCATAAGTTTGATGGAAGCCCATTAAGGCAACACCTTTTTTGTTTTTGAATTAAGGATGAAGACATGACTATATAGAATTTTGAAGTTGGCAGATTCATGTTTCAGATTCATAGCAGGATAATTTGAATGTTTCTGCATTACAATTTTCCATTTTAGACTCCTTGCATGGGTTTGGCCTCCTGTGGTATTGTTTTCACCTAGTTAGATGCTGATTGAGTACATAATGGTTTTGGAAATTGTTTTATGTTGTGTTTTTGATGGTCTGATTGGTCATGGGTTTGATTCTTATTCTGTTATAAGATTGAATTTAACAAACATATAGTCTAGGTGATATTGATAAGACGTAGAGATTCTTTGGTTGATAAGATGAAAAATTACACTAGAGTTCGAAGTTCAACTTCTAATTAAGATTCTTGGAGAAAGGAGAAATAACAATTTATTTATTGAAATTTTATGCTTTGGCATAATGAAGTGTCTAATGTTAAGGTTCAAACAAAGGAAATTAGGTTTTAGAAGATAAATGTGGTTAGATTACTATTTGAGATTATAGAGAGAATAATTGAGAAAGGATATTGATAGGGATAGTTGCATGTCTCTAGTGAAAAATTTGGAGTATAGGCTTATTGATGATGTTATTGATGGAGTATATTGTACTTGTTATCCGTATATTAGAGGTTTTTGATCTAGTGATACTTTTGGAGGGTAAGGAGTAATAAATGTCATATTAGAGGCTAGTGGCACTGGAGGATGGAGGAATTTCCATCATCTCAAGTCAACTTCTCACTTTGAGATGATGCTTTGCATGAGAAACATTTTTGGCTTTAATTTTTTTTCTTTTCCTTGTTGTTGCTAACATATTTGAAGAATACATATATTGTAAATTTTTGTTTTTGAAGAAAAGTAAGGGGTTTGGTGTAGAGTTCAATATGGATGGTTGTCTAGCAGGCTTACTAGACTGTGATTGAGAATTATACCCTTTTGAGGGTCATTAGACAACTTGATGCAGTCATGTGTTTGGAGAGCTCAATATGGATTGTTATCAAATAATTTAGGAATATGTGATTTGAGAATTCATGGGAGGAAGAACTCAGGAATTTAGGTTGAACCTACACCTTTCTAAGGGCCATGAGGTAGGTTGATGGAGTTCCACTTGATTCAGGATTTGTTTCTTCAAAACTAAAATCTTCTCAAGAATGTATCCATATTTTTTGTAATTAGCAAGTTTTGTTATGTAAGCCTTAAGGGGTCCCTTGGAAAGGTGAATTCTAAGACTTTGGGGATACATTTGTAGGAACAATAGAATAAGGGTGGGAATGTTAGCATAATTGTTAGATGGAAAATTACATTGTTTGTGTGGGTGTTTGAGTAGGCAGTTAAATTGTTCGGTAACTACTACTTCATTTAGTAACTGCTACCAACTGTTCCCTTGTATAAATGCTTTACATTACATTGAATGAATCATTTAAGCATTAATGTATCTATTAAACATCTATCTTTATCAATCAAAATTTAATATTTAGTTACAAAACTAACTTGAATTATCCCCATTTATTAATTACAAGGTATGTCATGACAATATTGTCTATATTTTAATTCCCCAACTTTTAAAGTAAGACATTAACACAAAAAACATGGACTAACCATTTTTTTATATAATTGTAACTATATTATTCTAAATATACTTACATAAAATTCATGACATAGAATAAAAACGACACATGCAATGCATCCTTGGTAATGATGTGACTTAAAACATAATTTCTCTTGTGGAGGAATCTAGTCAAGAAACATAAAAAATCATCTTCATCCTTATATTTTTCCTTTGAGGGGTAAAAAATTATCTAATTTCTACAATCCTTAACATGCACTCATTTTCCATAGTTTCAATACTTCACTCTCCTCTTACTAGGGTCTTACAATGACCTCAAGACTTAGATATTTGAAAATATTTTTCCTAATCCACTTTTGATCCTCATTTTTTGTTAAGCCTTGCCCAAACAAATAATAGATCCTTTAAGCTCTCTTCTATGAATTTTCTCCTTGTTTATTCTTCAAGAAAAGTAGTAACAAGGGAATCCAACTTTGAGCCTATCATTTGACCAATTAGATGAAGGATTAGATTAACCCACAATTTAGGCAAAGATAAATGTGGAAATATACACATCTTCCAAATCTATCTTAGCACCAATGAATCCTAATTATCTTAAATCAAATTAAATGATTTTTTCTACAAATTCCCCATATTTAATTTTAATAAATATATTTGTTTTCTTCAAATATAAATTATTTACAATATTCCTTGCATGGTATATGTCACTAATTATTTTACAATGAAGATATGTATTGGTTACCTCAAAAAACATTGGAGGGACATAATGTTCAAGACACATCCAAATGGTTCCTCACACATTTTTAGCAAAAAAATTCCAACCATCATTATACATATAATCTATTTTATTTTTATTTGAAATTACCCTACACTAATCTATCTCTTTAAGTAGATCCTACATCTTTGACTTCCATAGCTCATAGATCTAGTGCCATTAAACTTTTCAATCTTTGAACAAAAGATAGAAGCCATGATTTCGACTCAAAAATATGAAAAACCATTCAAGCAAAGAACTCCAACTATAGGTAGAAAAAACCTCAAAACTTTGAAAACTTTGATCCCTTTTTAATAATACCAAGAATCTAGAATACCAAATGTTTTTAAAACGAGGTGAATTACTACACATGGTATCCCTTTATAGAGTATGAAAATATTATTTTATTACTATAGCATTAGATTATCTACTATAAGATCTATATGAAATCAAATATAAATAAAAAATCCATGATAAATAAATATATGACACTAATATACTTAGAGAAACCCTTGTGAAAAAATTCCCCCATCAAAGAGATACACAAGTATGCATTAATATTAAACATATGAGTATTTATATATAACACACATTTTCACTTCAATCTAGAAATATTCTTGCAACTTCTTGTACAATTGTGAAATATCTATAAAATTTACTATTATAACCCCTCATGCATGTGCATCTATTAAAAGGGAAAAATTTGTGCAAATTTGAGAAGTTTTTACAAACTCCTCTCTCCAAATGAGCATCCAAGTGTCAAATTTCTGTATGGCACACCTCTATGAAGTAGGCACAAGCAACAACTCTTTCATGAAGCACATAGGTGACAAGTGACACTCTATTTGAGCTCCACACCTTACATGTAGGATATAACACTACCCAACGAGCCCCACAAAGTGCTATGACAACTAGTATACTTGTAAACTTAGGATATATGAATATTTGCACAATTATTTGTCCAAAAGTAATGTTAGGACTCAAATGTTGAGACACCTTAATCCTAACAAGATTGTGGGTTGAAGGAGAACAAACCAAGATACAGAGAGGATTTTGGCTAGGTAGTGTGGTATGCATATGGGATGGAGGATACATGAAATGTTTTTAGTATGTAGGATCTGGAGGTTTGTAGTATGTAGGAAGACTAAAGGGTGTGGGAACAAGGTTGTTGAGGGATATGAGAGGAAATTTATTTGGGAATATAGGAAGAGAAGGATTGTACCTAATGTAAGATGAAGAAGATTGAATGACATGCAAATCTAGGTGGTGAATATGCAGAGGATGAATAAGGGACATAAGAAGATGAAAAAAGATGTTTGGATGAAGGGGATTGATATGGGATTGCAAAAGAGATAGAAGAAGGGATGGAAAATGGAGTGGGGGTAGAGATGGTAGGTAGATATCCAATAATATAGACCATATTTTGGGGTGTGAATGATTGCATGGGAGGAGAGGGTATATTAAGTGAGACGTGTGAAGTGGGAATGAGATTGGAGAATGAAAGTAAATGACAGGTGTGGTAGATAAAGTAGGGATATAATTCTAGCTAGATAGGAGTTTAACCAATACATTATTACCAATAGATCAACTATGCTTGTGAAATTGTGTTACCCCATGAATTATCAAAGATGTGTTCAAGAGAATTTGTCTAATAATACCTCCCAACATAAACATATCAAATTCATGAGTGAGTTTGGAACCTCGATTGATTAGTTATACCTAAATAGATTTGTTCCTATAATGAATTGCTCATTAAATCAAATCTTTAATTTCAAAATTACTTATAAAGTCCTAAAAGATAGGAGAAAATTCTAGTTTCACTATCATTTCTAGTTTAGTTGACTGTTTTGGTTGACTTGATGGGTTTGATGTCTCTCCTCCTAGATTCAAGTAATAAGCATTATCATATCAAGGAATATTTGTTGTCAAAGGTTATTTTTGCTCCATTTGTTTTTGGGCCTACAAAAGTCTGATGGGTATGAAGACAAGCTATATAAAAGTGATTTGTTGGATTAAGATGAGGTTTATTAGATGTCTCCTAAAGTTAAAGGATGTAGTTAAGTTGATGGAGTAATTATCAAATGGTTGGTTAAATGTATCCTTTCTTAGTTAAGATCCTTTGTTGAACTTCTTTTGGATGGATTTCCCTACTCAAGATAGACTAAGTTTTTAAGTGAATGAGATGTTGATGCAAACTATACCTTTGGATCTATTAGAGTGAATGTTTTTACTGTTCACATTTTTTTAAAATTAACTAGGGGTATTTTTTTCTTTTAAGTTATTTATTCACCATGTGGTTTTTTCCTATGATGGGTAGTTGTGCACTCGTCACATATTTTCATGCCTTTATAAGCCACTTTATACATTACGTATTTAATCACATCTCAATGCATTCTTTTCACTCCTAGTGAAATAGATTCTATTGTTGCTTCTCTCTTTTTGTGAAGGTTTATTTTGGTGTTCAGTTGCTCTTGGGTGCTCCAACATGGTATCAGAGTAGTTCACTACAACCACCTTCCACGAGAGTTTTCTTTAGGTGTGTTTTTATGTTGAAGTTTGGAGTCATAATTCTGTGTTCAAAAGAGATAGTATTCCTGTTTGGTGGACTAATTCTTGGCAGAGGATATTTCATGCAGATTAATTCTAGAGGTTTTTGTGTTTTTTGCCTTGGAGGAGGTGATTCTCATTTGTTCTTGGCTGAGTGTTGAATCACAAATATTGTGGGAATCCTTTTTGACATTGATTTGGCTGTGTAGAAGACCACTTGCTTACTAGGAGCCAAATTTTCATTGATAAAGCTAGACTTTTTTGTTGAAGGGAGTAAATTTCTTCTTTGGAGCCCACAAATTTTCCAAATTCCACGCTAGCTTTTGACATGACAATTCATTTTTGTTGTGGTGTGTTTCATTTTTCAAAGGATCAATTATTGGAAAAAGGGAAATTTTATTGACTATCATAGAGGAACTCTTTTTTGAAGAGGCACTACATGCTGTTGGGATGCCATTACCTATTAGAGGCCCAATTCAATTTTCTGTTTGGAGGATGCAATTCATTTTTTGAAAAGGCCACAATTTTGATCATTTGAGAGGCACACTGGTTTGTAGCAAAGGGTGATTCTATGGTGAGAGGGAATGAATTTTTGCATTTTGAAGGCATTTGGTTTTTGAAAGTGTAGGGTTTCCAGAATTTTTTCCATTCTTTACTGGGAGTGAAAAAATTTCACTTTTTCAACTTGGTTGCACACAATAATCCCACATTGGCTACATGTGGCTTCTTTTAGCCATTTAAATACCATTTTCTTTTCTTTTTTGGTGTGGCTTAAGGATCATGTGAAGAGTCAAGAATGTGGATGTTTGACTGCTTGATCATTCATCTAGCATGGAGAAACTTGCAGAAGGTGTGATTGGGAGCTTGGTTGTGGTACTCCTCTTTTTTGAAAATTTTTGCCTCAAATTGCAAGTTTGTAGCCTGAATTTTTTGCTAGTATCTTTCTTCAATTTGGTGTTTTTTTGGAAAATTTTTGCAGTCTAAGTTTTTTGTAGGTAACTCACAATTATTTAAATAAGCAACTTTGTTAACATTAATATTCTCAATAGGGAGAGATAGAGGGAGAAGTGAAATAGAGAGGAGAGAAGAGGAGGGAGGGACATAGATATATGAGGGTTGAGGATGCAATGTATAGGGTAGAGGGTTGAAAATTGAGGGTATAGGGTTGAGGGATTAGGGTTGAGGGTACATATGGTAGAAGGTTTAAGGGTTTAGGGTTTAATGGTTTAGATTTGAGGGTTAAGGGTTGAGGGTAGAGGGTTTAGAGTATAATTTTGAGGGTATATGGTTAAAGGATTAGGGTTGAGGGTCCAATGTATAGGGTAGAGGGTATAGGGGTTGAGGTTTAAGGGTTGAGGGTTGAGGGATTAAGGGTTGAGGTTGATAATTGAGGGTTTAGGGTTTAATGTATAGAGGGTTTAAGGATTGAGGGTTGAGGTTTAAGGTTGAGGGTAGAGGGTTGAGGGTATAGGGTTGAGGGTACATATTGTAGAAGGTTTAAGGGTTTAGGGTTGAGGGTTAAGGGTTGAGGGTAGAGTTCTTAGAGTATAGGTTTGAGGGTATATGGTTTAAGGATTAGGGTTGAGGGTCAAATGTATAGGGTAGAGGGTATAGGGGTTAAGGGTTAAGGGTTTAATGGTTGAAGGTTGAGGGATTAAGGGTTGAGGGTTGAGAATTGAGTGTTGAGGGTTTAATATATATGGTAGAATGTAGAGGGTTCTGTTGGATGTTATTGATATGTGGTTTTCATTGATGTCAACATTATTATCATTAATGTATTAAAGGTTGTATATGTCGAGGATATTGAGAGAATTGTAATAAATAAGTTGCAAGTTGTCAGTGATGCAGTGGAGTTTAGTTTACCCATCATGTTGTTGGCTAGCTCAGTAATTTGATGATTAGAGGTTGTGGATCAAAGGGTTTGTTTTTGAGTATATCTAGTTTACCCATGTTAAGTTTTAGTGATCCACCTGAAGGTTTGATCGAGTTATGAGTATCTGTGTTTTGATAGTTATTTTGTTGCTTCAGTTGGTGTTCCTGAAAGAAGATGATGTGATTCTAGTAATATAAATTGTTGTGGATGCTTCTATGGTGATTCATGATGTTTGTGTATATTTCTAGATCGTTCTCTATTTGTGTTGTCGATCCGCATTGATCATTGTGCTCGCGATTGGTGATTTTCTCTTGTGTGTTCATGTTTTTCATGTTCATGGTTGACAAGGTGATTGTAGCGTGTTGTGGATCTTCGAGAAATAATTGTTGAAGGTGTTTTGTGTTCAAGGATTTTGTTTTGGGTCTTCACTATGTTGTGGCCGACCTTGGTTGATTCACACTGATAATTGTTATTGATTTGGCCTGACAATTTGTATATGTTTTATTATTTTGTTGAAGTCGATACGTAGCGATGTAGTCTCTTGTTGTGGATATATATAAGAATTTTTTTATTCCATTTGATGGTATGAGATTTGTGAATAATGTCCTAATCATTTGAAGGTAGAAGAAGAGTGTGAAGAAGAGTGAGTAGAGTGTAAAGAAGAGTTTATGTGCTTAATCAAAACTGTAATAAGGCATTAGTAGATGCTATTTTCTCAGTTCAAAATCCTATGGATGTAATCCAAATGTTTCTGAAAGATAGTGTTTCTTCCATTGGGCAATAAGTCTTGTTGTATTTGAGCAATGAGCTCTAGGCAGTGTGCCTAAATGCATGCACATTCTCCATTTATATTCTTTTATACTTTTAACAGGGTATAATCTTGTGGACTAACCTCCATCATGTTTTTTCGCCTAACAGGGTTTCCACGTAAAAAAATCTTGGTGTTATGTGTGTTTCTGATGTGTTGATGATTTATGCTTTCATGATTATTAATGAGATCTAATAACAAGTTTAATAAGTTTAATTTTCTATGACAACTGAATCATCCCCCCTCTTAGTTGTCTGCCCTTGTGTTGCCAACAATTGGTATTAGAGTAGATTCCTTGGAAGAAGTTTAATAGCTTGAGGTGATCTCAAATGGTGAATTAGAAGAAGGATAGTTTGAGATTTGATGGAAAAAATTGTTCTATGTGGAATACTCGAATGGAGTGTCATTTGAGATGCATTGGTAAACCCTACTGGAACATTACAAGGAATAGGTATGTTATCCCATATAATCGTCCTTCTATTGCTGCTGAGATTAAGGATGCCAAGTACAAATCAGGGCTAAGGAATAATTATTGAGTGCTTTGAATAATTTTGAGATGAAAAATGTGATGGATTTGAAGACTACTTATGAGATCTAGAAAAAGTTGGAAACTTTGTATGAAGGTGATGCTCATGTGAAGATTGCTAAGTTGCAAATTCTGAAACAAAAATATGAAATGTTGAGAATGGGTGATGATGAGAACATTACTTACTTTATGTAGAGAGTGAATGAACTTGTGTGTAGTATCAGATGTGTTGGTGGAACATTGGAAGAATTAGAGATTGTTGCTAAAGTGCTCAGATCCTTGCCTGCTGCATACAAAGCCAAAGCGTCTGCTATTGAGGAGATCTAGACTGTGACAAATGTAACTAGAGATATGTTGATTGGTAAGCTTATTGCTTTTGAGTTGAGTGAATTTGGTGATGCTCTTCCTAAGACTGAATCTCCATTCAAAGCTACTATATCCAGAAAAGATAAGCAAATATATGATCCGAGTGAAATTTCTAGAAAGATGTCCAAGTATGAGGAGGAAATGAGAGAGATTGAAGAAGAAGAGAGCAAATTGGATGAGCTTGAAGCACTTATTGTCAAAAGGGAAGCTAGAGGAGAAGGTAAGTATAAAGGTAAATTCCCTATTAAATGTTTTCCTTGTAGTAAGATAGGTCATTTTGCATCAAGGTGTCCGAAAAGAGTTCCTAAGCCAAGACCTAACAAGCCTAAATTTCAAAGAAAGTGTTATTATGCTGCTGATGAAGGTGTGACAGATGATGAATCTAATAAAGGGAATGTAAGTGAGGAAAAATGGCTATTTATTGCTATCAAGGTAAATAATCTAGTGCCTACTGAATCTGCTAGTTGTACAAATGTGGAGAAAGCCCTAGCTACTCAAGTTGAAGAGAAATATGAATGGGTGATTAACTGTGGATGCTCTCATCACATGGCAGGTGATAAAAGTAAGTTTGTGAGCTTGGAAAAGTATGATGGTGGTGTTGTAAGATTTTTTGATGACAAAGCAGCTATAATTCATGGCAGAGGATCTATTTCTCTTGATGGTAAGCATAATAAGTTGATAATGTCCTATCTGTGGAGGGTTTAAAGCATAATATTTTAATTGTTGGACAGATGGTTGACAAAGGATACAATCTTCAATTCAAGAATGGAAAGTGTAGAATATTGTGAAGTTCTGGAAATGTGATTGATTCTAGTACAATAACAAAACTTAATATCTTTCACCTAAGTGCTGCTAGTAAAAGTTGTCTGATTTCTCAAGTTGATGAAAGTTGGTTGTGATATAGGAGAATGTGTCATGTAAACTTTGATAATATTATCAAGATAAGTTCTACTCTGGCTGTGAGAGATCTTCCTAAGTTGTTGAAACCTACTAATACCATATGCAAGGAATGTCAGTTAGGGAAGCAAACTAGAATTCCATTTCAGAGCAAACAACATTGTTCGAATGAAGTGTTGGAGCTTGTGCATACTGACTTATGTGGTCCTTCTAGAGTCATAATTTTACAAGGATACAATATTTCATGTTACTTATTCATGATTATTCTAGAATGATGTGGGTTACTTTCTTAAGGGAGAAATCTGAAGCTCTAGAGAAATTCAAGATCTTTAAGGCTATTGTTGAGACATAGACAGGTCTGAAGAATAAATGTTTGAGATCAGATAGAGGTGGTGAATTTACTTCCGGTGAGTTTAATTCCTTTTGTTAAAAGAATAGAATAAAGAGACAATTATCTACCCTACAGAACCCTAAACAAAATTAAGTTGTGGAAAGGAAGAACAAGACAATTGAAGAAGCTACTAGAACTATGATGCTAGAAGGAAATGTTCCTCATATCTACTAGAGAGATGCTGTGAGTATTGCTGTTTACACACTCAACCAGGTACAAGTCAAAGGTGATACCAGTAAGACTTCTTATGAGCTATGGTATGGTCATAAACCTACTATTAGATACTTCAAAATATTTGGAAGTAAATTCTATATCACAAGAGATAAAGATATAGGAAAGTTTGATGCTATAATTGATGAAGGAATCTTTCTTGGTTACTCTACTAAAAGCAAGGCCTACCAGTGCTACAATAAGAGATTGAGGAAAGTAGTTGAAATTGCTAATGTCAAGGTTGATGAAGACATAGTTAGACCATCTAGAACCTATGGATATGATTCAGATGATTAGAATGACAATTTAGATAAAGGAATGAAAGTACAAACTTCAAAGCAAGTTCATATCATTCTAGTGAATCAAGAAAATCAAGAGGAAGGAACTAGTGAAAGTGTAGAAGAGAGATCACAAGAGCTTAAAGTTCAAGAACATCCCAAGACTCCAAGGTATGTAAGACTAAATCATTTAGAAGATCAGATTATAGGTGATAAGAAAAAAGGTGTTCATACTAGGAGAAAAATTGCAGAAGAATACTGTTTGATTTCAAAGACTAAGCCTAATAGTGTCAATGAAGCATGCAAAGATGAAAATTGGGTGGAAGAAATGAATGAAGAACTACTGTAGATTGAGAAGAATGATACATGGATTCTTGTTCCTAGACCTTAGGACAAAAATGTAATTGGAACTAAATGGGTCTTTAGAAACAAACTGAATGAGCAAGGTGAAGTTGTTAGAAACAAAGCAAGACTGGTGTGTAAAGGATATTCTCATATGGAAGGAATTGAATTTGAAGAAAATTTTGCTCCTGTTGTTAGGATTGAAGCTGTGAGACTATTTATTGCTTATGCTGCTTACAAAAACTTTAAGGTTTATTAGATGGATGTCAAGTCAACATTTCTAAATGGTGAATTGGAAGAAGTGTATGTTGAGAAACCTGATGGATTTCAATTAACTGATTAGGGAGATATGGTTTGTCAGTTGAAGAAAGCACTGTATGGACTTAAGCAAGCCCCAAGAGCATGGTATGCCAGATTGGACAAGTATTTGTTAAAGCTTGGATTTAACAAAGGTACTGCTAATAGTAATCTATATTTCAAGATTGATGATGATAAAGATTTGATTATTGAAGTCGTTGTTGATGATATCATTTTTGGAGGAGATGAAAGTTTGTGCATGAAGTTTGATGATGGGATGCAAAGTTATTTTGAGATGTCTATGATTGGAGAGATGAAATTATTTCTGGGATTGAAAATTACTTAGTTAGATTAAGGAATCTTTATATATCATTCCAAGTATGTGAAAGAATTGCTAAAGAAGTTTGGTATGGAAGATTTAAAGCTGGTTGGTAGACCTATGGTGACCAGATGTAAGTTGACACAAGATGATGATTCTTTGAAAGAAAATCAAACTAGATACAGATCAATGATTGGTGGATTGCTCTATTTGACTCAAACTAGAGCTGATATCATGAATGTCGTAATCATTGTTGCAAGATTTCAAGCTGATCCTAAGGAATTTCATGTGACTACTGTGAAGAGGATTTTCAAATACTTGAAGGGAAAAATTGATTTTGGCCTATGGTATACTAAAGATGATGACCTTACTTTGAATGCTTTTACTGATGTTGATTGGGTAGGAGATGTGAATGAAAAAAAAAGTACTAGTGGTAGTGCATTCTTCTTAGGAAAGAAGCTGACTTCATGGTTAAGTAAGAAGTAGAAAACCATTTCTTTATCTACTGTAGAGGAAAAATACATTACTGCTGTTAACAATTGTACTCAAGTATTGTGGATGAAGTAGATATTGAAAGATATAAAAGTTGTGTATGATGAACCTATTGCTATATTCTATGATAATTCAAGTCCAATTAACATTTCTAATAATCCGGTGCTGCATTAAAAAACCAAGCATATATCTATCAAGTCTCACTTTTTGAGAGAGTAGGTAAGTGAAAAGGAAGTCAGATTGGAGTATGTGCCTACTAAGGAACACATTGCCGATATCTTTACCAAGCCTTTACCTAAGGATTATTTTGGGTATCTCGAAGGGAAGCTAGGGCTGATTACCCCTCCTATTTAGAACTAAGATGCATTGAATTGCATTAATTCGTGCACTTCATAGTCCTATCTTGATCTAGATTGATGTTGTGGTGGCTGCTACTCAGGAGGAGTAGTCAGATGTTCAAAAATGTGGTTCAAATCTTGTGAGGAGAAATATAATGAGTATATTTGTCATTGATGTCAAAGGGGGAGAATATTCATGTGAAAAAATTTGTGGGGAGAAGAGTCATGTGAAAGAGTTGAGGAGAAAAGAGTCAAAATCTAAGGGGGAGAAAGTGTTAAGAGAAAGTTGCGTTGATGGTGTTTTTCACATCATGTGTTACCATCAATGCCAAAGGAGAGATTGTTGGATGTTTTTGATATGTGGTTTTCATTGATGTCAACACTATTGGCATTAATGTCTTAAGGCTGTATATGTTGAGGATATTGAGAAAATTATAATAAATAAGTTGTAGGTTGTTAGTGATGCAGTGGAGTTTAGTTTAGCCATCATGCTATTGGATAGGTCAATAAGTTGATGATCAGAGGTTGTGGATCAAAGGGTTTGTTGTTGAGTATATCTAGTTTATCCATGTTAAGTTTTAGAGATTTGCATGAAGATTTGATCGAGTTATGAGTATCTGTGTTTTGATAGTTATTTTGTTGCTTCAATTGGTGTTCCTGAAAGAAGATGATGTGATTCTAGTAATTTGAGTTGTTGCAAATGCTTTGGTGGTGATTCATGATGTTTGCAGATGTTTCTAGATCGTGCTCTATCTGTGTTGCCGATTTGCATCAATCTTTGTGCTCGTGATTGGTGATTTTCTCTTGTGTGTTCATGTTTTTCATGTTCATGGCTGACAAGGTGATTGTAGCGTGTTGTGGATCTTCGAGAAATAACTGTTGAAGGTGTTTCATGTTCAAGAATTTTGTTTTGGGTCTTCACTATGTTGTGGCCAACCTTGGTTGATTCACATTGATAATTGTTATTGATTTGGGGTGACAATTCGTATATGTTTTATTATTTTGTTGAAGCCGACATGTAGCGATGTAATCTCTTGTTACGGATATATATAAGTGATTGTTAGTTCCATTTGATGGTATGAGATGTGCGAATAATGTCCTAATCATTCGAAGGTAGAAACAGAGTGTGAAGAAGAGTGAGCAGAGTGTGAAGAAGAGTGAGCAGAGTGTGAAGAAGAGTGAGTAGAGTGTGAAGAAGAGTGAGCATAGTGTGAAGAAGAGTTTATGTGCTTAATTGGAATTGTAATAAGGAATTAGCAAATGTTATTTTCTCAGTTCAAAATCCTGCAGATGTAATCTGAATGTTTCTGTAAGACAGTCTGTCTTCCATTGGGTAGTAAGCCTTGTTGTATTTAAGCAGTGAGCTCTAGGAAGTGTGTCTGAATGTAGGTGCATTCTCCATTTATATTCTTTTATACTTTTAACAAGATATAATCTTGTGGACTAACCTCCACTATGGTTTTTCCCCTAATAGGGTTTCCACATAAAAAAATCTTGGTGTTATGTGTATTTTTGATTTGTTGATGATTTATGATTTCATGGTTATTAATTAGATTTGAAAATAAGTTTAATAAGTTTAAATTTTTTTGACAACTGATTCACCCCCCCTCTCAATTGTCTACCCTTGTGTTGCTAATAGGTTTAAGTGTTGAGGGTTGAGGGTTTAAGGTTGAGGTTATAGGATTGAGGGTATACTAGGGTTGAGGGATTAGAGTTGAGGGTCCAATGTATAAGGTAGAGGGTATAGGGGTTGAGGGTTGAGGGTAGAGGGTAGAGGGCAAAGGGTAGAGGGTAGAGGGTAGAGGGTTTAAGGGTTGAGAGATTAAGGGTTGAGGGTTGAGGGATTAGGGTAGAGAGTTTACTTGGGTTTAAGGGATGAGGGTTGAAGGTAGAGGGTATTGGGTTGAGGGTAGAGGGTAGAGGGTAGTTTAAGACTTCTAAATTTTTAGAATTATTTGCAATCCATGTTTAAAAATGATGATTCTTATGGCCTAAACTTTAAAATGCTTCAATAATATTATTTGTGTCGATAAAAATTACCTGTTGCAATATCCTTAAATTTTTCAATCTTTGGTATGAATTATTGGTAAAAAAAAAAGGATTACTTGGATGTTTCTTCCATTCATTTTGTATCAACATATGCTTGTGCAGGCACAAAAGTTAATAAAATATTTATGCACATAACTCACAATTATTTAAATAAGCAAATTTTTTAACTTTATTATTCTCAACAGTGAGAGATGGAGGGAGAAGTGAGATAGAGAGAAGGAGAGAAGAGGAGGGAGGGACATAGATATATGAGGGTTGAGGATCCAATGTATAGGGTTGAGGACCTATAGGGTTGATGGTTTAGGGTATTGGGTTGAGGGTATAGGGTTGAGGGTACATATGGTAGAAGGTTTAAGGGGTTAGGATTTAAGGGTTTAGGGTTGAGGGTTAAGGGTTGAGGGTAGAGGGTTTAGAGTATCGGTTTGAGGGTATATGGTTAAAGGATTAGGGTTGAGGGTTTGGGGTTTAAGTGTTGAGGGTTGAGGGTTGAGGGTTGAGAATTGAGGGTTGAGGGTTTAATGTATATGGTAGAAGGGTTTAAGGGTTGAGGGTTGAATTTTTAAGGGCTGAGGGTTTAAGGTTGAGGGTAGAGGGTTGAGGGTATAGGGTTGAGGGTACATATGGTAGAAGGTTTAAGGGTTTAGGGTTGAGGGTTAAGGGTTGAGGGTCAAGGGTTAAGGATTGAGGGTCAAGGGTTGAGGGTAAATGGTTTAAAGTATAGGTTTGAGGGTATATGGTTAAATGATTAAGGTTGAGGGTATAAGGGTTGAGGGTTTAGGGTTTAAGGGTTGAGGGTTGAGAATTAAGGGTTAAGGGTTTAATGTATAGGGTAGAATGTAGAGGGTTTAAGGGTTGAGTGTTGAGGGTTTAAGGTTGAGTGTTGAGGGTTTAAGGTTGAGGGTAGAGGATTGAGGGTATACTAGGGTTGAGGGATTAGGGTTCAGGGTCCAATGTATAGGGTAGAGGGTATAAGGGTTGAGGGATTAGGGTTTAAGGGTTGAGGGTTGAGGTTTGAGGATTGAGGGTAGAGGGTAGAGGGTTGAGGGTTGAGGGTTTAAGGGTTGAGGGATTAAGGATGGAGGGTTGAGGGATTATGGTAGAGAGTTTACTTGGGTTTAAGGGTTGAGGGTTGAGGGTAGAGGGTATTGGGTTGAGGATAGAGGGTTGAAATTTGAGGGTATAGGGTTGATGGTTTAGGGTATTGGGTTGAGGGTATAGGGTTGACAGATTAGGGTTAAGGGTAGAGGGTAGAAGGTTTAAGAGTTTATGGTTTAGGGTTTAATGGTTTAGGGTTGATGGTTATGGGTTGAGGGTAGAGCATGCATTTAGGGTATAGGTTTGAGGGTATATGGTTGAAGGATTAGGGTTGAGGGTCCAATGTATAGGGTAGAGATTATAGGTGTTGAGGGTTTAGGGTTGAAGATTGTCCTTGTGTTGTTGCACTTACATTTCACTTGCACAAAATACTTTCACAATAATATTAAGAAAAATTAATGTTGGAAAGTAGTGAAGAAAGAAAAAGATAAAAGAGACTCTTTTGTTAGTAAAATAAAAAAATTCATCACAACTAAGAGGGTTTTTTGAAACTTACCTTGAAGACAACCTTCTCATCTATTATATAGAATGGGAACATATAAGAGATGGTGTGCAACCATATAATCAATTAAATAACTAAAATATTTAAAAAAAAGGGTATTAATGAATGTGTATACCTGATCGTAATATAGTTTGAAGCCATTTTGACTAGGTGTACATGAGAATTTGGAAAAGAGAGCACATGTGTCCATTCTTTAATGAATATCTCTATTGGAATCGAATATGGTGAAGCCCTTGTCAAAATTTATATAATTTGATAAAGAGAAATATATATATATATATATATATATATACATATTGTGACATAGATTTTGGGAACCTTGAAATGCTTGGGTCTCTTCCTAGGGTTTTCCACCTAGAAAGAGAGAGATTAGGGATCCTAAAATACTTATGCACATTCAAATTAGTATGTATAGGAGCCCAGTGATCTCTGCAAGCTAAGAATGCCTATTATAGGGAGAAGCAAAGACAAGCAACTAAGAAAACCATAAAATTCTCAAAGATGTGGAGCTCTGTATTCACTAATGTGTAAAAGAATAATCTACAAAAGAAAATTTTTAACCACATATAGGTCAAAAAACCCCAAAAAGGAAAACCCTAGGCTTGCACATTAATAATTAATAAAATAATTAATTATTATGCACCTAATGTTAGCTTAAGTGTAAAAGAGATAAAAGGGAACTTTAATTAATTAAACAAATATTGTTTAATTAATCAAGTAAATAACCAATTAATCTAACACCCCCCATTAAGCTAGACTTAGGGAGAAGCTAAAACCTAGAAGCAGCTACTGAAAGCAAAAAACAACGGGTCTTGGCAACAAGGCCAGATCAGGTACCCAAGTACAAGGAAATCTCTATGAAACGGAGAAAACCCAATGGGAAAAAACTCCTCTCCAAAAAGAGATAGAAGAACATGCTGAAAGAAACATGAAGGAAGGAAGGCCTCATAAAGAGACCTCAAGGACAAATTCCTTCACCCCAAGCATAGAGCACAACTAAATATAGCGCGGCGATGCAAAAGGCTTCGTGAAGATGTCTGCAACCTGCTCGGCAGTGGGAATATACTCCAAGATGAGAGAACCATCTTGAATCAACTATTTGATAAAATGCATATGAAGCTCAATGTGCTTCCTCCGCTGATGCTCCACCAGGTTGCGAGAAATTTGTATAGCACTCTGATTGTCACACCAAAGAATAGTGGGACTATAAGGAGGAAAACCAAACTCAGTCATCAGCTGTTGAAGCCATAAAATCTCCTGACTAGCGAGCACAATAGCTCGGTACTCAGCCTCTATAGATGATAATGCATAAGCAGTCTGCTTCTTGCAAGACCATGTGATAGGATCAGAACCAAGACAAAAAACAAAGCCAAAAATAGACTTTCGATCATTGACATCACCAGCCTAATCTGAGTTAGTGTAGCCAATAATGTGAGGATCCCCTTATGTGTAGTGAATGCCATAAGAAATGATGCCCTGAATGTACCTCAAAATATGTTTGGTAGCTTGCCAATGACTCTCATGAGTATCATGGGAGAATCGAGAGACAAGGCCAACCGCAAAGGAAAGATTAGGATGAGTGTGTGTTAGGTACAACAAACTGCCAACCAACTGCCTGTAAAGTGTAGAATCTACTAAAGGAGTGGGGCAAGTAGTAGTCAAAACAACCCTTGAATGAAAAGGTGTGGGGGAAGGCTTGCAATCAAGCATGCCAAAGTGCTAAAGCATATCAAGAGCATACTTCTACTGGTAAATGGAGATCCCATTAGAAGACTGAATCACATGAATACCAAGAAAATAGTGCAGAAGACTGAGATCTATCATCTCAAACTACTCCATTAAAGCTCGCTGAGCATGCTGAATCATAGAGGATGAGCTACCTATGATGAGATCATCAACATATAGCACAAGAATCAGGATCTCACCCTCAAGATTCTGAATTTAGACTATGGGATCATAATGACAATGTGTGAAACCAGTGAAGAGCAAAAAAGAGTCCATCTTCTCATACCAAGCCTAAGGGGCCTGTTTGAGACCATATAATGAACGCCGAAGTCAGAAAACCAAAGAAGCATCCTACACAAATCACTGAGGCTGCTCCATATAGATCTCCTCTTGTAGGTCACCATGCAAGAATGCACTCTTCACATCCATCTAAAAAATGGGCCATCCCCTAGAAGCTGCAATTGATAGTACAAATCGAATAGAATTCATCTTGGCGATAGGGGAATATGTCTTAGAGTAATCACTATGCTCAACCTGTGAGAAACCCTTCACAACAAGATGTGCTTTGTACTTATCAATAGAACCATGAACAACATACTTGGTGCGATACAACCATCTGCACTGAACCATCTTTCTGCCCTTAGGAAGAGGACAAAGATCCCGAGTACTATTCCTCATCAAAGAAGAATAATCCTCCTCCATAGCACTATCCCACTCAGGGTGACCTGTCGCCTCTAAAAACTTCTAAGGATTCTCTGAAAGAGCATGACTCAAAATACTAGAACCCGTAGTATGAGAACAAGTGCGACGAGTGTTTGAAGGATCACTTTCCATAGATCCTATTGCCTCAACAGTAAAGCGAGCCCATTTGGGCATCTGAGGTGGAGCAAGTGGAGGTGGAGATGGGGGATCATCAATATCCTCATCAGAATCATCCTCAACATAATCTGGAAGAGCTGCAGTGGGAGTAGGTAGTGAAGTAGACACTAGAGACAAGGTATCCACTGTGGGAAGGCACTCATCAAACTAGACATCCCATCAAAACATGACCTCTCTGGAATTAGGATCAAACAACCTGTATGCCTTAACATCCTCATAGTAGCTGACAAAAATGAGCGGTCGACTCTTCCGCTCCATGGCTCTCCTCTGAGCATAAGGAATAAATGCCCATGCCTTGCTACCAAATACTCAAAATGATGAAACATCAGGCTTGTCATGAGACCAAGCCTCCTCAGGAGTCATATGTTGAATCCCCTTATGAGGCATCTGATTCTGAATATAGTTGGCACAATTAATTGCCTCAACCCAAAAGGGTGAATCCATGGACCTGGACTGAACCATACAATTCGCCATCTCCTGTAAAGTCCTGTTCTTTCTCTCAGTGACACCATTCTACTGAGGGGTGTAGGGAATAGTAAGCTGATGCTACAAACCATGCTCAGTGCAAAAATATCTGAAAGCTTGATTCACATACTCCTCCCATTATCTGTACGTATCTGCTGAATAGAAAGGCCAGAGTGCTTCTCTACAAATGTCATGAAGATTCGAAAGGAATCAAAGACATTAGACTTGTACTTAAGAAAGTACACCCATGTGTGTTTGTAGAAGTCATCAATGAATGTGAGTACATACTTGGCCCCAGAAAAAGGAATGGGAAATGACATGAGGTCACTATGAATCAACTCCAAGGGTGCCAAAGCACGAGTGGCTCTTCCCTTCAGAAAGGGATCCCTGTGATGCTTGCCAAGCACACAACCATGACAAAAACTGTCTGTGTAGGAAATCTGTGGAAGACCAAGAAAAAGTGCCTATGTACTCATTTGTTGAAGATATCTATAATTGACATGGCCCAAACGCTCATGCCAAAGCTTACTCACTGAATTTGCATGTGCTATAAGAGATGAACCTGTACCCTTAGAAGGCTCAAATCCATCAAATCTATAAAGACGAGATGTAGTATCAACACTCCCAGTAGCCACAACCAAGTCAGAGTCATGGAGGTCCTGAATAACCACATCATGTGGCGAGAACTCAATCGTCTTACCAGAGCTAGAATGGAAAATCTAATAAATGGACAGGAGGTTCGTTGAGATGTCAGGAACAACCAGAACATCCTGTAGAGTACCCCCATCCAAAGAGATAGAACCTGAACCCAAGAATGAAAGCTGTGTAGAGTCACCCACTACAATCTGTGAAGTACCACAAGAGGCAAGAGAAGTGACCAATTGCTGATTGTGAGTCATATGGTGAGAAGCACCAAAATCTAAAATCCAAGTGGACCCATAGGTCGATGCTGGAGTAGTGAGAGCATGGCCTTTCCCTGTGGAAGGAGAAGATGACTGAGGTGAGGAGATCTGATGCTGCTGCATGGCTTCCTCTAAAGCTTCTAATCATTTCCAACACCTGGAAACTGGATGTCCTTCCTTGCCACAGAAGCTGTAAGTGTCTCCTGATTTCTTCTTAGTCTTGGAGGAAGACTCACCAGACTTTGAAGATTTCCCCTGTTTTGGATTAAGTGGTGGTTTGGAATTAGACTTAGGAGGTGGTTTTAAGGAATGCTCACTACCTAAAAAGTCTTTCTTGGGCTTCAATTTCTACTTCGGTTTCTCCTTAGATGACTGAGCAACCAATGCTTTGTTCTTTGATCCTGAGAGCATATCTATATGAGAAAGGTGTGACTGCTCACGAGAAAAACACTCACAAAACATATCAAAGGTAGGCATGGTAAAATGAGCACCCAGGCCATCCATGGTGGAATAAAATAAAGAAGAAAATATCTGAAATGGACCACGAAGCTTCGAAAGGATCAAGTAAATGCACTCCATGTCTGACTTATCCTTGCCACAACCCTGTAAAATAGTGCAAATAGTTTTGAACTTGTTCAAAAAGTCCTCAATAGTGGGAAATGATTCAGGTAATAGTGAAGTCAGCTCTGCCTCAATCTGTAATGCTTAGAACTCATTAATGGTCCGAAAAGGTGTCTCAAACTTCAACCACATGGCTCGAGGAGTGAGCAAAGCATCAAGGTGAAACAAAAGACTGTCTGAAATGTGCATGGATAACAAACCCATAGCTTCATCCATCTTGTTCCTATGCTGAAGAATCTCAAAAGGATGCTACAACTAAGGTTGAACCTCATCTAAACAAGACCACAACCCTCATCACCTGAGAAGCCTCATTATGTGAGACTTCCAGGTGTGATAGTTGTGTGATGTGAGTAACTCAACTGAGGAGTCTGCCATGAAACCCTGCACCTGTACCTGTTTGTGTTTTTTATTATTATGTGATCTTTTAGAATAGATAGAAGATGCAGAAGGGTTTGATTATTTTGATAGTTTTGGTTTTTTTTTTCTGATATAAATGATAGAAAGAGAGAAAAAAAATAGCCCCCCCACAAGAGATAAACCCAAACCCTAGTGAAAACTAAGAAAGAGGAAGCAATGCATAAGAAAAAAATCTTCAAAACAAATTCTCATGTACCTGATGAAAATTATGAGAAAGAAGATCACAGATCTGAATAGAGCATGCTGAGAGCTTTCCAACGCCTATTATTTTTTAAAAAAAGAGTCTGTTTGAACCTTCTATGGCCTTGGAAGTGCAAAAAAAAGATCCCACTTTGATAGGAAAAAAATATAGTAAAAAAAAATATGGAAAAAATTACTAGTACCATGGCATCTAGCACAGAATCAGCTTTCCGACGATATCTCGTTTTCAAAAAAATGACTCCGTATGCTCAAGTTAGAGCGAAAAAAAAACACTCCCCTATTAATATGCTTTTAAGGGAAAAAAAATGCATCTGGTGGCAGAGCGATGGCTGCAGGGTGGAGCCACCGGGTTGAGTGGCGGACGGGCGGTTGGGCGGTGGCGGCCGAAAAAACCCAGTGGTGCTGGAAAAAAATTACCAGTGGCCGGAGTTTGAGTGCTGGCGGGTGGTGGATGCCGGACCGGTGGCGGAGGGCAGCGCCGGATCGGTGGTAGAGGACGACACTGGAGTTGGAGGGAGTGCTGGTGGTCGGATCCTGGCGGGGGCCGTGGATGGTGTCGGTGGTTGGTGGGGGCTGGAAAGGTATTGCCACTTGTAGTATCTATAGGGCCTACGGTACCCTGCGTACCATGGGTGCAAACCCAAATATTTTTTTTCAAAAAAAACTTTTTAAATAACCTTTTTTTTCACCTATTTTTTGAATATCCACAACAGAAAACTTTTGAAACCCCAGATCTACTGCCAATGCAAAAATTCTCAAAACAAGAACATGTAGTTGTAGATTTGATGCTCTAATACCATGTAGGAGCCCAGTGATCTCTACAAGCTAAGAATACCTGCTATAGGGAGAAGCAAATAGAAGCAACACATAAAACAGTAAAATGCTCAAAGATGTGGAGCTCTGTTTTCACCAATGTGTCAAAGAATAATCTACAAAAGAAAAGTTTTAACCACTATAGGTCAAAAAACCCCAAAAAGGAAAACCCTAGGTTTTCACATTAATAATTAATAAAATAATTAATTATTATGCACCTAATGTTAGCTTAAGTGTAAAAGAGATAAAATGGAACTTTAATTAATTAAACAAATATTGTTTAATTAATCAAGTAAATAACCAATTACTCTAACAGTATGTTTGCAATGTAATATGATGTAAATGAATTGAACTAAGTGCAATTGACTGATTAAGATGATCTAGAATGAATGCAAAAGTACAATTTAAGCTATGTTTGAAAACACATTGTGATATGAAAACAACTATGAAAGATGAAGAAATAGAAAGAAATATGTAGAACAAAAGGTACAGGGTCAAATCTGAGTGCACCTGGATGATGTATGAGCTTTTTGGAATGTATAGAATGCTGATCAAAATTTTAAATTTTTCATAGTGGGACTCATTCGCCAAGGGTGGTGAATCAATCCTCCTACTATTGAAAATTTGTCACGAACTGATTTCTGATAGCCAAGAGTTGATTTATGATAAAATGTAGATTTTTAGATTTCAAGTGGGACTCATTGGCCAAAGGTGGAGAATTTGTCCTCCCCAGGATTTCTAGAAAATCAAGAGACAACACTGCTACTCTAGATCCTGCAAAGTTTGAATGTTGGGTTGCCAGGGTCAATTCTATAGAAAATAGGCTAAAAATGCTCAAAATGTTTGAAATATGAATGAGTTGACTTGAAGAGCCTAGTTGACTTGAATTCCACTTTTCAACATCTTTCAACCTATTATATTTACAAAACAAAGTTGCAAATACACATGCACAAAGGGGAAAAATGTTGGAGGGTTAGTGAATAGGGGTTTGCCTTGGTCAAACCCCACTTTGGTAATCAAAGCCAATAGAAATGAATGAAATGTAAAGGAAATGATAAATGAATAACATGAAAGTATTACAAACTTACCACATCCTTGATCTTGTAAATATGAAGTGATGTCAATGGCTACTCCAAAGTGCTTCAAAGTGTTTGAATTGATCATGATGCAAAATGCTTGATTGATTGAATGCTTGAATGAATTAATTATGTATGAGATTGCTTGAATGTGGAGAGATGTAAAATGAGGTGAAAAACACTTATTTATACAAATCTTGTGCCTTACTATTTGTTCATACCTCATCATAGGTTGACATGAAGTGAATTTGAGTAAAACCTTAAAAGAAATTTTGAAATATTTTGAATTTGGGGCCAAGGGAGGACTCATTTTCCACCCTTGGCGAATGAGTCCCACCTAGGACGAAAACCAAGTGTCAGAAATAATGTTGTGTTTAATGTTGTTTGTTAGGATAGGACCCAAAAATACACTTAATAAAAGCATATGAGGGCATAAAGAGATAAAATAAAGCATGAGAAGGGTGTAAATAGTGAAAATATGCCTAGAAAAGCATGAAATCTTGTTACAAGACTTTACAACACTTCAAAATAGGACTTGTTAATGAATGAAACAATAGTTTTTGGTGAATTGCATTAAATAGAGTCTAGAAGAATGTAGAAATGTCTTACAACACTTCACAACACCTTCACAAGACGTCATTCTTTGAATTTTAGCACCAAAATAAGCATGTTCAAGCCAATATACATCATAAAATTAAAGAAACATAGGTCCAACACTATGAAACGAGACCTAAAAGACCATGAAAATGACAAGGGTCCATTTTTCGATGACACACACACATACATACATACATACATATATATGTATGTATGTATGTATGTATGTATGTAGAAAAATAATCACAAAAAAGGTAGGGTGATAGAAAGACACACTCACTTAAATATTTTCCATAATTGAATCAAATTAGAAATGAAAATTATTATGAAATCAAACACAACATAACATCCATGTTTTTACAAAAAAGAAATCATATAGGATTAATTTCTCCAAAAACTATAAAGTTCCATTAATGATTTCTAGCAAGATTTTCTCTAGAAAATTAAAATATCTTTATTAACCATTTAGAGCACTAAACTATCCTTAAAAAATAGAATAATATGCTATGTTTTATAATTTTTCTATTGGATAATGATTAAATGAATAAGCTATATCATTATATTGTCTATCTCTCTCACACATTTTGATTTAGTAAGAAAAATTATATGTTATCTACTTGTAATTTTCTTAATGTTTAATGTTTGAATGAATATGATATATGGTTATATGAAATTAATCACTCTCTTACACTTATGAAGAAATAATAGTTTAGGATGCTTTTATTATATACTCACACACATGTCTAACAAGTGATAAAATGGAAGTAAACATCATAGTACATGTTATAACTATAACACATTTTTTAAGGAAAACATAGGCCTAGCATATTATTTATTTAATATGTTCTTTTCCATAAGATGTGCACATAGGACCAAGAAATCATGAATTTAGCCAAAAAATTATCTAAGAAATAATTTTAAATAAAATTTATAAAAAAATCATATAAAAGAATATTTATCAAATCGTGTTTTCTCATTTGTTATGCTTTACTCTTTTTTTTTTTAAATTTGGAATAAGAATCAGAGTTGCATGCATTATATTGAGTGAAAAGAAATTACATCCTTTTAGCCTAGCTAGTAACTTGGGAAAATTCAAATGACACTGAGTACCCATGACCACCCTTACAAAAATATAAATTAACAAGATCTTCCATAGGCTATGGATTCAATAATGAGCCAAACAAGTCTATACTGATTCAAAACACTAGAAAAAAAAAACCCAACAACCACCCCACCGAATACCATCCTTCATTCTTCTTCGTCGTAGAATTTGGTGGATTCCACCAAGTTTGCAAATGCATGACACCATTCCAATCCTTCCATTTTGTTCAATCCCAACCATCTGGATAGGAAATTGTAGCCAACCATTTCCCATCTCCTATGTAGCTCTAGACCTTCAACTCTCATGTCCATGATGAAGGGATGCCACTCCACCTCTACACCTTGTAGAAACATTTTGTCAATGTTGTCCAGTAATGGAAGTCCAAATCCCAACTGTGCAACCACCACCACATCCACATCATTGAGAAGAATTGCTGCCTTGAAGACCATCTTGAGTAGGATTAAGCACCTCAGTATCAGTAGGTTTAGATCTAGCAATGATGTTAGAAAATGAGATGTAATATTTGAATTTTCCCTTGTCCGATTATTGGAGAAGCAAAAATTCTTCCCAATCACCATCCACACGGCTTCCAGACACAAGATGTCTTTGTTAAAACAAATCTTCTTGAGCCTTTGATCCTTTATGAAGCTTGAGAAAGTGGATTTATTTTTTGAGCAACGTAACATAATCAGAGTGTCCATTTTTGAGGCCATTTGCTTGATTCTTGATGCTTCATTGCTTGATATAGTTGCCTGGCTTGGCTAAGTCCATTAACTCTTTCTGCCTCCTAATTAATTTCATACGGCTCCCTGGAGGTGGAATTTAATTTCCTTTTGGAGGACACTCAGTCCAATGCCACATTCCTCAGTTCAATGCCACCAACTCTTGTTAATAAACTCCATAGCCATTGTTTTGGAGGGAATTTAAGATTTGAATCCCTAGACGTAGATATGTCTCGTGTGGTTGATCTTATGTCAAATCTCCTCTCCTCAGGAATTTTGGTGAGAAGACAAGGCCTATGTCATCATCCTCTTAAGGGATGCCCAATTTGATCTACCTCCTTTCCCAAGCAAATGAAATAGTCCACATGTCCATCATTCGCAGACCTTGCAAGCTTTTGGAGAGTACTTGTCTAAGTCGTGTGAGGTGTGTGATATATGGCCAAGATTTACCTTCAACACTGTGGGTGCACACATTTCAAACATTCACCAAATTTGCATCATTTCAAAGATCAATATTCAAATCCCATGAGGTTTGCAAGCAATAGATGAGATGCGACTTTCAAATCAGACAAGCAGGATTTCCACACGTGCAATTAATATTAGTTTTAAAAGCGGGGCCATGACTAGGTTAACGAGATTATAACCCATGAGGAGGAGGTCACAATCAACTAAAAAATAAAGTACATAGTGGTATCAATGACACACAAACCTATTAGGTTGACAAAAAGCACGGTTTCCATGATACTGTGATGAACTAATAAAAGAAAAGGGTATCAGGAGGAATAATCGCTATTGGCGAAATATAGACAAAGTTGCCCCTATGAGAAGATAACACAAAGAATGTCATAAGTGATTAATTACACACCTAATGTATGATATCAGAGAGACTAAGGGATATTGGGGAGACATCATCTGATATCTCACTGATGCCCTAAAGGAAAAATAATGACATACGTTCACTTCAATGGGAAATATGGATATTGGCTAGAGTAAAATCATGGTTCCATTGATACAGTGATAATGATTGGTTTTGAGTGATTTGATAGCCTAAGATATTGAGGAGATATTCAAATTAAATTTTCTCCATTATGACAAGATTGAGAGCAAGTGGAACCAGAGCCAAGCAAAATATACCTCAAATTGGTAGGTTAATTAGGAAGAAATTGGTTTATTTTTTGCACACATTTGTGTAGTGTATGAGGTCAATTGGTAGGTCATTTAGAAAATGATTTTAATATTATTAATTTTATTTTATTTTTGTATTATAGAATAATATTATTATATTTATTTTTAAAATTTTATGTATTAATTATATATTATTATAGAAACATTTATTATTTGTCATTATTTTATGTATTTATTATTATATTTATGTCATTATTATATTATTCTATTATATTTATTATTTTTGTATTAGATTATATTTATCATTTATTATTACTATTTATTATTTATTATTATTTATAATTTATTATTTTTCATTATTTTATGTATTTATTATTATATTATTATATTAAAACTGAAATATCGTCATTATTAAGGTCTTGGCCATAATTTTCATTTTATTTTATAACAATTATATTTTTCTATATTATTATATTTACTCTTTAACAAAACTATCTTATATTATTATATTTGTCATTATTATATTATTATTTACACTAATTTATACTTAACTACGTAGGGTAAAGGATGCTATAATTTTCAAACCTAAATGTCCTCATTATTAGGATCTTGGCCATAAGTTTCATTTTATTTTATAACTATTATATTGTAATATATTATTATATTTATTCTTTTTTTTTCAAAAAAAAAAGAAGGGGTAAAAATTTATTCAATCAAAACCAAGATATAGAGCAAAGGCCGTAGGCCCACCAAACAAGGAACACAATAAAAAAAACCAACAATAGTACTACAAACTCCTGTCTTCCAATAATAACCTCTCCAGGGTCCCAAGATAATCAGAAGGTAACTCATCCCTTCCACTAATATCCCAACCATCCATATTCTCCGAGGCCTAGTTCGCCAAACAATCAGCCACTCTATTCCATTCTCTTGGGATATGAAAAAAGGAGACATAATCCACAAAACTACATAAACTTAGAATATGTCTAACCACTGAGGCTAATTGCCAACTAACATCATCCAAACTCTAGTTGTTCAGCATATCCACCAAAATCTAAGAATCTGACTGCCAGATAATCCTCCTCTAGCCTAAAGAGCAACCTCTCTCAATAGCAATCTTAATAGCAAGGGCCTCCATAAGATTATTAAACTGCCACCTTTATAAGAAGATAAGAAAAAAAATGTACCACCATCATTACCTCTACCTATACCACCAATACCAGCATGTCCAGGGTTCCCACGAGAAGAACCATCAGTATTAATCTTTAGGACCCCAATCAGGGGAGGTGTCCACCTCCCATCACGAAAAACCCGCTGCTTGACATGTCGGGGTCTTTTTCTAGCAAAGCAACCCCTTCTACTATCCCCTAGGTTCAAATTCCTCACTATAGCATAATCACCATGATCAATATTTTTAGACATATCACACTTAGCAGAGATAGTCTCCTGAAGCTTGCTAATTATCTTCTGCCACAATTGAAAACTTCCTAATTTGGAGCCACAAAAAACACTACCGTTCCTTTCCAGCCAAAGGTTCTAGAGAATGAAAATAGGCCCTATAGCCCAGGATACCTGTAGGAAAGATGTCTTCATTGGAGGCCTGCCCATACTTTCCCAAAATTCAATTAGGGAGGTAGCATGAATACAACCATGATTCCAAGCCTTCCACCACCTATGCCATATCTCTCTAGAAAAAGGGAAGAGAAAGAGCAAATGGGAAGTACATTCCTCACTGTGAAAGCAAAGGAAGCAAATAGAAGGTCCCTGAAAACCTCACTTGCGAAGATTCTCCCAAGTGAGACATTTCTTCTGAGCAACCAACCATAAGAAAAAATTGCATTTGGGCCAAGAAAAATTGTTCCAAACCTTCTTCCACCAGGGCACCTCAGCTAGACCATGTAATTTTTTTGTCTAGCATAGCATAACCTTGAGCAATAGTAAATTTACCTTTTGGGCTAGGACTCCAAGACAATGTGTCTCTCCCATTAAGGGAGTTGCAGAACCCTCCCTCCAATAGTCTAGCTAGATCAACATGATCCTCAGCAGAACCTCCCATGCGCCACTCCTAAGGATCCTTCCAACAAGTCACCTCCACTTGACCAATACGCTTGAAAATTTTAAAATGCTCCAACTTAATCCACCTAGCATCAATAAAAATATGGCAAAGAGGTTGAAATTGAGGGAAGCTAGAAAGAATGGGAGGGTGGCCATCCTAAGAGTCCAGCCAAAATAGAGCATCAAAGCCTCTATTACAGATCCAAAAGAGACCATCCTTAATAAGCTGAGCTCCATTTTTAAGATTATCCCAGACAAAAGATCCTTTTCCAATCAAAGCAAGCCATGACACATGATGGCTATCAACACCTGGAAGATAATTGTGGGCAAGAATCCTGGCCCAATCCTGATCCTGATTATTGCACTACCTCTAGTACAACTTAGCCACCAAGGCCATGACAACAAGAGCCATAGACTAGAGACCAAGGCCCCCAACATGCTTCGGCTTGCAGACAGACTCCCACTTGACTAAACTCAACTTCGAGGATAGAAGGCTGCCATACCAAAGGAATTGACGAGATAGAGCATCAAATTCCTTCACAAAGGTGGAAGGGGGAACCTACACACAAGACCTATAAATGGGGAGAGACTGCACCACAGACTTTAGGAGAATCACTCTTCCAACAAAAGATAGCCATCTATAAGTCCAGTAACTAACCTTACTTTAGATTTTATCCAAAATCCCCTACCAGTAATCTCTAGGCTGAGATCCCAAAGCCAAAGGAATCCCAAGGTACATCAAGGGAAGAGAACTGATTTGAAATCTAAGGATCCTAGCAATCCTACTCTGAATAAGCTGAGGAGTATTAAAGAAATAAATGGAAGATTTATCATCATTGACACTCTGACCTAAAGCTATCAAATAGATGTCTAAAGCTCTCCTGAAGTTCACAGCCTCACTAATTCTAGCCCTGCCCATCAAACCAGTATCATCCACAAAGTGAAGATGGGATTAGGGAGGAAGATTATTGTTCCAACTCCAATCTTGGATAAGACCCTACCTCACCTGAGATTTAATAAATCCGCCAAGACCCTCCACCATGATAATGAATAAATAAGGAGATAAAGGGTCCCCTTGCCGAAGTCCTCGAGAGGCACCAAAAAAATCTTAAGGTTCCCCATTAATAAGAATTGAAAAGGAGGATAAGGTCACACAACTAAGAATCCAATTCACCCACTCCTCTTCAAAGCCAAAACTCAAGAGAATTTTCTGTAAGAACTCCCAACTCACCCGATCATAAGCTTTAGCCATATCAAGTTTAATAAACATAGCCTTCTCCTTAGAGGAAGCCATAGAGTGAATAGCCTCCATTGCTATCACAACACCATCCAAGATTTTTCTTCCACAAACAAAACCCCTTGCTCAATAGAGATCAAAGCACAAAGGAGTGGTTTGAGCCTCTCAACAATCAATTTGGTGATGATATTATAGACAACATTACATAAAGCAATAGGCCTGAATTGATACAAACGATTAGCCCCCTCCTTGGGTATGAGAGCCAAAAAAGTAGAATTTAAAGACTTAAGCATTTGTTTGTTCCTATGTGATTCCTGAACCACATTGAGGAGATCCAACTTTATTATCTCCCAAAACTCTTGAAAGAACTCAATTGGAAACCCATTTGGTCCAGGAGCCTTACCTTTTTTCATATTAAACACAAATTTCTCCAATTCAGGTAACAAGATGGGATGCAAAAGAGAAACATTCATCTCATTAGAGACTAGGTGGGGAATACAATCCAAGATGGCCCTCTCCTCGGCCCTAGCTGCAAGTTCCTCTCTAGTAAACATATTTGAAAAATACCTAACAACTTCCCTAGAAATTTCTTCACCGGAAGAGAGCTGAGCCCCTTAAAGCGAAACAACAGAAGAGAAAGAATTCCCATGCCTTCAAGCCTTAACCAAGTTATGGAAAAAAGTAGTGTTCTTGTCCCCCTCTTGAAGCCAATCAACACGAGATTTTTGCTTCCAGAAAATCTCCTCCCGAAGCTCTCACTCTTCTAATCCCTTAAGAGCCAAGGACTCAACTTTACTCAGATCAGAGGTCAACCCTTGGTCTTGAATCTGATGAGTGACATTATCCAACTTAGACTAAGCAACAATCTTTTGAGCATGCAGGTTCCCAAAACATTGTTTATTCCACCTCTTAAGCCTGTATTTCACATGTTGAAGCCTCTTACTAAAAGTAAACATGGCCATACCATGGGAAGGCATCCCTTCATACCACTATTCCAACATAAGATCTTGAAGAGATTAATCTCTTAACCACATCAACTAAAATTTGAAAGAATGGTTTTTGGAGACCCCACATGAGGTGGCAGAGAACTTGATAGGCCAGTGATCAGAGCCCCTCCAGTCAAGAATCTCTAAAATAGTGGACCACCTGTTGTTCATCCAATAGCAGGAAACTAGGAATCTATCAAGCCTTTCTGAAATAGCCTCAGCACCACACCTCCTATTATTCCATGTAAATATGCCATTGGTTGGCTTCACGTCAATGAGATTCAGGAAACCAATATTATCTCTGAGCAAATTTGAAGAAGGGTCCAGCCTAGCTAACCCACCACGTTTTTCATCCAAACTAGTAACAGCATTAAAATCTCCAGCTAGAATCCATGGGAGAAATGGGTCTAGGGACCAGATGAAATTTATGTGAGTCTAAAGACATAATTTACCTAAAAAATCCATAAGAGCATAAATATTGGATAAAAAGCACCTTTCTCCAGTCTCACAGTTAGAGGCAACCATAGAAATGGAATATTGGCTAGAAATCCACCACAAGGGGGAAACCTTCCTCGGGTTCCAGAAGCAAGCCACCCCCCCTGAATTGCCCTGAGCACGCACCCCCTGCCAATAGCCCTGGGGAAAAATACATGAGGCACAATTAGCCAAACCATCCACTATAAGCTTGGTTTCCTGAATAAAGACAATGGCAGGAGACTGATACTCAATTAATTTGCGAACAACCTTTTGTCTAGGGATGTTGTTCAACCCCCTTACATTCCATGATAAAACAATCATTTATGGGGTTGGGAGAAATGGGAATCAATGGGTTTCACAGACCCTGTCTCAACCAATGTATCACCCATAATCTTGACCTTCTCTTGATCGGTCTTCCTTCCACTCCTTGACAGTTTGTCTAGAGGCTCCTTTTTAAAGGATTTCTATTGTAGGCCTAAGGTAGGAGAATCTTTGTTATCCTTCATAGAATCTGAGGTCCCCTTAGTGGTAGGGGGAACATAAGCCAACACAACTGCACCCTCCAGAACCTGTGACCCCCAGACATCTCTGATATCCTGAACTTGAGAAGGAAAATCCATAGCCAACTGTCCAACCTGTTGATCCCCTGAAGATAAAATCTGATCCTCGTTCTTTGCATCCTCATGCTGATCCTTAGCCCCAAAATAGAGCTCAACTGGAATTCTCTCCTCCTAGACCAAGTCATCAAGAACATCAAGCCTGTTAAAAGTGCCATCATTTTGTCTATTCGTCCAAGTTCTCTTCTTTCCTTTTCCTTTGTTATGGGACTTAACCGGAATAAAACCCTCCTTATCTACAGGTCCATCAGACAAAGGAGCCTTCCCCTTGTCCTCCCTAGGAGGTCCAGAGGTAGCCAAGGGGGAATATTTATTTTTTGGACATTTGCGATGTAAATGACCATATTCATGAAAAATTCTACATCTAAATGGTAGGGTTTCATAATCCATCTATTGAATCCAAGAAGATGATCCCATGAAAATCTCCATAAAATCTAGTAATGGATTATTTAAATCAACTTCTACACAAATACGTGCAAAAGAAATTACCTTACGATCTTGAGTTTATGTAGCAGATCCCACAGGTTTTCCAAGAAGCAATGATATTGAGTAAAGAATATCTTCCCTCCAGAACTCCAATGAAAGCCTCGACAAACAAACCCACACAGGCACCCGCGAGGGGATCTCCTTAGCAGAGTTGAAGCCCATGTGCCAAGGCTTGATGAAGAGCCCCACTTGGTTAAAGAAATAAGGGCCTCCTTTAAAAGTCCTATTTCTATCTGACATGCTTGAAAAAACAACCAGAAAATAGTTATTAGCCGCTAATAGGGTCTCCATATCTCCTTCTTAGTTCCAAACCTGACGTGCCCAGGATTCCAACACAGGTAAAGAAAGACAAAGGTGCAGTAATTTGCAAATAAGGGCATGATTACACTAGTATTCAACATCCTCTGAAACTTTCTTAGGTTGAATAACCAACATTGGGCGATCCTCGAATCTCTCCAAACAACTGTTTACTTTTTTTATTCGAAACATCCCTTTTGAAGAGGAGACCCCTACCCCAGATTGGGGTTCACCCATATGTTCCTTAAAACTAGCATGCATCAAAGAAGACAGCTCTACCATCTCCAAATCCCTAGAGGAAACTTGAGAAGAGGCTAGCCCTCGATTCTCCATGGACTGAAGAGCACAAAACCCAACAAAAGAGAGAGAAACGAGGCAGGGAACTCACAAACTCAGACAGTCCCACACCACCCACCGAGGACACACCAAGCACGGAAAAGGACAGAGAATGCCCACCCACAAACACAAAGGGTTGGAATCCCCTATCCGACCAACAGACCCCTGCGCACAAGCAAAAAAACCCCCCCGAAGGCAGTAGAAAATGCTCGGACGCCGAGTAGGAATGCAGAGAATAGAACGAGCTTGGGCACGTGGGCCCTAGCCCACGCCAAACCACTGCGCAGAGCCATTTTACATTTCTTCATAAATCTATATTTATTCTTTAACAAAACTATCAAATACATATTATTTTTATTATATAAAATATAAATTATACATTAATTATGCTAATTTATACTTAACTACATAGAGTAAAAGATGCCAAAATTTTAAAACCTAATATATATGTATTTGACAATTTTGCTAAAAAAAATATAATTATATTAATATATATATATATATATATAAAATATACATTATATATTAATTATAATAATTTAGACTTAATTACATAGAGTAAAGGACTAAATGTACTCATTATTAGGATCTTGGCCATAATTTTCATTTAAATGAACATATTCTAAAACCCTCATAGAAACTTTATTTTAGGTTGCAACTCACCAAATATGACATTATATGTAGGGAAACTGATAGCGGAGGGGAAAGCAATAGTGAAAGGTCAAGGGAAATTGATAATGGCAGGGAAAGCAACACAAAATTCGTGGAAAAACGGCAAAAAAATGATGGACTGCTGAGATTCATTTTATTGTTAACCAGGGTCTCTCGTTGCTTTTCAACTGTCCATGGGAAAAATGAGCTCGTGAAGCTCAAATAAGGAAATTCCTTCGGCGTAAAAAATATCACATCATTCCATAGAGTACAAACACTAATATGCTTCGACATCATCTACTAACTCAAAATTAATAATTATACTTAATTCACATATTTTCTCAATGATGACAAAGTACAAAAAATTAACTAAATAAAAAGTATTTTTTTATGTGGAAAATAAATAGAGTTCTTATGTCCATCTAAAGAAATTTAAATAAGATTAATTTAAAAATATAATAAATGTAAGTTCAAGATCATTTGATTCAAACACATTTAAGACACACACATAGAACTAATGATCATGATCATAGACATGGCTTTGAAGAATAAAAATTTTCATATCCTCATTGAGCTGATTCGTTAATGGTGGTTAATTCCCTATCAAGGAAGGCTTCTAAAAACTAGCACTTGAATTATTTGTTGGGACATATATTGTCTCTTGATCTTCATAATTTTTCTTCCTTTGAAATTATGAATTGCTATAGGGAAGCTAACATCTTGGTGGATGAACTTTCTAATAGGAAATTGATTAGGGTTGAAAATTGTATAGGGTGGATGGTTTAGGGTATAGGGTTTATAGATTAGGGTTGAGGGTAGAGGGTAGAAGGTTTAAGGTTTTAGGGTTGATGGTTAAGGGTTGAGGGTAGAGAGTTTAGGGTATAGGTTTGAGGGTGCATGGTTGAAGGATTAGCGTTGAGGGTCCAATGTATAGGGTAGATGGTATAGGGGTTGAGGGTTTAGGGTTGAGGGTTGATGGATCTTTTAATGCAAGTGAAATGTAGGCAAGAAATTGAAGGCCAGTGAATATTGGGGAAGGATTTTTTGTTCTAACAACCCTAATCCCTTAACCCTTAATCCCTACTAGATTAGAACAAATAGGTGCTAAATTAGGCACTCAAGAAGGCTCTAAAGTAGGAGCTTAATCAAGCATTAAATTAGGTGCTAATGTCAGCGCTAGACTTGGAGCTAAACTCAATAAAAAATTGGCGCCAAACTCGATGATAGACTAGGTGCTAAAGTACGATCGTAATTAGGCATTAAAGTAGGTGCTAATGTGGGTGCTACACTTAGAGCTAAACTCATTGTTACTCGATGTTAAACTCGGTGCTACCCTCGGCGAAAAAATTTGGTGCTAAATTTGGCTTTGAACCTAATGTTAGAAATGACACTAAATTCAATGCTAATTAGCGCTTGCTTGTTTTGATCAACACAATAAATACCAAAAAATAGCACCATCCTCATAAATAGTGTTGACTTTTTCAAAAAAATAGAGAAAAATGCATTAAAAAAGTGGGTGGAAGCAAAAAAAAGAAAAAAAGGGAGCTAATCACAAGGATATTTTTGTAGTGTAAGTAGCACACTAGTCTTTTCGTGTTCATTTGCACACCATGTCAGAACCAAAGATTGACCCACTCACTCTACACAACTATCACACATGGAAGCTTAAGATGACACAATTTTTGCAATCTCTGGGTTTTTGGAAAATGTTGGATGTTGAACAACTCGAGTTCAATAAGGAATTTAAGAAGTTTTTCCATCATGACAAAATGGATTAGGCTAGAGGGCTCATAGGTCTCCATGTTTTTGATAACTTGTATCAAATTGTGGAGTGTACAAAAACTAGAGAAGTGTGGGATAAGCTTGCTAAGTTGTATGGAAAGGTCAGTAGTTCAAAATATTGCAACTTGAAGCTGATGTCTCCCTAGATTTTTTTCCCAGTATTTAGGATTTCCTTTCATGGTTCAAGTTATTTTTTTCACAATTGAAAGGATATGGTGATGCCAAAAATGACCATGAGTGTATATTCTTGATCTTGTCAAAACTAAGAGGTACCTTTCAAGTGTTTTCCTCTACCTTCTTTTCTACTATAAATGCCATGGGAGAATATCATAAGATGCCTTCATTTGAAGAGTTTTGTGATAGATTGACTAGGGAGTAGGCCAAGTTGATTTAGATAGATGCTCTTCCTAAGAGTCATGCCTTGATGGATCAATATTCAAGTGGCAAGAACAAGAAATACAATAAGGATTCTAATTCTAATGAGAAAGTTAAGGATCCTACTCCTGAGACCAAAACCTCTTCCAAAGAGGAACCATCACAAAAGAAGAAGATAAAATGTGCTTATTACAAGAGATCTGGACAAGATGAGCATAGGTGTTATACTAAGAAGATTGATGAGCTTACTCACCTTCTTTAGTAGAACAACATCTCATTGCCCTCATCAAAGTCCCCTCCTTCTTCTTCTTATGCATCTCCATCTACATTATCATCCAAACCAACACAAATAGGTAATGTAGGATTTGCTAATGGGATGAAAGGTAAAGAACTCTTAGCTTCCACAATTCCTAAAAATGGGGAATGACTTCTTGATTTAGGTACATCTCATCATATGGCATCTTCTATGGATATGTTCTTTTCTTTTGAGCCTTGTATTTTGCATAACATTTTAATGGGTAACAATACTTACATGAAAATTTGTGGAAAAGGTTCTATTGATATGGGTGAAGGATCTTTTAATGATGTTCTTCATGTACCCTCCTTGACCACTAATATTCTTTCAGTGTATCAAATTACTCATGGTGCACAGGGTAAGACAATTAAGTTCACTGTTGATAATGTATACATTTGGGACATACAGACTAGAGATATCATTGCTATAGGGGTGGTGGATCATGCATCTCACTTATATTCATTATGTCATTTTATTCATGATGATGATGTTTCTTTGGTTTATGTTCATACCCTTCCATCACGAGTGAATCATGTTTGTGAGGAGAAGTTTAGCCACTTGAATCTTGGTGTTCTTGATACTAGTGTTGAGATTCCTCCTCCTTCACCTCCCGCTTCTTCAAATTTGAGTACTTCTCTTGAGAAAGTTGGTCATTGTTTTTTAAATATTGCTTTATTGGATGAGTATTTGGTAGGCATCTTTGATTTGTTTGTGGAGTCTCATCTTACAAATTTGGGAGACATACTTGAAGGGACTTCTCTCCTCTTTGATGATAGTTTCAACGTGGTTGTTGATACATCTATATTGTCTTTGGAGATTGACATTGATGAGCCTTCACTTGATTTGTCACATATCTTGGCTATTTATTATCATGATTATGTGGTGAATTATTAATTTTTGGAGACTCCTCACTCTTGAAAGATTTCTATTTGGAGACTTCCTCCCTCTTTTCAGTTGGACATGGAGCAAATTCTTCTAGTGGGCTTGTTTCTTCCTAAGGGTTGAGGATTTTATTGTAGGCATTGGATCATCTTTTATTTTTAGGCATACTTCATTGTCATTACAACTTCTTCATTATGGGGGGATTTAATATCACTCTTTTTCTTTCCTATGGGGGATCATTGATTGTATCTACATGATGTATGTAGTCCTTGGGAGGTGTGATTGAGTCCTCCATCCATGCATCATTTTTTTTTTCTCTCTTTTGGAGAGGGGTTTTTTCCCATAGGGTTTTTCTCCTTTTCTCCGGTTGTGAGAGATTTTTGTTTTTCATTGTAGTTGTGCACGGGTAACTAACATGGCCTCATTACTGGGACCCATTTGTACATCTCATTTTGCATTATTAGTTTCCCTAAGTTGCGCTTAAGGGGGGGTGTTAGAGTGAATGGTTTTACCATTCACATTTTTCTTAAGTTAACTTAGGGGTAGTTTTTTATTTTAATTTATTTAATCATCAGGTAGTTTTTACCTGGGTTGGTTAGTTGTGCACCTATCACATATTTTCATGCATTTATAAAGAACTTTGTACATTATGTATTTTATCATGTCTCAATGCATTATTTTCACTCTTGGTGAAATAGCTTCTCTTGTTGCTTCACTCTTTTTGTGAAGGTTTATTTTGGTGTGTAGTTGCTCCTAGGTGCTCCAACAAGATCAAGTTGAAATACTTAAGATAATCAATTACTAACTTGAGATAGGAAAATATCTCAAGAAATTATTGCAATAAGAGATTTAATTATAAATTAGGATCTCACTAAAGTCATTGCAGTTATATTTGTGATACTAAATGGTGTTAAAGTGTTGATTTGAGTTGTTTAATTATGTCTAGGTTGTTTTAGTATTATGGTGTTTAAACTTTATTTATGATGCTTGACGTGATGAAAATGACTCATTTGGGCTGAATGTGATGCAAAAAAAATTGTTTATAGTTTTGGACTCGAGGGAATAATATATTTCACGTGGAATTAGGGTTTTTCTCTAAATTTTTAATGGGAATAGATCTGCCCAACTATAGAGTGGATTAGCTAATGTAGGAATTTTTTTAATCTAAAGATGGATAAATCTTATGCTATTTTAGTTCAAAATTTCTAGAAGGAAACTTATTTGCAAAAGCACAAACCAGATTCATCAATTTAGACATATATATTTTGAACTAGGTTTTAGACAAATTTCAATGATAATGGACTAGTTAACCAATTAAAAATGGAATTTTTTATTGATAGAAAAACTCCACAACAAATCTATAAAGTTGAAGACACATTCATTGAATACCAATTTGATAATTTTGACTGTTGGATAACTAGACAAATTTGACAAGGTAGATCTACTAAAAAGGAAGAGAAAATTCATTGATACTTCAAGATGGATTCATCAAAGGAAAGTTTGGATTTATTGATGGTTAGAATTATTGGAAAAAAGACTTAGAAAATAAATACCATAGATAGTGGTCAAGACATGAGCTAGAATAATTAAGACATTTACAGGTTTATCACATGGAAATATGTCAAAGATGCTCATATTCCCTAAGATTATTTAGATGGGTGTGATGATTCGTGTAGGCTCACAAAAAACTTGATAATACCATCTACTAAATAAAGAATAGATAGGGATAGCTAAATACATGTGAATCCCCTTACCAAGGAGCACTTGCAAGTGTGACCTAGTGAATTCTATCCTGAAACCAAGATGTACATCATGAGTAGCTTTAGGGAATGATACACTTCCCTTGCACTACACTAACTGATGGTTGAAGTCCTTAATCCATTAGAAACAATTGTACTAGGGATATTCCATGAACAAATGGATCATATACAAAGTCTTCAGCTAGGAGGGTCTCTCCTAGATTCTTCACCACCATGTCTTGGCCTATTGAGGATCTTAGGGCTTAGCCAAAGATGACAATGACCATTCCTTGAGGTATAGATGTTGCTCTCCCCTTTTCTATACTTTTTCAAAAGAAATGGTTAAGGTCATCCCTTGGGGTGTTGAAATACCCAAGAAAGCCTCGTAAACAAAAAGATTCATTTAGAACTTTTGATCTCCAAGATTGCTCGAAGCACAAGGAGAGAGCATACATGTGATCAAATGCTCTTGGGTTGACTCACACTCACACGAACTAGAAAAACTTAAGTTTTTTGATCTCTAGGCTCACTAAATTATGCAAGGAGAGAGAATATTCCTATAAGCAACCTTAGAAATGATGAAAAAGAGTTAATTGACCCTTTAATGTATGTTAATGTGCCTAATCTAGTGGGAACACTAACCTTTGACCATGGAGCTACAAAATATGATGTTAGTATTTGGATATGCCCCATCTTTGTCTAATGGTAGCTACAAGGATAATATTAGATTGATCACAAAATATATGAGTTTGCTAGTCAATGGTCAAAATAGTAAGAAAATCAAAGAAAAAAATCAACTATACCTAATGGATCCATCAATCCAAAAAGTATATTCATTGATTCAAGACATATTTTTTGAAACCCTAATTAGACATACTAATTTGTAGAGAAATTTTGTTGATTGAACATGGATTCAAAAACTTGTTCATTTAATATTTCGATTCACACATTTTTTGATATGTTGGAATTGTTTGACATGTAGTGTGCTTTGGAAAATTAAGAGACATATTTTCTATTTTACACCTACAACATGAAAACTAAAATAGAAAAATTCCCATTAGTTAACCCATGATGTGGGTCCCATTGACGTGCCAAAAATGTGTACAATATTTTTTGTCAATGCAAATGATTGAAACAGGATAAATCAAACAAACACAAAATGAAACCGGAACTCATATACGGTATACATAGTCTAAAAACGTTAATTTTTTTTAAAAAATAACTATGCTAGACTCCCTATTGTGTAGATTTTCCCACATGATCGATTTGATGTGTGCTCATGAAAATTAAATAACATAGCGTAACTTTTATGAAGATTTGTGATATCATATGGTTAACTATTGGATGAATAAATAGATTTTGGAGTTAAAATGATAGAGGGCTAGGATGAGATCATGGGATCAAGACCTTCAAGATTGATTTGGTTCTCTCAAGTGATGAGATTGTGTCAAGTGGCTCAATGAGAGTAAATGAGAGGATATGGGGTACATGGAGGTTCTAGGTTAAAATATATTCCATAAATGAAAATTTTGTCCCTCATAGTCAAAAGGGACAAGGAAAGGAATTTAAATTTTGTTGGGTACTTGAGGAATAAAAACCCATGTCTCCAAGGATATGGGGTATTTTCTAAATTTTCATTGCAAAGTTTTCATCTTCACGAAAACTCACCTACAGGCCAGATTCAGATGTTTCAAAACTTGAGATCAGAGAAGAAGAAAGAGCAGACATCAAGCCTTGGGACCACATTTAGAGATTCCAAAAATTTAGAATGGGACTAAATCACCACCTAGGGAATCTTAGTCCTCCAAAGGGTATTTTTAGAGATGCTTTTGGATCCTATTTCAACATCTAAAGATTCTACATCTACGCCAAAAAATAGCAGTGAGACTAATAAGATAGTAAGGGCATCTTAGTCCTCCATAGAAAATTTTGATAGCTTCTTTGCATTTCTAGACTTCCCAAGTACACATATCCTAACACGCTATTGCATAATTTAATCATTTGTATCCTTCATTTAGCTTGCATTATAACGTTTTGTTAGTTGAATACTTACTTGTCTTTTCCAAGCATTTTCTTGGTGGTGAACTCCTAAAAGCTTAAAGAACCCCTTCCTAAGTCTCCCTTGTTGAGAATTGATTCACCTTGTGAAGTTGATAGTCAATCCAATTAGGACTCCTAGGACATGATTGTATGATCGATGCAGAATAGTGGCATTTTCACATCATATTTTTCTACGGTTCAGATATTACACAACACTTAATTTTAGGTGTGTGTCCTAGGTTAGTGACCTAGGACCCATTCACCACCTAGTGAATGGGTCCTCACTAGGTCCTAGGACTCTATTTTCACATGATCTTTCACATTTTCTGAGGTGTGTCCTAGTTAAGTAAGCTAGGACCCATTCGACACATGGTGAATGGGTCCTCACTTACCACCCCTTAGGATATGTTTTTGGTAGAATTTTAATGATTTGAAATTCAAGATCTGATGTTGACTTGTGATATTTAAATTTTAGGAATTAATGTTTAGATATGTATAAATAAGAGGTCATTTCAGCAAGTTTCATCTAAGATTTTCAAGCTATCAATTTTGATGAGGACATCCTTATAACAAAGTTTATAATCAAGAGCATTCCAAGGCATTTAAGGGAAAATTTATTGAAGATTATTGCAGCAATCCAGATTCCATTTTCATGTCAAAGACATATTACATCATGCATATTGTTTGAGCTGATATGGTGATGTAGAGTTCAAGACCTAGTCAAGCATTCAAAAGCATTGTCTCAAATCAAGTTTCATGATCAAGATCCATAGACATTGAAGCCAATTCATGCTAATTACTAATTTGTATTCCAAGGTTTTATCAAAGGTTTGGTGAGTTGTGACATTGCTTGTTCATTCATCATTCCTTCATGCTATTTTTTTCATTACAAAGTTTAAATACTCAAAATGGGGTTTGATCAAGGAAAATCCCCATTCATCGAACAAACAACATTTTTCTCCCTTTGATGTGTGATTGCAGATTTTAGGTGGAAGATCCTTTGCAGATAAAAATTGAAGAAATTTGCAAGGAAAGTTGTCATTTCATGAAAAATACTCTATAGGCTTTATTTCTAGTTATTCGATAGTGAAAATCGAGAATCTGGGAATGCATACACAATAGAAGAGAACCCAAAAAGGACTTTTGTGAAGCCCTAGCTAGGACTCATTTTCCATAGGGTGAATTAGTCCTTAGTGAGCTTAAAAAAGAGACTTTTGGTGAATGTTAAAGATCATTCTCCCCTTTCCCGATCTTCCTTTTGATTGTTGTTTCTATCAATTTTGAATATAGTCTTTCATTTGCATTCTATAGCTTGTATTTTGGAGTTTGTTTGGTGGTCTTAATATTTCTCCCCAAAGTTCTATTTAGCCTAGACCCCTATCCTTGCATAGAGAGGAATTTTTTTGATTCATATCTTGATTTGACTCACCTCTTTGGTTTTTAGTCATATCGTTGTTTGGATCTCATTTCCTTGAATGAAATTAGAGAAATAGGTCCTTGTGGTGAACCCCCCTTTCATAACATTTCCCACCACACCTATTTTCATTGTTTCATTTTGGTAACTTGATGTGAATTGAACATGCAACCTATTTTTTCTTTCATTTCATTGATTGAATTATCACCTAAATGTGCAAACTTGACCAAAAGACAAACTAATAAAAATGAACCATATTCTGCTTATCGTAGATTCTTTGGCCATCATACTAATAACTGTCGCCCTTTAAAGAAAGTATTAAATTTTTTTCACCCTCTAAGAATAAAAAATAATTAAAAAGCATGCATCTTACTCCTTTCCATGTAATAGTTGTAGGATTTTAATATGCTCACTATTACATGTTACACATTCATTGCAAATCATTCTTTTTATTACAAGGAGCTCATTCTCATCACCTATCTCAACTCATCCTTGTCCTACATTTAGTGGGTCTAAGGGGCTATTTATCCTTGTCCTAGTCTTGGAATTTGTTGTTGTCCCTTTGGCTAGTTGTCTGCCTTCCATATATACTGAACAAGATTGGGATGCAGATGACCTGCTAATAGATTGAATCGCGTGTGCCTTACTAGTCCTTGGCATTGTTTTCTTTTCATGTTTCTTTATGTGATTGCATCTGTGTAATGTGATCCCCCATAATATTTCATTTGATGTATCTTTCTCTCTTTTTGTGCATTCTTCTATATGTATCTACATTCTTCTATATGTCGTAAACATCTTATCTTTTTCACTTGTCTTGTTTTTTCCTTTTGGGGATGACGCAAGGTATCGAGACATTTAGGTCTCTTCCATGTTGAGTCAAAATTATTTTTCCCTATTTTTCTCTCTCTTTGTGTTATTGTTCTAGTTCTATGAGTATTTAGGGAATGATGACATTTCCGAGCTCTATGACAACATTGTAGCAAAGACATACTGACCCAAAATCTCTAGATCCCTTATGTATTCTTGGGGGCAACCCCTCCCTCCTTTCTCATGGCATAGATTTATTTTAGAAACATATGACTTAGCATAGGGTTTTCCAATGGAATCTCTCATGTATTAGGAGTAAAAATTAGCTACTTTAAAGCAATTTCTCACAAAAATTGTGTTAGCAATAGATTTAAAGTAAGGGCATACAGATTGATAATATCTTTTGACATTTTGCATGTTCCATGGTGTGATTTTATTTTTTCTTGTGATGCATCCTTTTCTTGGTGGTGTCATTAGATTTGATGTCCTCCAAGAGTGCAATATTTCTTAGCATACAAATTTCCTCTTAGTGGTGATGCGACACACTATTATGGAACTTTTACTCTTGAAATGTCCTCTCTTGGTGACATTAGGTACAATGATACCTAAGAAGAATACCTTACAAGAACAAAACAAGAACCTCTCGAAAAAAAACCTATACAAAATGTTCATAAGTGTTTGGAATAACACAACTTGCTGACCTTGTGAAGCTTGAAACCATAATTCAAGGCCACCTAGCATAACACACCTTTCTTTCCTATGGATCCTTGCCATGTGTATAGGTTCTTAGCATAGCATAGTTTGTTAAGTACAAGACAAGAATGTGAGTGGTGCCTTATCGAAGTTATCAGAGGGATAGCTTTGGTATGGTAAGTACATTGAGAGCCAACACATAGGCATGAATTTATCACTAAGCCACCTTCCTAGAGGGATACTCACCTAGTGGATGGCCTAAGGTTCCACTACCCCAGAGTGAGCACACGATAAAATAAAATAAAAACCAATAGTCTAGATGGGATCCTTATCATATTGGATAATCTAGGCTTGATCTCTTTTTGTTCTTTGATGTTGAATGATTGTGAGTCTTTGTCATTGTTGCATACATAGGTGTCTTGAATGTCTACTTTAGTGCAAGTTTGATGTGGGGTCATACTCTCACTAAAGTAGGGGAAAAATTTAGTGTAGAAAAAAGTATCCCTTTTCACACTTAATTTGGCAATAATTAATATTAAAATGATCTTAATTATGCCTTGATTTAGTGTTGTAATGTGTTTTACACATTCACTTTAAGTTTAGGGTGATTTTTAATAAAATGATTTAATGGTTCCTTATTTAGGGTGTTGTAAAGTGTATCTTTACACTTTCACAATAATCTTGGGCTTTATTACTTAATTGAGGTTCAATTTTCCCTAATTTCCCCCTTTAATTCAAATCCAAGTCTGAATAATTATAGATTATGAGGGATAAAGCACGACATTCATAAATGATATTACACAACACTTAATTTTAGAAGGTGTGTGTCCTAGGTTAGTGAACTAGGACCCATTCTCTACCAAGCGAATGGGTCCTCACTAGGTCTTAGGACTCTATTTTCACATGATCTTTCACATTGTTTGAAGTGTTTCCTAGTTATGTAAGCTAGGACCTATTCGCCACATGGTAAATGGGTCCTCACTTAGGCCTAGTACCCAACCTTGGGATATATTTTGGTGGTATCTTAATGATTTGAAATTCAAGATCAAATGTCGGCTTGTGATATTTGAATTTTGGGAATTAATGTTAAGATATGTATAAATAAGATGTCATTTCACTAAGTTTCATCTAATATTTTCAAGCTATCAATTTTTATGGGAGCATCCTTATAACAAAGTTTATGATCAAGGGAATTTCAAGGAATTCAAAGGTAGATTTATTTAAGATTATTGCAGCAATCAAGATTCCATTGTCATGTAAAAGACATATTGCATCATGCATGTTGTTTGAGCTAATATGGTGATATAGAGTTCAAGATATTTTCAAGCTTTATAAAGTATTGTCTCAAATCAAGTTTCGTGATCAAGATCCAAATCCATTAACACATATTCATGCTAGATGCAAATTTATATTCCAAGGTTTTATCAAAGGTTTGGTGAGTTGTGACATTTCTTGTTCATTCATCATTCCTTCATGCTATTTTGTTTCATTACTGTGGCAACATAAATTGTACTCCCTTCTTGGAGATAGTGTAATTCCTTGCCTATTTTGGACCTATTTTGGTACCCTTGCATTAATTACCCTTTAAAATCAAAGAAAAAAATCAAGTAACTATACCTAATGGATTCATCAATCCACAAAGCATATTCATTGATTCAAGACATATTTTTTGAAGCCCGAATTACAAATACTCATTGATTTGTAGAGAAGGGTATGCACAAGATTGTGATGGGCCAAAAAGTGGCAATATGATGGGTATGTGGCTAACAACTCTTTTTTTAGCCAAAATTAATGAAACGAAAAGGGTTTTTAAAGGAGATTCTCACCTTTCCACTAATATAAATTATGCTTTACTTTGAATTTACTAAGTAATTATTATTCATTTTCTATTCAAATTATGACTAAAGTCCTGATTGATAGACTAATTGAAAAACATCTATAGCTTTCAAATGGTATCACATTTTTTGAATCCAAAACATGTGTCACATTCTATGCTTTGCATACTATAGGATTAAAAAAGAGAATTTGAATTTCATGAAGTTTTGACCAAGTTAAGGTGGTCGGACATACAAGTTTTTAATATTTTTTAAAGTTGTAATAAAAATTCATAATTATTTATTTACTTGGAAAAAAATTACAAAAGCATATGCATAACATTAGAACATGAATCCTCTACTTATATCTAAAATATTATAAAAAAAAGTTATCATTTTATTGTGGTTAGGGTGGTTAGACAACCACCTACTTATTTTTTTCCTTGAAATTTAAGTACTACTGCATTGAAATTTCAAATTTTCACCAAATAATTTTTTTTTTAAGCAAACCTAGTAGTTTAGAAACTAGATTCAATTTGATACAAATTCTATTCTTACATATTTTTGATATAATAAAGATAACTTATTCAAGTTTTTACGCCAAGTTTCCTAACTCTGATTTTTTTGATTTTTTGCCACTTAAAGGCCTGTTTTTTCCATGATGATCCTGCACATACCCAAAAATTTTGTTGATTGGAAATGGATTCACAAACTTTCTCATTTACACTTTCAATTTATGCATTTGTTGATATGTTTGATATTGTTCAACATGTAGTGTGCTTTGGAAAATTAAGAGACATATTTTCTATTTTCAAAAAATGTGCCAAAAATGTGTGCAATATATTTTCAATGCAAATTATTGAAACAAGACAAATAAAACAAACACAAAGTGAAACAAGAACTCATATAAGGTATACATAGTCCAAAAACATAAAAAATTTAACAAAAAATAACTATGCTAGACTCCCTATTGTGTAGATTTTCCCACATGATCAATTCGATGTGTGCTCATTAAAATTCAATAACATAACATCGCTTTTATGAAAATTTGTGATATCAAATGGTTAAGTGTTGGAGGAATAAATAGATTTTGGATTTAAAATGATGGAGGGCTAGGATGAGATCATAGGATCAAAGTTCAAGATTGATTTGGTTCTCTCAAGTGATGATATTGTGTCAAGTGGCTCAATGAGAGTACATGAGAGGATATTGGATACATGGAGGTACCATGTTAAAATATTTTCTCAATTGTTCTACAACAACAAAGTGTACACAATCAAAGCCAATCTTGAACCATATAGTTGTTTGAACATTGAGAAAGGTAAAGAGAACCCTTCGAAAATATTGACACCAAATACACAAGTAAAACCCATTGAAGAACAACAAAAAGAGAGATGTCCTAAACCCTTCACAATGATATTGCTAGATGATTTGGGATTGTTGAATTTTGAACCAACATAGAATATCTTATTATTTTTTCTTTTTATAAATGTGATATGGACTGTTATCTATCTAGAATTAAAGTTAGAAGGTGTGACTTAACATACAATTCATCACATCAGCGCATCTTGTGAGAAGTGTTCTTAAAATAATTTTTTAAAGATTTGATCAAAACTTAATCATGGAATCTCTAGTAGTTAAACAAAAAATATCATTTTTCATTAGGAAAACATCATATTCTTATTTAAAATATTATCTATATACAATCTTAATAATCTCAATACCTTTTGGTGACCTTAAATCTTATTATCTTTAGCATTTATATCCAACATAAATGATCCAATAGTTGAAGGAAACATACTTTTTATTGTTATAAAAATGCCACATTCTTGTTTAAAATATAATGTATGTTCAACTTTAAATGATCTGAGAACTTTTACCATTTTTTTTGCATTTTATGATAAAATAAGAGGTATTTATTCCACTCACCTTTTACATTTGTCATAGAAAAATATATAATATGAAGTATGTCAATACATGTTTTCATTACCATCATAGTAGTTTTACACATAAGAGCATTATTTATCAACATAATAACAATGTTTATATTCACGTAAACACCTTATTTTATAAATGACACACCTGCATTGGATAGTTATTATATTTTATATAAAGAAAAATGTATTCTTACACTTGTTAATGAATGTGTCTATGACTTTTTAACATGTCATTCACAAGTTCTCATGTGCTCATGTAAGGGTCCATCTTGACCAAAATTTGATCATTTGTTGATTTACATGTGGAATAATTATTAACAATATGCAATAAGAATATGTTGGAAGACTAAATCCCATTATCACAAGTATTATACCAACAATAAGACCCAATCCAACTATTGGTTCCTCTCTCCTATGAGGACTCCACTCCCCATATTCTAGTCTTATCCATTGAAAAAGAGGCAATTCCTCCCTAATTAAATGTAACCCCATTTTCAAATTCCTTGTGTATAAGTGGAGATCAATTATATTTTGTGTATTGTATATTTCCCTTCTTTAGCCAATTTGATGCATCATTTTTCTAGAATTTAAGATGAAACTTGCAATGATGTCCTATTGTTAAATTCACTCACTTATCACAAATATATGTTTCCATCAACCCATCCAAGTCAAAAAAATAAATAATGAAATAGATCAAAGAACCCACCGAATAACCTAGACTTGAATGCAATATTGAAAATTGCATCAATACCTTTTCTATTTATTTTTTAGTTTAATTTGTATTAACGCCTTAATATATTTATATAGTCAAATGCCATACTTTTATGCATAGATGGACTTGAATACTTAACCTTATGCATATCTATTTATATGCTTATTTATTATCCCCATGCTTATGTACACACAATCTTGGTCCACTAGTTTACCCATTAAATTTTGAGTATTAATCTAATCCTTATCTATAATCCAATCATATCAAACATAGATACAACATTGAATATTTGACCCAATTCATTTCCACAAGTGTGATGTCGTCGTCACAACTTCATAATCTTTCCTTATAAATACACAACAAAAAATAAGACATTTAAGTTACTAGCCCTATCTTAGACTTTAGTTTGTAGATAACTATGCATATTATTTCACACCTTTATGTTATTGTTGTATATGAAATGTGGGATGGATGTTGTCATATGCTTTAGGACATAGAGCATACCCAATTTCCACCTACTACATTCAAGGGTAGCCCTAAAGATCTTGAAATGCAAAAGAGAAAGAAATATTGTAATAGGGCTGTCCTAGGGGCTGAATGCAAACTATTAAGGGGTTCACCACCAAGTTAATACTTGAAAAAAGATAATGAAGGGAAAGATACACCACCAAACCCTAATATGATGTAATGACATATTAAATGACCTAGAAAAGTAAATGAAACAACAAAGAAAACTGAAGACAGGAAGGTGTGCACTTGGAAATTTGGAATTGGTTGAATGAAGAACTGGAACACTAGAAGTTCTACTTTTAATGCTGATTGGGACTCATTCACCAAGATGGGTGAATCAATTTAGCTTCTAGAAAACTATGTGGGAACATGAATCTGGTTAAAGGGTATCTGAATTAGCAAAAATTTGAAAACTGACTGTTACTGGGACTCATTCGCTAGAAGTGGCAAATTAGTCTAATTGGGATTTTTTGAAACTTCAAAGGTTGATCCTGCTCTTCTTTGTCTAATCTATTCTTCCTATGTGATTTCTAGATCCGAAACCTTGATTTGCAACCTATAGGTCTTCTCCAAGGTTCTCCAAGACTTGATGATAACTTTGAAAACTTTGAATGGTTTGAAACTTTTCTCCAATCTTGCTCCTTGGAAAATATGCAATCTAAACCTACAAATCACACACATAGGAGAGGGGAAAATGTTGTTGGTTTACTGGATAGGGGTTTTTTTGGTCAAACCCCTTGTTGGTAATTAAACCTTGAAATGAAATCAAATAAGAATGGAGAATAGTGAATGAACAAATGGCAATGTTGTAACTCACCAAACCCTAGCAATGGAATGCTACAAACATGCATGCAATGGTTCCAATGGATGTAGACCTTGATTCTTGCTTGAATTGGATATATATTGAATGTAATGCTTACTTGAATCATAAAATCCTAGACCATAATTGTTAGCTCTAAAACAACATGATGGATGAAATCTTTGACATGATGATTGATTGCTTGAATGTTGCTCTAAAATTCTTGATAATCTGCTCTTGAATTCACTTGAAAATGCTTGAATGCTCTTGTGAACTCAACTTCCTATAAGGAATGTTCTCATAAAAGTCTTAGGTGATCTTGAATGCCTGGGTCAAAATGAGTCAAAGAACCTTGTATTTATACTCAATTATGCAAGATTTCTTGAAATTACAACACTACAAGTCGACATCAGATCTAGGAGGATAAAATCCCACTAGAAATTTGAATTAATTTTGATTTTGGACCACGTAGGATTCATTCACCCAAGGTGGCAAATGAGTCCCACTAGGCCTAAATTTTGTGACCAATTTAAAAAAAGCTTATAAATGTGTAAAACTAGGTTTGAGACCCAAAAACCTAGGTGGGACTCATTCACCCAAGGTAGCTAATGAGTCCCAGATCACTAAATCTAGGCCATTGAAGCTTGAAACACTTGAATTATGATTGGATAATGATTGGTCTCAGGATTATCCTCAAAAAGATGCATTAAATGAGGCTTTTGGATGCAAAATAGGGCCAAATAAAGCATAATAAAGCCCAATTATTAATGAAAAGCCTAGAAAAGTGTGAAAGTGGGTTATGTCAACACTTTACAACACTTTTAAAATAAGGAAAGACTAAAGTTAAAAAGAGGTTTACTACGTGTAATTAATTAATAAGACCTTAGAAAAGTGTGAAAGTGAGGTACAACACTTCACAACACTTTAGGAAGGTATCATTTATGTTCATTAATAATTCACAAGGGTCCAAGACATAACGTGAATGTATTAAACACATTACAACACTAAATCAAGGCACTATTAAGCCCAATTCACAAGGAAGGCCCAATCAAGTAAGGGGAAAGTAAAAGGGATACTTTTTCCATTACCGCAATTATGTAACTATGCATAAAAATAGATTCATCACATTCATTTTAATCATATAAGATCATGCCTTAACTATATAATATTTTTTAACAATTATTTATTATCACAAGAACACTCATTCACATTTGACTCAAACCAAGAAAGGAATATAACATATCTCATCAAACTCATAATAGTGCATGTTAATAACCTAACAAACATTGGAGAATTCAAGTGGATGCTTAAAACTACTTGTTTATCAAGACTTTTAAATACTACTAAGTTGATTAAAAAACCCTAAGAGCGTGTTTTTTTTAATCTTATAGTTGAAGTTTTAGAGAATTCAAAGATCATCCCAAGTCAGGTTAAATTCACAACGATGAGCTAGATCTAGATCTACAAAGGTAGCCCAAAATAAAACATAACAAAATATTTTGATTCTCATGCATACACATTACTATCTAGTATATTTATAGGTTCTAAGGTGCATTAATTTTATTATCTTCATTAATTAACATATAAAAGTCAATTGCATAACTAACTCATATTCTCTCCCATCATTAATTACTATTTATATCATTATTATATTATCAATTTTGTAATACCGAACCTTTTAAACTAGGACATTAGTATGAAAAATATGTATCAACCATTTACTTTTTAATACAATTATAGCTATATTATGTCAACTATACTCAGTAGAAGAGTGATGATATGGACTCAAGATGACATATGTAATGTACCCTACCAATGACATGACCCAAAATATTCTCTCTTGTGGAAAAACCTTGTCAAGAAAGGGAAAGTTAAATTGACTACCTTCTTCATAGGGAAGGGTATTATGGTGAGTGATAGTGGTATTATTGTTTAAAATGGAAATCATCTCACCTTTACTTATCTCTCTAGGAATAATTTCCTAATGGTAGATTATAGTGTACATATTTGTATGGTTGGATGTTGATTAGTTGGTATGATTTTGTATTATCTAAAAATTTAGGGGTTTGGTATGATGTTGAAGACAAGTAAGGGTTTTGGTTTAGAGCTCAATATGGATGGTTGTCTAGAAGGCTTATGAGACTGTGACCAATAATTATACCCTTTTGAGGATCATCAGACAACTTGATGGAGCCATGTGTTTGGAGAGCTCAATATGGATTGTTGTCGAATAAATTAGGAATCCATGATTTGAGAGTTCATGGAAGGAAGAACTTAAGAATTCAACTTGAAGCTACACCTTTTTGAGGGTCATGGGGTAGCTTGATGGAGTTCCACCCGATTCAGGATTTGATTCTTGAAAAGGAAAATCTTCTTAAGAATGTATCCATATTTTTTATAATCAACAAGTTTTTTTTATGTAGGCCTTAAGGGGGGGTCCCTTGGCAAGGTTAATTCTAAGATTTTGGGGATACATTTGTAGGAAAAATAGAATAAGGGTGGGAATGTTAGCATAATTATTAAATGGTATATTACTTTGTTTGTGTGGGTGTTTGAGTAAGCAGTTAAAATATTCGGTAATTGTTGCTTCATTAAGTAACTGCTACCAATTGATCCCTTGTATAAATGCTTTACATTACATTGAATGAATCAATTAAGTATTCACCAACAATGTATCTATTAAATATCTATCTCTATCAGTCAGCATTTAATATTTAGTTACAAAACTAGCTTGAATTATCCCCCTTTATTAATTTCAAGGTATGTCATGATAATATTGTTTATATTTTAATTCCCCAACTTTTAAAGTAATAAATTAGCACAAAAAACATGGACTAACCATTTTTTTTATAGAATTGTAACTATATTATTGTAAATCTACTCACCATAAAAGTCATGACATAGAATAAAAATGACACATGCAATGTATCCTTGCTAATGGCGTGACTTAAAATAATTTTTCTTGTGGAGAAATCTAGTCAAGAAATGGTCAAAAATCATCTTGATCACTATATTTTTCCTTGGAAGGGTAAAAAATTATCTGATTTCTACAATCCTTAACATGCACACATTTTCCATAGTTTCAATACTTCACTCTACTCTTACTAGGGTCCTACAATGACCTCAAGACGTAGATCTTTGAAAATATTTTTCCTAATCCACTTTTGATCCTCATTTTTCTTTAAGCCTTGCCCAAACAATTAATAGATCCTTTAAGCTCGCTTCCATGAATTTTCTCCTTATTTAATGTTTACGAAAAGTAGTAACAAAGGAATCCAACTTTGAGCCTATCATCTGACCAATTATATGAAGGATTAGATTAACACACAATTTAGGTAAAGAGAAATGTGGCAATATACACATCTTCCAAATCTATCTTAACATCTTTATATTTACTTCATAAAATATGGCCATAGCACATCTTGGCTGTCCCTATAACATTGTTTTTCGTAAATGAAAAAGTTGTTTATTCTTGTTAAATAATTTACAATTTGAAACTGGGATAATTTATTATTTCAAACATCAACGTCGTTGGATAAATATGAATATTATTAGTTACAATCCTTCAATGAAACTAAAGAAATGTTTGGAATTCTAGACGATGTAGATTATTTGCACATATAGACAAATGGATTCATTTGAAATAAATCCATGATATCTAAACATTTTAAAATTCTTGAAAGAAAAGAAGAAATGTAAGCATTTAATTGCTTAACTAAGTGTAAAATGCATACATACATACCATAGTGACCAGATTGAGTTTGCTTTGATAATAACTGTGTAGACACAACATCCCATGTTTTTATTGAGATTTTTTCTTTTACTGCTACAGAGAACCTTCTTGCAGCTAATCAAATGTGCCCATTTTAATGACAACTAAATGAAATTGGTTGCGGCATGGGCTTCCCCTAAGAAATTGCCACAGACAGGAGGGACTCTAGGTTTTGTTTTTTTTTTCTCGCCCTGTCCAAAGAGCCCCGCCTATTAAAAAAAATGTAATCCTTTTGACAACATGCGACTCCCCCAACCCCCCCAACTGGCAAGTGTAAAGTCATATTTCACATCCTTTTCTAGCATAAGCCACCAGATATCCATGCAAATTTTGAAGGCTTCAACAAGACACGTGGGGAAGGAAAAAAAAATGTTGTACCTTATTATATATAAATCATTTTAAATTTTTATTCTTTTGAAACATTTCAAACTTTTCCTTTTTAAAGTAAAATAAAATACTTAACATTAAAATTTATTATTATTTTACTTTATCTTTTTTTAAATTTTTTTAAAAATCTCCAAATAAAATAAAAGAACTTATAATGTTCTTATTAATTATAATATTATTTAATAATAATATATTTTTTATTCTTTTATTATAATAATAATTAAATAAAATGAAAAATATTAATTGTATTTTCTGTATCAATTCTCACTTAGTTTGGGTCCCATTTTGATAAACAATCTAAATACAATTATGTATCAAAAAGTTAAACACTATTGTGCTAAGTTCGGTTCACAACCCTCATTAACACATGTCTCTGATTATTATTATTATTTTCTTAGCAAAAGGCCAAGGCCTAACATTATATATTAATATGCATATGAACTTTACAGACTTAATCAAAATTATAGTAGTGATTAATATGAAACCAAATCAAAATTGAGTGAAATAATTCACTCATCTATCCTTTATCAACTAGGGTCCACTAGTTTGTAACTTATCAACTACATACATATTAATAAGCATCAACAAATAAAAGATGCCAGTTATATAGCTTGCTTTTTGTAATTGAAATAACAAAAAGTACAAGTTTTAAATAGAAAAAATTGGTTCCTCATTTTAACTTTTTTCATTCCTCCATATCAGCTGCGCTAGCCCCAGAGCCTTGCATACCATCCCTTGCATATGGTATTACATAATTTATGACTTGCTTTGCATTTTGTTCTGGCAACTAAACATTCTCCATACTATTTTCATCCTTTCCTTCATTCATATTTTCTTCCTCTACCTATACCTCTTCACTTGGCCCAGCGTGATGCTAAATGTTTAAGATACAAAGAGGACGACCATGCCTGTTATTGTGATTAAGCAAGTATGACAAAGCATAAAATTTTTCCATAAAATTATCCACGATTGAATTTCCCAATTTAGCAGAAAACAAAATTAAAACTCTCTTCATTGCCCAAGGATCATCATTTTTTGGCCCATTTCTCATTGCCTCGAAAGCTGCTCTAAAACACTACTTTGACTTGAGGCATTTCTTAAGGAAAAGGCCACCTACAAGTCCTTTGCCTCTATCCAAATTATAAGCTTGCACACCTTGTAGAAGCTCATCTTCACTCAACACATTCGGAAGCACCACTGTATCCACTATAACCTCCAAAAGATCAAGAGACTACAGAAGATGAAGTGCATTTGATAGAAAAATGGAGAGCATTTGGGATGGGAAAAGAATTCTTGGTGCACTTGGGGTAAGCACATGTTCTCTTATGACAACCCTAGTGCTCTCGACCAAATCAGGGCAAGACACTCTGAAAAAAAAGGATAATTCAAAATCCTTAATCTCTTTCGAGAATGGACATTCCCTTGTTCTGATTTTGATAGGAACCCTAAAATTTTTGACTGAATATTAAATTGCTCTTCTTACAAAACCCAAATTTAAAGCCTAGAAACAATTCCCAGACCCAAAAACTTATAGCTAGGTAAAGATGTCTAAAAAAACCAAAAGCATGCAATGAATCTCTCAGAAAGAAAGCACAAAAAAAAATGTATAGTAGCTTTGAATTATCCAGAAAGATTGCAAAACACCCCAGAAATAAACATTCGACAAAAACTTAAACCAAGAAACCCAACACATATACTTTGCAAATGACTTAGAAAAGATTAGAAATTTTTACCACCATAGCGCTAGAAGATTGCAACCATGTGTTTTCAGTCGATGTGGTACATAACTAGAACCTCTGCTAGTTGATGAAGAAGAACCGAGAAACTCTTGCATAGAAAGTATCTCAACAAATGATTTAAAATGAATTGAAAGCATTTCAAAATGTGCACCTTTAAAAATCTTGAAAAATAGCTCACACGTATAGAAGGCCACAATCCTTACCATGATTAAAATTAGTTGCAATTTCCCATTTAATTCTATCATTCTCCATACAATATCAAAATACGACCATTATGAGAACTGGTGCAATGCAGCATGAAGGTACCACATTACATCAAAACTTATTAAGGCATAAAAATTAATGATGAAACTTGTAGCCTACAAATCCTTGAACCACAGGCAAAATAGCTTTGAATAAAGAAGCAAACCATCTCCTCCAACTGTAATTCCACCTTAGAAACAAGTAACACATGTGTCAACGCTAGACCCATTTTGACCATTCAATAACTCACCAATTCCTTTGTGCAAATATCCTCTAGCCGACATCCTTAAAAGCTTTAGCATTAGAAGAAATCGTGCCTCCAAAATTTCCAAGTCTAATCATAGAAAATGATTAAAGAAAATTTTGAATAACAGAAAAGTTGCATTCATTGAAATTTTAAAATTTCAAAAACAAAACTCCTGCAACCATAAAAAAATGTTAGTAAAAAAGAGGCAGATTAAGAAAGCCTAGCTTTCTCCAAATTGATCAACTCTTGAAGAGGTGTATTGCTTCGGTTTGAGTTCAATTCATAAGAAATTTCACTCTTATGTTGTTCACAACCAAGACTTGCAAGATGATCTGCCACATAATTTCCTTCCCTATAGATGTGATTCAGATCAAAAGATTCTAGAGAATTGAGCAAAACCCAAACCTATTCCAAAACATATTGTATCTTCCAATTTGAGGAACTTTTTCTCCTACATAAATTTATAATGAGTAATGAGTCACCTTCAATTGAAACTTTTGAATATTTGAGATGTTAATAAACTGCAACCCAATAAGCAAAGCGTGAACTTCAACTTGATTATTTGTGCCAACAACAAGATGAACAAATTTTGCTCCAATGATCTCCCCAAAATGAAGGCCAAGTCTTCAACTGCTTAGAGTCCCAATCTGTAAACTCCGATCCAACATGTTTTGAATGATGTACATAAGTATTTACAACTTCACATATTGACCTTTCCAAAATCAACAACTCTTGATCCAGATTTGAGGTTTCTTTATGGAAAATCCTTTTATTTCTCTCCCACCAAATACACCAAACCATTGAAGAGGGTATGAATTTCCATAACATGCAAATAAAAAACTTTTGTATGAAATAGGCTAGCTTGTGAACATTTCCCAAATAGTGAATGGTGAAAGAGAAAACCAACCTAATTTATGTTTCATAAACTCCCAACAAGCATTAGCAAATAGACAATGTAAGAAAAGATGATCAACCTCTTTAGAAATTGTATCACAAAGTTCACAGTTGAAAGGAGCAGCTATTCCTAATTTCACTAACATGTCACTTGTCAAAACTTTGTGCTTTAGCGCTAACCAAGCAAAACAACCTGCCTTAGGGAGTACCACCGAATTCCAAAAGAAAGACATAGCTCTTTTTGGTTGAACTTGAGCTTCCATATTCCTAACAGCCTTATACCCCATTTTCACTGAATAGTTCCCTAATTTAGAGGGAGCCCAAATTAGTTTATCTAATTTAGCAATACTAAATACCACTCTTTCACTTAAGATCCTACTTAACTCCATTTTTTGAATATCAGGTATTGAGGGATGTTTCAAATCTTTCCATAAAGCTTTCCTTGTATATGAATCAAAACTATAAATATAATCACTAACTTTCCAACCCAAATTTTGTGACCAATACAATTTAGCAGACTAAAAATCATACTAAGAATAAAGAGAGGGTAACCATTCTAAGAGTCTCTCTAGAAATTTTCTTTTATGCCGTCATGTATTTCCCAAGTTAAATGAGGAGAAATATATTTCCTACATACCAACATAAAATTCCACATTATTGAGCCTTGAGGAGGCTTAGAAATAGTGAAAATACACTCTGAATCCCCAAAATATAAATATTTAGATTGCATGATCTTACACCACTTAGAATGAGTTTTATCATGCATGTGCCAAACTAACTTTTCCCCTAAAGCCAAATTTCTTGAAGCCAAATTATGAACTCTTGCTCCACCTTTAATTTTATCTCTACAAACTTTTTCCAAAGAAATAAGCAGATTTTTCTTCTTATTATCCAAATTTCCCTTCCATAGAAATGAACAAATCATCTTCTCAATAGTAAGAATTATAGATCTAGGAGCCTTTAAGATCGCCATAAAATAGTTTGGAATTGAGGATAAAACTGAATTAACCAATAAAATTCTCCCTGAAAGAGAGAGCCAATGCCCTTTCCAATTAACAATTCTATTTTGCATACTACTGATGACCTTGTCCTAGTAAGAAATCCTATTTGGACAAAAGAAAAAAGGAATGCCCAAACATTTGCATGGCAATTCAGCTTCTTGAAAACCCAAAAGCCGAATAATTTTATCTTTCAACATAGGATTAGTGTTAAGAACATATACTTTAGATTTATTTGCATTTACACATTGATCTGAAGCCAAGGTATACTTATCCAACAAAACCGTAATCTCCTTTGCTTCAAATAGTGTAGCCACACCAAAAAGAAGTGCATCATCATCAAACAAAGAATGAGTCACTGATATATCTGTAAATGGAATCTTAATTCCTCTAACAAGATTTTGTGCATGCGCATGATTTATAGACCTACTTAGTGCTTCAGCTAAAATGATAAAAAGGAAAGGAGACAATGAATCACCTTGTCTAACCCCCTGAGATGAACTAAAGAAGCCTGAGGGAATACTATTGAAAAAAATTGAAAACTTTGCTCCAGACAACAAAGAATAGATCCATTTACACCACTTTTCTTGAAAACTAAACTTTCTCAAAATTTGCATTAAAAAGTCCTAGTTCACTCAATCATACGCCTTCAACATATCCAACTTGAAGATTAGCGTAGAAATAGAGTTTGAAGATATGGAATGCAATACTTCATGAGCAACTATAGCACCTTCAATTGTTTCTCTACTAGGTACAAAACCTCCCTGCTCAATGGAAATAAATTTCAGAATGATATGAATCGATCTCATATAAATTGCTTTAGTAAAATTTTTTAAACTGTGTTACAAAGAGAAATGGGCCTAAAGTCAGCAAAGGAGGATGGATTTTTCACTTTAGGAATAAGAGCTATGTGAGTCACATTGAATTGCTTCAACATACTACCCAAACTCCTAGACTCTTCCAATTGATGCTTTCAACAAATCATTTGCAATAAAATCCCAACATTTCTAAAAAAAGCTAGCAGTAAAACCATTTGGCCCTAGAGCTTTGTCAGGAGGCATAGAAAAGACTACTACTTTCAATTCATCAAGAGTAAAAGGCTTAGCAGATGTACATTATCCTCCTGAGAAACAAGTGTTGGAATAGTATCCAACAACTCACTTTTAGCCAAATCAATTTGAGTTGACTTTCTACTAGAAGCTGATAGTAATTTTGAGAAGAAAGCAACCCCTTCACGCTGAATATCTTCCTCTTTGACTAATTTTTCCCTAGTTTGACTATCCAAGATGGAAAAAATAACATTCTTAGACTTTTTAACCTGAGCTAATCTATGAAAAAACCTTGTAGTCTTATCCCCTTCTCTTAACCACAATTCCTGAGACTTTTGACTCTAATAAATCTCTTCTCTAGCTAGAAGCTCTTCCCATTCAACTTGTAACTTTTTTTGAAAATCAAAAGAACCCAGGTTAAGACCATTTTTAATAATATCTTCATTAACCTATGTAAGCTTTTTAAAAATGAGTTGTTTTTGATAAAATACATTCTTAAAAACTGTAACATTCCACTATTTAATCTTTCACTTAACATGCTTAAGCTTGCATAATAAACGAACATGAAAGCACCATCCACCATAGGGGCTTTGATCCACCATTCACACAGTAGATTCACAAAATCAAGATTCCTAAACCACATCATTTCAAACTTAAAGTAGGATTTGGATTGAGAAACAACCTTTTTATTATCAATATGTAAACCTAAAGGAAAGTGATCAGATCCTACCCAAGGCAGAATCTTAGAAGATAAAGAAACTTTTAGATTGATCCAAGAGGGAGAGAATAAAAATCTATCCAAGCATACAACAATTTGAAGAAAATCTATATGCTTGTTTGTCCAGGTATAATTTCCATTGCCTGGCTTTACATCAGTCAAAGCATTATTACTTACAAACTTATTGAAATCCTCTAGAGTTTTCTAAGGAGGAATAATACCACCCTTTTTATCAGATTGACTAAGGATCACATTGAAATCACCTACTAAAATAAAATTTTGAGAATCTAATTGACTCAAAGATTGATTTATCTCTTCCCACAACCGTTTCTTGCCATTTGTAGAAGTATGAGCATAAACATTGAAAAGACCAAAACTCAAATCAAAATGAACAACCTTCAGGAACTGCCAATGTTGATTATTTTTTGAAACTTCTGCTAATATATTCTTAGGATTCCACAATACAATCAATCCCCCTAATGCTCCTTGAGCAACAAACAAACATGCATTCCACCTCACCCATTTTTTTATGAAACAATCAAAATTTTCTTGGGACAACTTGGATTCTTGAAGTAACACTATATCTGCTCCAAAAGCATCAATTTGATGCTTGATGCAAGCTCTTTTGTTAGGGTCATTAGTGCCCCTAACATTCCATGTAATAATCCTCATTCAAACTTCAGGGAACAATTCACTCTGCTCAATCATTTTTTGATACTACCATCTAAAACAACTTGACAATCCATGCCTAATTCCTCTTATAGTATAACAACATATGATTTCAACCCCTTTTTCCTGGAAATTTCTAAGCCAAAGGAGAAGGACTTTGAGTGGAATCAACAACAACTTGATCACTAACAATCACCAACTCATTCAAAGCTGGAGCCACTGCACTTACCTCCTTCTCTTGCATCTTCACAACATTCGATTTCCTTCCCTATTTTCTAGGGGACTTGGTGAGAACTGGCAAAAAGTTATTGATTACTACATGAGTATCAAAACCATAACCATTCTTTAACTCTTGTGCAAGAGTTAATAAAGCACAGGACGAGGCATTTATGATACAACCATTGAGAGTCAACTGCCTACTAGCTACAATCTCCTCTTGAAATTTAACCACATTTGACTTCCTGCCCCTTTTACTTGGAGATTTTTTCTCATTAAATGAAAGAGCAAGGGTTTGAAAAAGAGAAAGAATGTAAGAAAAATCAAAATCTACACTTCCTTTCCCCAATTCCAACTCACTACTAAGAGATACCAAAGAACTTGAGCGAACATCTTCCCCTTGAACTCCAGGTAAAAGAATAGATAAAATTGGCCTATTAATAGAAACTGGATCTTCCTCAGTTTCCTCAAAAACTTCCTCAGATGAGGAAGCCATCAAATGAGAAGAATTTTGAGAGAGCCCCTCAATCTTACCATCTTCTGGCAAGGTTTGCATCTCCAGAAAATCAAGAGGACCCATAGATTGAACATTCTCAGAAAATTCATTAGAACTTTCCAAAACAAGTTGCTTATTGTTAGCAGGAATGAAACAAAATAATATAGAAGAAATAGAGCAAACTTGGTGGAAAGAAACCACTAAATTAGGCAGATAAAGATAAAGAGAATGACTAGAAGCAAACAATTGAGAAAACCGAGGCATAGAATGAGGTAAATGTGCAAAAAACTTTCTTGCTATTGTCAATCCTCCGAGATCCAAGCCAATATTTTATGCTTGATGTGGATGAGCAACCCAATGAGAACAAGAAGAAGAGTGATCAGAACAAACCGTGACCAAGCCCTTTTCACTTTCCAAAAGAAGAGAAAGATCCCGAACAATTAGGGGACTTTCACTACCCTTACAATCCATAGGATGATTAACCAAAGGAGAAAAAAAATTCTCTGAATCTATTTTTCCTTTACAAGATCTGGTCTTGTGACCCAAAATATGACAAAATTTACACACATTAAAAGGAGTCTCAATGAACACTTTATGATTGAAGAACCCTGCATTAGATCTAACTTTAACATGTGGAAAAGGTCGAGTTGTGTCCAAGAAAACACAGAACCGTTCATAGAAAGATGATGATTTTGAAAAAAGGACAAATCAAGCTTCAAGAAAATGCCTAAATGGTTTGCCAGAGTTTCAACAATGCATGGCTCTTTGTATTCTAGAGGTAAAGAATGCAGTTGCACCTAGAAGGGGATAAACCAAATAGTAGCCTTTCGAGGGTTAAAGTTCTATTTCCATGGTTGAATAGACAAACTAGACCCCTTGTAAACCTAGGCTTTAACTTTATAAACAAAATCCCTAAATTTTTTCAAAGAGAACAAAACTATGAAAAAACCATTGCCATTGTCAATGTAAAAAACATTGGAAACCCCTTCCCAATCATGAAAAAGAAAATATTGAAGCTCAACAATTGGGGGAGAAAAATTCCAGAACTTACAAATAAGAGTTGTATATTTCAAATCTTGAGACTGAGTAGATAACATGTTATCTGGAAGCACCAAAAAATTCTTCATGGAAGAGATGATAAAATTATTAACCGCTAATGCCCAATGTCTCCTTTGTTGTTGACCTTGACCCTTTGAGTAAAACAAAGGGCTGAAAGAACCCTTTCCCAAAGAAACATTATTTGGGAATGTAGCCAGAGATGGACTATGCTTATGAGCCTGAAAGATCCTCTGCTTCATCAGATGGTGTTGATAAAGATCATGATCTAACACAATATTATTTAAAAAATATAACATCAAGGGAATGTTGTTAGGAAAAGATGAATGGACTTCATCCAAAAAAACCCATACAATATAATTTACTTCATCTATATTTTTATAATGATATTTTGTTCTCATGTAGATATATTTATGCATCATTCATAAGACAATATAATTTTCCAATAATGAAACCAAAAATTCCTAATTTTTTTCACATATGCAACCTAATTAGATTAGTCTAAGTGTGTATGTGTTGATTCCATCTTGATGGCTACCTCCATTGGCTAGAACCTTTGCCTTGATGATACTCTCTCTCCAACATGAAAAATGTCAATAGCTCACAATTCAATTATGAAATAGAACACACAATTAGTCATCATCAATATAATCATTCTTAATTACCTTTCAAGTAATACATAACCAAATTGTATTTCATTTTATCACTTATTCTTATACAATTAATATAGTAATTAAGTCATTAATCTAAGCTAATTAAATAGGTTGTGACATGATAGACCTTGACTTGAATTGATTGCTTGAATCAAAACCCTACATCACAAATTGTTAGCTCAAAAACAAACATAATGTAGTAATATCTTTGACATGATGCTTGAATCTTGATGATGGATCAAAATTCTTAATGAACTGCTCTTGAATGCTCTTCTGAACTTAACTATGCTATTAGGAATGCTCTCACAAAATTCTTGATATGAAAATGAGAGAAAGAATTTATACTTATCTATGCTTAATATCCCGAAATTACACTACAACAAGCTGACATATGAAATCATTAATTAAAGGAGGATAAATCCCACCAAGATCTGAAATTAAATCCTAAAAAATACCTTAAGGGGGACTAAGATGCCCTAGGTGGCGTCTTAGTCCCGAGGTAAGACCCTCGGGGCATAGACTCCAAAAAGGGGCCCGCTTTTAGGAACATTTGAAATCAGGGTCCCAAGACCTTTGGGGGACAAAGATTCCCTAGGTGGCATGTTAGTCCCAACCCAAAAATTAGAGGCACATTGCCAGAATCATTAAATTATCATCTATCCATTGATGTTTGTAGGGATTAGCCAAAAAAAGATATAGTAAATATTAGGATTGTGGATGCAAAATAGGAACAATGAAGACATAAATAGGGATAAACAAAGAAGGGCGGGCCCAATTAAGTGCGAAAATGCAAGGGTATGCATTTTCCTACACTACAGGTTCTTCTTTGGGATGGGTATTAGAAGAGATAGAGATAAAATTGATTTTACTAGGTGAAAGTAATTATGGAGAGATTCAACATGTTATCTTATAGACCTTTGGGTGATATTATTTCAATGGGTATTAAGTTATCAACTAAGTAGTATTTGAGTTATCCTAGTGAGATAGAGAATGTGGCAAGAGTAACTTATACTACTACTATTAGGAGCTTAAAATAAAATAAATGGACAAAAATCACCCAAGAAAATGGATCCTTATCTATTTCATGACTAATCATGGACAGGTATGTTAAGATGCAATGAAGAGGGTCTTTAGATTCTTATATGGTACTCTAATTACTCTATTTTCCATCATAGTAGATCTCTAAGGGACTAAAACTTAGTAACCACTTATGGATATGTGGATTCTAATTGGGATAGGAATGTTGATAGTATGATATCTAATAGTGGATATTTACTCACCATGTTTAGTGGTGTTATCATTTGGATGAGCAAGCCACATTTTGTGGTTACTTTATCCACTATACAATCATAGTTCACGATATCTACTCATGAGCTTATAAGGTATTTGTTTGTCAAGTGATTCTACTTATATGTGAGACTAAGTCTGGGAGATATTATAATTCTATATAATAATTAGGGTGATAAATATATGGAAAATAAATTGATCTGTCATGCGAGGCTGAGTCTAGGAGATACTACAATTCTATTTAACAATTAGGGTGGCATATGCATGTAAAATAAATTGACCTTTCATATGAGTATTAATCATACTAATTTTAATACCACTTAGTTTGTGACATGGTAGATGATGAGAGGGTGATGCTAGAGAATATTCACACTTTGCAAAATATTGTAAAGAAATTATAAAGTCAATTAGAACATATCATTTTAGGTGGAGTTATGAGCTTGTGGGTCTCTTGGCTAGAATCAATTACTTCAAAATATTTCGTACTCCCACTCCTCTAACAATGTTTTTCACTAGCGAGAATGTTAGGAGAGGTTTTTCTACCATTCTCCTAATGTTGAGTATATGAAGAATGCATTTTTTAAACTAGATAAAACATTAAAAAATAATTATTAAGCTTTATTTTTGGGAAAATCTTGAAATTTTTTCAACATCACCTCTCTTGATACCTTTTACATCGATCCTTTTTATTTCCATAATTTTAAAAGGTAGGCCCGAATAGCCTCCCAAATCAAAAGTTGTGTCCTTTTAAAATTTTATCTCGTACATTGGAAATGTACAAAATTCTAAGACAAAAAATAGTTGTAAAAGAGAGTTACATGAGCAACTTATGAAGAATGTTATAACAGATCATAGGAAAATTTGATTTAAAAGATAATGAAACTAAAATAGAATTCTTGATTGGCGCATGGCTTAGGATATATGGTTATGACAATTGGAAAGAATATTTTACTTTTAACATATGAGCTCATCTTATCATTTGGGAGCCACTTTCTTTTGTTTGTTTCATATTATAATTTTGTAACTACCATTTAATGGTTTTGTGTACTACTTCTATTTATAGGATGCTTGAGTTGGGAGTTTTGATAGCGAGCATGTAGGTATTGTTATGCTATTAAAATAACTCTAGATATCTAGCTAGTGATACTATAATAAAGAGTTTCTCTACAAGTGCATTTTATCTATGTTTAGTTTACTAAAAAATACATTGGGTTGCTTTCGAATGAGGGGTCATTGTTCAAAAAAAGCCAAAGTAAATCAATTTTGTGATATGATGTTTGCTTATGTTTTATATGTGTTTCTTCTTTCTACAATATTAAAGATCTAAAAAATTTGCGATACGCTCCTCTAAGATTAGCTTGTGTATTATGACATTTCTTGCTTCTTTTGATTCACTATTTTATTAGGATAAATATATCTTGGTATAGCGAAAAAAAATTGAAACGTTATTAGGACTATATTGTTAGTAGGCATTATGCATGCTAACACACATTAATAGGTTTCAAATACACGAGGGAAATAATCCAAAAAGGTAAAACTATCTTGGCTATTTGCAACTATTTAATTGTAAGCAAGTTAAAACACAAATTGTAGATAAACATTATTATTTTCTCAACATAAGCTCATACTTACTTTGGTAACTATTAAAAGTATTTTTCATTTGTGACATGAATTATTTTAAAACCTTCTATCATTGCTCTATTTTTGAAAAATGAATAAAGGATGTGTGACTAGATTATGATACAATTAGTTAATAGTGCATATTAAAATTTATTGCTTACAAAAAATCAGTCCCAATCTTGAGTTTAACAATAATCAAAGATGAATAGACAAGATTATTGAAAAGTGAATTGATTTTTTATTTTATTATATTCTACAAATTATTCAAGCCGTGATTGAACAACTTAGTGAAAAGAAAACACTCCATACAAATATGAATTTTGCAAATTATCCTTGCGAGCCTTAGGAAGGATTAGAGTTGTAGCATAACTCTTGTTTTTGATACACAAAGTATACTTTATAATATATTTATTTCAAGAATTTTTTAAACCAATAAGCCTATGCTTTCGGATATCGATTTAAGTTATTCTTATAATCAATGTAATGAAGACCAAATCGAACTATATAGCCATTTGTCTACTCAAAGTTGTCTAACAAAGTCCATGCAAAGTAACCATGTATGTTGGATCCAGCCCTGTAATTCAACCATCACAATGTTTTAGTATGTAATACTAAAAATTAAAAAAAAAAAGAAAATCAATAAATTCACAAAGATTTACCTTATTGCTTGTTGAACAAATGATAAATGCTTCGAGTGGAAATCGATTCGCCAAGTATCATTAAGAGCTTGTGCCAATGACAACGTATCATCATTTTTTTCATCAACACCTACAAAATTAAAATATATTCAAATTTATTAATTTGAACAAATTAAAATTTATAAGTAGGAGGTATTTTTCCACAGCGTGTCAAATTATGATATTGCTATCAGGTTTCAACCGTGTAGTTTCGAGTCAAAGTCATTGACCCATGTTTCATGAGTAGTGGTTCACAAGAACCCATCTCTCATGATAATGAATGGTCCACTTAGCACTCATTGCATCTAGGTGATGCGCACAGAGGTGAAGCACTGGTTTGTCCCGGGAAGTCACCCATCCCATGCTCCAGCTCAAGCACGCTTAACCGGGGAGTTTTTCTCCAAGGTTAAGCCCGCTTGAGTTGTTACCCCATTTGCAAAACCTTCAGCAAGTGTTGTGCCTTATGAACCATTCATAATAGAGCCCCTTTAGCTCATCAATTGATAAGTAGGAGGTATTTTTCCACAGCGTGTCAAATTATGATATTGCTATCAAGATTGAACTGTGTAGTTTCGAGTCAAACTCATTGACCCATGTTTCATGAGTAGTGGTTCACAAGAACCCATCTCATGATAATGAATGGTCAACTTAGCACTCATTGCATCTAGGTGATGCTCACAGAGGTGAAGCACTGGTCCGTCCCGGGAGGTCACCCATCCCAGGTACTACTCCAGCTCAAGCGCGCTTAACCAGGGAGTTTTGTCCAAGGTTAAGCCCGCTTGAGTTGTTACCCCATTTGCAAAACCTTCAGCAAGTGTTGTGCCTTATTAACCATTCATAATAGAGCCCCTTTAGCTCATCAATTGATAAGTAGGAGGTATTTTTCCACAGCGTGTCAAATTATGATATTGCTATCAGGATTCAACCATGTAGTTTCGAGTCAAACTCATTGACCCATGTTTCATGAGTAGTGGTTCACAAGAACCCATCTCTCATGATAATGAATGGTCCACTTAGCACACATTGCATCTAGGTGATGCTGACAGAGGTGAAGCACTGGTCCGTCTCGGGAGGTCACCCATCCCGGTACTGCTCCAGCTCAAGCGCGCTTAACCAGGGAGTTTTCTCCAAGATTAAGCCTGCTTGAGTTGTTACCCCATTTGCAAAACCTTCAGCAAGTGTTGTGCCTTATGAACCATTCATAATAGAGCCCCTTTAGCTCATCAATTGATAAGTAATAACAATCTTTAGCCCCATTAAAATTTATTTTTTATAACAATCTTTTTTTTTTGTTTTTTTTGACTACTAGTAATAACAACAATAAATTTTATTGCACTATTGTATATGCATAGCCAAAATTTTAAGGTAACTGTGCATCATTAAAAATTGCTTTTGTCAGTTCAATCTACCATAAAATGTTTTACCATTCTCTGTGATGAAAATGAGTGGATTGTCATATGTATTGATAAGTAGGAGGTATTTTTCCACAGCGTGTCAAATTATGATATTGCTATCAGGATTCAACCGTGTATTTTCGAGTCAAACTCATTGACCCATGTTTCATGAGTAGTGGTTCAACAAGAACCCATCTCTCATGATATCGAATGGTCCGCCTCATTGCATCGGTGATGCAGGAGAGTGGAGCCGAAGATCAGGAGGTCCCATCGATCTTTGCTCGGTCAGCTAGGGAGTTTTACTCCAGCGTTAAGTCCCTTGAGTTGTTACCCCATTTGCAAAACCTTCAGCAAGTGTTGTGCCTTATGAACCATTCATAATAGAGCCCCTTTAGCTCATCAATTGATAAGTAGGAGGTATTTTTCCACAGCGTGTCAAATTATGATATTGCTATCGAGGATTCAACCGTAGTTTTGAGTCAAACTCATTGACCCATGTTTCATGAGTAGTGGTTCAACAAGAACCCATCTCTCATGATATCGAATGGTCCACTTAGCACTCATTGCATCTAGGTGATGCTCACAAAGGTGAAGCACTGGTCTATCCCGGGAGGTCACCCATCCCAGTACTGCTCCAGCTCAAGCGCGCTTAACTAGGGAGTTTTACTCCAACGTTAAGCCCGCTTGAGGAGTTACCCCATTTGCAAAACTTTCAGCAAACAGTAAATGCATTCAGATGACGAAAAAAAAAGAAAAAATGGGCTCATCATCTTTCATGGATCAGATAAATATATGATTTGAATAAAATGCTGAAGCAGCACACCTTATAGCGATGATATTCATCCACAGCAACATCCCCATTGCTCCCATCAGCGATTGTCCCTGCACACAGTTTCATTTACACTGCTAAATAAAACATATATACAACAATTCCAGTCGACCATTAATCTTTATGATTATTATTGCATGTTGAGCGTGCTGAAGTTGGAGTAGCATTGAGATGGGTAATCTTCTGGGAAGGTCCAATGCTTCAATTCTGTGAGCATTGTCTCGATGCAATGAATGTTATGTGAGCCATTCATTATCATAAGAAGTGGAATCTTGTCAACCACTACTCACGAAACATAGACCAATAAATTTGACTCAAAAAACTACATGTGATTGAATTCTGATGACAATATCATAATATTGCACGTGTTAAATTTTTCACAATCATTTTAAGATTGCTGCTACTGAAATACTAGCCCTCTATATGATTTCGTACATAGATTAAAAGAGAGCAGATCAATAGATAGAAATGGAAAATGAAGATCAATATGTGTATAGAAAAGTGAAAGTTAACCTGGCATATGGGAGAAAGTATCCCAGATGCTTGGGCCTCTTCCTCCTTCCCGAGCAACCCCTTCATACTGATATGAAGAAGAGGCTGTACCGAATAGAAATCCATGGGGAAACCCACTTCTGCTCAGTACTTTTACTTCTTCCTGAGCCGCTACAAGAAAGACCCACCACATGCACACCACTGCGCAGGCTCTCCATCCCTTTCCACTATTCATTATAGTAAACTCCTAGAGTTTCGGATCCAAAACAAAGCAATGCAGTTATGCCATGAGTATGCACAGATAGCTGCTTTTTATAGAACAAAAACTAGCCCCCTCTACTAGAATTTAGATTTGACCGTCCAGCGTTAGTTCTATTCGTATTAGAAGTATACTAAAAAATGATGACCGTTGGCTAGAATTTTAATTTGACCGTTCCACACATACTCGTCAGAAGTATGACTTAATCTATGTAAGCTTCGCATGAAAGTATATGCATTTTAAATCAAACTTAAGCCATTTCCTAGGCTGTGCTAGTCTTCGACTTTGAAAAATGACATAAACGTGGGATTTATAAGCTTAGGGAGATAAGATTTTAATATCTGGGTAAGACCCGGTAAGGGACATCAAGACATAATGTTGAGTATCTAAACGAAAGTGTGAAAACCAACACGCCATCGTGACGTGTCAGGTTAAGAAAATCAGTTGTCTTTTTAATTATAAGGAGTAACGACGAAAATAGAGAAAGATTTGAGGGGAAAATATAATAAAGTAGTTGGCAATTGGGTCTTAAATTAAGTTGTCACGTGTTTGAAATAAAATTATTAGTAAATTGAATTTGCTAGATCTCAAAATAAAAGTATTCGTAAGGCAACAATAATTTTAAATGCTATCGATTCAAAGATGATCCTTCACCACCCTTAAGTCTTAGTCTAAGATAAACAATTAATTTTAATGATTTATCCATTATCGCTACCTTTTATCTTCTTTATCCAATAAATTAATTAAATAATTTTAGTTTATTTAATTTCATCCCTCATGTCACATCATCCAACTTTTTTGATTAACCTTCTAATCTCCACCTAACCCTTTTATTAGCATATGCACGCACTTAATCCTTGATTAAGTGGGCTCAAATCCTTTCCATATCCACCCCCACACACCTTGTCCTCTTTTCATAACATTTTCTCCTTTTGGAAAAGACCCCATATCCTCGGGGACATGGGTTTTGCTTCCTCAAGTACCCAAAATATTTTAAATTCCTTTCCTTGTCCCTTTTCAGTCTGAGGGACAAAATTTTCCTTTATGGAGAGTATTTTAACCTGGTACCTCCATGCACCCCTTATCCTCTCATGTACTCTCATTGAGCCACTTGACACAATCTCATCACTTCAGAGAACCAAATCAATCTTGAACCTTGATCGCATGATCTCATCCTAGCCCTCCATCATTTTAAATCCAAAATCTATTTATTCATCTAACACTTAACCATTTAATATCACAAATTTTCATAAACGTGATGTTATGTTATTGAATTTTCATGAGCACACATCGAGTCGATCGTGTGGGAAAATCTACACAATAAGGAGTCTAGCATAGTTATTTTTTGTTATTTTTTTAGTGTTTTTGGACTATGTATACCTTATATGCGTTCTTGATTCACTTTTTCGTTTGTTTGATTTATCTTGTTTCAATCATTTGAATTGGCAAAAAATATTGCACACATTTTTGCCACGTCAATGGGACCCACATCATGGGTTAACTAATGGGAAATTTTCTATTTTAGTTTTCATGTTGTAGGTGTCAAATAGAAAATATGTCTCTTGATTTTCCAAAGCACACTACATGTCGAACAATATGCAACATATCAACAAATGCGTGAATCAAAGGTGTAAATGAACAAGTTTGTGAATCCATGTCCAATCAACAAAATTTCTCTGCAAGTCGATGAGCATGTGTAATTCGGGCTTCAAAAAATATGTCTTGAATCAGTGAATATGCTTTGTGGATTGATGGATCCATTAGGTATAGTTACTTTTTTTTTCTTTGACTTTCTTACTATTTTGACGACTGACTAGCTAACTCATTTACTTTGTGATCAATCTAATATTATCCTTGTAGCTATCACTAGTCAAAGACGAGGCATATCCAAATACTAACATCATATTTTGTAGCTTCGTGGTCAAAGGTTAGTGCTCCCACTGGATTAGGCACATTAACATATATTAAAGGGTCAACTAACTCCTTTACATCATTTCTAAGGTTGCTTATAGGAATATTCTCTCTCCTTGCATCATTTAGTGATCCTCGAGATGAAAAACCTTAAGTTTTCCTAGTTCTTGTGAGTGTGTGTCAACCCAAGAGAATTTGATCATGTGTATCCTCTCTCCTTATGCTTCGTGCAATCTTGGAGATCAAAATTTCTAAATGAATCTTTTTGTTTAGGAGGATTTCTTGGGTATTTCAACGCCCCAAGGGATGACCTTAACCATGTCTTTTGGAAAAGTACAGAAAAGGGGAGAACAACATCTATACCTCAAGGAGTGGTCATTGTCATGTTTGGCTAAGCCCTAAGATCCTCAATAGGCCAAGACATGGTGGTGAAGAATCTAGGAGAGACCCTCCTAGCTAAAGACTTTGTATATGATCCCCTTGTTCATGGAATCTCCCTAGTACAATTGTTTGT
>VDFB02000003.1:501946900-501989055 GCA_007258455.2 Sequoia sempervirens | reverse complement strand
TGATGAGAACATTATAAACAATTTTAAAGGCAAGAGGTCAACACGAACCATTCGGTTGTGGGCTAGAAAACTTTTCATACAATATTTTAGCGATAAGACATTGACCGAGCAATGCCAAATTTTTGTACAATTGATAAAGATGCAAAAGATGAGACATTTTCTTGCCAAATTGAAGATTCGTGTGCACAAGAAGACCGAAAAAAATAATATTATTGTCAAAAATCTTTTTAATACTCTCAAATCTATTGGAAAAACTAACAAGAAAAAAGATAAGAGAGCTGCTCGGAGAGTCATTACAACTGCCCTAGTAAGCCATCAATTGAAAAAGGTTCGCTTTATGAGACAGACTTGTATTGATTTTGACATAAATCGTAAAACTTTGGATAGAGCACTTGCAAAAAGAGAAAGAATAGATGATCCTCTTCAAAGTGATACATGGGCTTTTGCCGGGAGGCTTCCACGTGTTGATAAGAAGCTAACTAATAATGTAAAATAAGTAATTCAACAATTTTGGCATGATAACTCTAGAGTATCACCCAATGCAAAGGATGTTTTAAAGTTAAGAATTGGAAATCAAGACCGTACACCACATCCTAAACATTTCTTGGAATCAAGCCAAACAATGTTGTTCAAAAATTGTGAAACACATCCAAATATTGAAATCTAAAGGACTTTTGAAGGTTTGAAGCCATTTTATTGTATGCCTCTTAAAATTCATAATACTTGTTGCAAATACCATGTGGAGTTTTCAATGTACCATGAATAATATGCTATATATCCATTCTATTTTGCATACTAATGAAATGTAGGAGTATGGTGCAATGCATCTTCAAGAAATCATCAAAGGGACTTGTTAAGATCTTTTTATGTTCTAGAGATGATGGTTTTCTATAGAAATGATTGTTTAAATGCAAAGTGCTCACAATGTGGTGGCTTGTCAAGAGAAGTTTGTTCAGAAATGTTTTCATGAGGGTTAGAACATGAATTTGAAGAGGCTTGTTGAGAAAAAGAGATGTAGAGATAGTCAAATATACTTTGCAAAGTGGAGAGGTGAAGGTTCCTAGATATGAGTTGGTTTCAAAGAATGCAGTGTTGCTGATTTTATTTCAATTTTAGAGGACAATCTCTTCTACAAGTATGCAAGGCATAGTCATGGAGTCTCGATGGTTGGATCAACAAATTAGAATATGGACTCTTTCCGATTGGCACTATTATATTAGTGGTTGATTTTGCCAGAAAACTACATTAGCGACAACCACAAAATGAAAGGTGCAATCTCGATTATTACAATTCCATTCAAATTGCTATATTTGTCCACATAACATTTAGACATGCATGATGGTATAGAGAGGAGGAGGATCGAAGATAATAAGAATTATCATTTTATATGAGTGATGATAGATCTCACTCATCGGTATGTCAACATTGTTTGAGAATTTTTGAAGGTTCTTGCAGGGGTATGATATAGTAATGGAGCGACATCTCATTTGGTGGAATAAGCACTTGCAGGTCAATTCAAGAATACTCGTATGTTTTATTGGTTGAGTAGAATGCATGTAGAGAGGGTGTACCTCATATTTGGAGTTTTTTTGAAGATAGGCATGGGAAAGGGGAGCACGATGGAGCAGGTGCATGTGTAAAAAGAGCTCTAGTTAAGGAGCAATTGAAGATTTCAGGAGAAAAATTTAGTGATGCACATTCTATTGTTGATTGGTGTAGTTCAGCATTGTCACGGGGAGGGACACTTGATTCAACAGTGCGTAGATTCTTTTGGTTGGTTGAGGAGGGTACAGTGGGAGGCAGATTGGATTGTCATACAATCAAAGATTCTTCAAAGATGCATTCATTTCGAAGCTCAGATGCAAGCACATGGACCATTTGGACACGAGATTTGGCTTGTTTTTGTCAGAGTTGTATTCAATGCGAGTGGGATCAATGCGAGTCAAGTGAGTGGGTGGATACATGGGTTCCACAGTATCTAACTCCATTATCTCAAACAATATCCATGAGAAATGACATAATGGAAAGTTCAGTTGATTACGACCGACTTTCAGATCTACTACAACCAGGACATGTTTTTGCAGTTGTTGCACCACAGGGAAATGAAGAGAGATCGGACTATTGGTTGGCTCGATGTGTGCAGGTAAAGCATAATCTAACACAACTGATGGAAAATGATGATGGGTTCGTGTATCCGACAATTTCAGTTGTGGTTGCAGAAACTTGGTTGCGAACATACATGACTAGAAAGAATGGCATACCTACATTTGCAGACTACGAGAAACACAAAACCATTCTCATGTATTAGCACCTTGTTATAGCAACAAATTTCAAGTTTTTGAAGCATCATGCCAAACCAAAGACAAAACAACTATGGACACTTAGTAGTGCTGATCATGAAGCAATATTGGATACTCTTAAGCAAGATGACCCAGCAGTCACTTGAATAGCATTTTCAAGAATGGAGTAAAATGCTTAGGTTCATTATGGACAGTTCATTATAATTTAATATAGATTTGTTAGTCTAACCATCTTTTCTATTGTGACAATATAGATTTCTCATTTGACAAATTATGAATATTTTGGCATGATTGATCATGGACTTCTTTACAATAGCCCGGCTTGATCCCTTTCGAGAGAGGTATCGCGAAAGATTATAGTAATATAGATTGGATTTATTCTAAGCATTTTTTTATGGATTTTCATTACCAATTCATCATCATTCAAGTTTTTTTAGTTAATATAGATTTGTTAGTCTAACCATCTTTTCTATTGTGACTATATAGATTTCTCATTTGACAAATTTTGCGATATTTTTGGCACGATTGATCATGGACTTGTTGCTACAATAGCCAACTTCGATCCTTTCAGAGAGGTATGCAAAAGATTACAGTAATATAGATTGGTTATTCTAAGCATTTTTTATAGTTTGCATTACCAATTCATCATCATTCAGGTTGTTTAGATTAATATAGATTTGCTAGTCTAACCATGTTTTCTATTGTGACAATATAGATTTCTCATTTGACAAATTTTGTGATATTTTTGGCACGATTGATCATGGACCTGCTGCAACAATAGCCAGCTTTGATCCTTTCAGAGAGGTATGCAAAAGATTACAGTAATATAGATTGTTATTCTAAGCATCTTTTCTATTGTATGTATTTTAACTGCTAGCTTGATGGTTTGTACAGGTGCTTGTCAGTCCAGAACGTGAACATACTACTCTTGTGGAAGACTGTGCCCTGAATGCCTCCAATAGGAAAATTTTGTAAAATTTCAATTTTGAAATGTGAAACAATGTAAGAAGGGCATAACTGTGTATTGAGACAATTCTATAGTAACTTATTGTAATTAATCGAGCTACAACCGAGGTTTTCTTCCTGGTTCTTTCCTACCGGTATGCTCGTTTGAACCAGGTTTTGTAATATCTCCTATTTATATATAATAAATTACATTCATTAAGTTCATATATAACTTTGACATCTACTATGCTCTTGTCCACATGAAGAGTGCACCATACATGTTAGACATGTATTGACCCTCTATTGGAGGCCTAAATAGATACTTGTATAAATTCTTCTCATATACCAGGTATAGAAAGAGAACCATACCATAAATATAGTTGAGTACACAATACTCTACAAATAGTGTTTTATGTAATGTAAAGTTAAAGACTTTTCCCGTTCAAAATATCCTTTTAGATCCTAGCCTAATATTTTTTACAATTCCATTTAGGTTATAAAACAACTTGTAGGTTTTATCCATTTGTTCTCCTTATATTGTATCTTAATCCCTTAATATGAGAGTATGTTGCAAAACAAAATTATATCTAATGTCTTCTCCAAATTAAGAATGTAAATATGTAGTCCTTTTAAAAGAACAATAAAACATGGGACTAATTTCTTCATCAAACCCTTTAAGAAAATTTAATGTGTATAATGCTAAATAACACATATTATATTATAGATTCCAAAAAATATATCAACTATAAGATATTCTCTCCACTTCATATAATTTGCTAATAGAATATCCCTTGATTCTATCTAAATGTATTAGAAAACACAAATCATTAAAAATTGGGTTTTAATATGTATCTTAGTCATCTAGTCAAATAGTATGCATGGTTGCATAATTTGATAATAGAATATCCCTTGATTATCTCCACTTTTATTGTCAAATAGTGTGCATGGTTGCATAACTTTTCCACCATAGATTGGAGATAAATTAGAATTAGATTACACTTGGAATAAAATTTTCCTAAAGTTAGCCTAAGCTTACTTTGTGGATTCTTAACTTCACTCTGGATAAATATTGTTTGATTGGAAGGTATTTATTCATGATATGAAAACCATAAGCACATTTCCTTGAAGATTGCAATGGCTTTGTGTAGCTGGTGCGATTCCTGCGTGGCGAAACAAAGTTTGGTTTTGTTTCACCAAGTCAATACCGTCTCTTGAATTCTTAGGAAGTAGATTAGAACTTTTGACCCCTTGTCTCCTTTTTTAGTTTGTTTGATCTGTAACCCAAATAAAAGAGCTTCATTGTCCATACCTTCATTATGAATTGAAAAAATTTAATGCTTTAGGTGTGATAAGTTTGGTCACTTTTCCAAACATTGTTTAGATAGACCTAAGCATCAAGCCTCCATTGCAGATGTAGATGATGTTTCTCCACAGAAGAATGAATATTTGTTTTGCTCAGCATTGTCAAGCAATGTACCCACTGACACCAACACTTGGCTGATCGACAGTGGTTTTCTCAGAAAGAGGGAGTTGATTATGAAGAAACATTTGCTCCTATTGCTCGTTACACTTCTGTCAGAACTATCATTGCCCTTGCTACATCGAGAGGATGGAAGATTCATCAAATGGATGTGAAGACAACTTTTCTCAATGGCATGATTGAGGAAGAAGTTTACGCCGAGCAACCTGATGGTTTTGAGGTTCATGGGAAGGAGTCACATGTGTGTAAGCTGAAGAAGGCCTTGTATGGTCTTAAGCAGGCTCCCTGTGCATGGTACGAAAGGATTGATCGGTACCTGTCTAGTTTGGGCTTCTTGAAGAATGATGCTGATTCAAATCTCTACCTTAAGGTAATCAATGGTGATGCATTAATATTGGTACTAATTCATGCTTCTAGGCTGCATATATATATATTATTTTTACATGTTTTCTCCATTGTTTGTCCCCTACACCGCAAGTAAATGGTTGCATAGTGTGTGGAATGAGGGGGCAGCAGGCCTGTAATTGAAATCTTTTTATCTATCAGCATCTAGTTGTTACTTATGCAATGTGAAGTAATGCTTTGAGTTTGAAAGATGTGCAATGCAATGTAATTAATAATATGAATAAATTTTTAATTTTTAGTTATGTTCTGTGAAGTAATTGCATAACTGCTTAGGTTGACTTTGTAAAAACTGAAATTTTTTCATCTATCAGCATCTAGTTGTTACTTAAGCAATGTGAAGTAATGCTTTGAGTTTGAAAGATGTTCAATGCAATGTAATCAGCAATATAATAAACTACATAATATAACCATTCTTTTTATGCTATTGTACATCAAGATATTTAACCATTGCTCACTTGATTAAAATTTCAAAGAGTTTAATTATACACATGAGGAGGCAATTAAATTTTGATTGTCAACTTCTATATATCAAATTATCCAATAATCAAGTGTATGTCCATATACAAAAATGGCATCAACTCCAACTCAAACAAAATTTTACAATATGTGGCATATGCCATCTTGGTATCTATTCAATATTTACATGCCAAAATGTCTATCTCATCCTAAACTACTGGTGGATCATCAAAATGGAGCCTCTTTGAAGCACTCGTTGCCTCTGAAGGTAGCTGCACAAGAAAAAGTCAAACCACAATTGAGATTAGTTATACTATATAATTTAAAATTGAATAATTAACATCAAAATCAATATACATTAAATTATAATTGAACTCTAAAATTGTAATCTTGATTACCTTAAATATTCGTCTCTTCAAAGGGTCAGGAGTCCTAGAATATGCCCCTCTCAAAGAACCAACCAAACCATCTTTTGTAATTTCAATCTATATAGGTGAACAAAAACATAAAAGTGATCCAAGTTAGCATACAATTTTCAGTAATAGGAACATATAAATACGAAACACAAAATAAAATGAACACATACTTCTTTAGGTGTTTCGACACCTCCTCCTTGAGCTGCTTCAACACCTACTCCTTCAAGTGTTCCAATACGTACTGCTTCAGGCGTTTTGTCCACTTGTCAACAAGGACGTATAGCTCATAATTCCCTGCACATAAAAATGACAAGTACATATGAAACTACCAATCTATGTTGATGTATGTATAATCAATAAAAGATCTTAAAATTCTTAATTCAATCAAATTTGAGTTCAATTACCTTCCCCTTATCCAACAGTGCACTTCCATAATCTGGACAAGGCTACACCTCACTTGCACAAGGTATTTCCTACAAGAGGAAAATAAGATAAACATATAAGTTATTATATAATTTCATTAATGACAATTCAAATGACAAGAAAGTATATAATAAATAAATGTAAATGAGTGAGTGCAAAAATATATACTATGTGTGTGTCGAGGCCAAATGAAATGGCCCTCAGGGTGCTATCTGTCACATGTGTCAGCTCCTCCTCGAACATCAATTGTTAAATAGACCATGTAAATAAATATTAGTACATTATACTATCTCTTATTAATATTCATTTAAAAACAAATGCAAGTTATGAATTCACTGTAACTTAAATTTTACCTATGTCACTATTCCAATGTCCCCATCTCTAGCAGGAGAGGACTTTGTACGGTGTGCCCCACTCCCCTGCGTCTGATCTATAATGTTCACATCATGGAAGTCATAATCAAAAGTGTCTAAGGGATGCTCGACAAGCTGTACAAGAGGGTCCAAGCATGTATGGCGACACATGGAGCAATTATGTGGTACACAAATATGTGGACCTGATGAGGATGATGCAGCAGCACTCGAGCCATCACCAACATCACCAAAATGTGGCTGAGCTACTACAAAAGCACGTGAAACCAAAAGACCACTCAAAGAGTGAATAGCGTGGATAGTCTATGTGGCCGCATCCTGCATAATATCTGGATGGTATACTGAAGGTGGCGGAGGAAGGGGAGGAGGGGGAACATATGGGCGGGGTATTACTCTAACTGCCTCTGGTCTATCCTCGGGCATACCTCCACCAATGCCTTGGAAGGGTTTAATGTCAAAGTAATTGACATGATGCCCTAACACAAACTCAGCATATAATTTTTTTATAAAATAAAATGGTATATCACAATTGTTGTTTGGTGGTTTTAAAAAATCCATACACCAACGATCCCAAAAGTTTTCTACAATGTCTCTATGAGTGCACCATTTTATAGAAGGTTTTGTTTTATTAACATTTACCGGCAAACCAGTGCGAAGGTTAACAAATAAAGAGGCTATTTGGGCTTTGGTTATTCCAAGATCTTTCACATCGTCATAGGACAATCCACATGCATAATATTCTCTCATGTCTTCTTGCCACGAATGAAAGGCATTATGTTGCGAGGAGAGGGTTTCTATGTTTTTAATTATTTCTTTCATTGTGTTTGACATCTCAGATAATTGAGGGACTCTCGTATAAACTTCACAAATGCCCCTTAATTGTTGCAATTTTTTAGAAATTAATTCTTGAATTGATGGATGTGGAGGTGGTGGAGGTGGTGGAGGTGGTGGAGCAGCCATAATACCTGATTAAAAAAAATAAAATAATCTAATTAAAATTAGACAATATAAATGAAAATATTATAAAAATACCCTAGTTTTTTAAAAAATCCCAACAAAAACCCTAGTTTTTAACAAAAATCTATAAAATTCTCTAATTTTTAAACCAAATACATAAAAAACATTATTTTTAAATCAAAATCCATTACAAACATTCAATTTTCATCAAAATCCATTACAAACATTCAATTTTCATCAAAATTCATACTAAATTCAATTTTTTCATAAAAAATCTATCAAAAACCCTATTTTGAAAAAAAATCAACTAAAATTACACAAATCTAATTGAAAATTTGATTAGAGCAAAGAAAAATCAATAATCTAACCTTTTGATGATGGATTTGCACCAAATCGGATATCTGATTTGCGAAATAAACTTTTGACTGTGCGCCCACCGCAGTTAACTAGTTGTGAAATGAGAATGAGCTTTAATCGGGCCGATATGGAAATAATATATGTTGTCACAAATTGGATATCCGATTTGGATCGGATATCTGATTTGGATCGGATATTCGATTTAAATCGGATATCCGATTTGGAAATCTAGGTTTGGGTTTTGCTTCGGTAGTGTGTACTGACACCCAAGCCACATAAAGTCAACTCGACATTTTCGCATTTTTGAATCGATGAAACATGTTATTTTTTCTCCATTGCCACTTTTTGGCATACCATGATCCTACACATGCCCAAATATGCATATTATTTCACACTTTTATGGTATTGTTGTATATGAAATGTGGGATGGATGCTATCATATGATTTAGGACATAGATCATACCCACTTTCCACCTAATACATTCAAGAGTAACCCTAAAGATCTCAATACAAAAGAGAAAGAAATCTTGTAATACAGTTGTCCTAGGGGCCAAATGTAAACTATTAAGGGGTTCACCACCAAGTTTAGACTTGGAAAAAGATAATGAAGGGAAAGATGCAACACAAAACCCTAATATGATGTAATGACCTAGAAAAATAAATGAAAAAGTATAGAAAATTGAAGACAAGAAGGTGTGCCCCTGGAAATCTAGAAATGGTTGAACAGAGTTTTGAAACACCAGAAATTCTACTTTTAATGCTAACTGGGAATCATTCGCCAAGATGGGTAAATCAATTTAGTTTCTAGAAAAATGTGCGGGAACAAGAATCTACCAAAAGTATATCTAAATTTGCAAAAATCTAAAAACTGACTGTTATTGGGACTCATTCACTAGAAGTGGTGAATTAGTCTAATTGGGCTTTTCTAAAGCTTCAAAGGTTGATCCTACTCTTCTCTATCAAATTTTTTCTGCCTGAGTGATTTTTGGATCTAAAACCTTGATTTGCAACCTATAGGTCTTCTCCAAGGTTCTCCAAGACTTGATGATCAAAACTTTGAATGATTTGCAACTTTTCTCCAAACTTGCTCCTTGGAAAATTTGCAACCTAGACCTACAAATCACACACAAAGGAGAGGGAAAAATGTTGTTGTGTTAGTGAATAGAGGTTTACCTCGGTCAAAGCCCTTGTTGGTAATTAAATCTTGAAATGAAATCAAATAAGAATGGAGAATGATGAATGAACAAATGGAAATGTTGCAACTCACCAAACACTAGCAATGTAATGCTACAAACATGCATGTAATGGATCAAATGGATGTAGCCCTTGAATCTTGCTTGAATTGGATAGATCTTGAATGTAATGCTTGCTTGAATCATAAAATCCTACACCACAATTGTGAGCTCTAAAACAACATGATGCATGAAATCTTTGACATGATGATTGATTGCTTGAATGCTGCTCTAAAATTCTTGATAATATGCTCTTGAATGCTCTTGTGAACTGAAATTTTTGTAATGAAAGTTCTCATAAAATTCTTAGGTGATCTCTAGGATGCTTGGGTGAAAATGAGTGAAAGAACCTTGTATTTATACTCAATTATGCAAGAATTTTTTAAATTACAAAACTACAAGCCGACATCAGATCTAGGAGGATAAAATCTCACCAAAAATTTGAATAAATTTTGATTTTGGACCACATTGGACTTGTTTTCCCAAGGTGGCGAATGAGTCCCACTAGGCCTAAATTTTGGGACCAATTTTAAAAATGCTTATAAACGTGTAAAATTGGGTTTAAGACTCAAAAACCTAGGTGGGACTCATTCACCCAAGGTGGTGAATGAGTCCCAAATCACTAAATTTAGGCCATTCAAGCCTAAAACACTCCAATTATGATTGGATAATGATTGGTGTCAGAATTATCCTAAAAAGGATGCATTAAATGAAGCTTGTGGATGCAAAATAGCTCCAATTAAAGGATAATAAATCTCAATTATTAATGAAAATCCTAGAAAAGCGTGAAAGTGGGTTACAACACTTTACAACAATTTTAGAATAAGGCATGATTAAAGTTTAAAAGAGGCTTATTAGGTGCAATTAATTAATAAGACTTTGTGAAAGTGTGAAAGTGAGTTACAACACTTCACAACACTTTAGGAAGGTATCATTTATGTTCATTAATTCACAAGGGTCCAAGACCTAATGTGAATGTGTTAAACAAATTACAACACTAAACCAAGGTAGTATTAAGCCCAGTTCATAGGGAAGGCCCAAACAAGTAAGGAAAAATGTTAAGGTATACTTTTTCTGTTACCACAGTTATGTAAATACATAAAAATAGATTCATCACATTCATTTTAATCATATAAGATCATTCCTTAACTATTTAACATTTTTTAACAATTATTTATTATCACAAGAACACTCATTCACATTCGACTCAAACCAAGAAAGGAATAAAACATATCTCATCAAGCTCATAATAGTGCATGTTAATAACCTAACAAACATTGGAGAATTCATGACATGCATGTTTAAAATTACTCGTTTATCAATTTTTTAAATGATACTAAGTTGATTAAAAAACCCTAAGAGCATGATTTTTTTAATCTTATAGTTCAAGTTTGAGAGAATTCAAAGATTATCCCAAGTCAAGTTAAATTCACAACTATGAGTTAGATCTAGAACTACGAAGGCGGCCCAAAATAAAACATAACAATATATTAAGATTCTTATGCATACACATTACTATCTAGTATATTTATAGATTCTAAGGTGAATAAATTTTAATATCTCCATCAATTAGCATATAAAATTCAATTGCATAAATAACTCATTTTCTCTCCCTTCATTAATTACTATTTATATCATGATTATATTATCAATTTTGTAATATCGAACCTTCTAAACTAGGATAGTATTATGAAAAATATGTATCAACCATTTACTTTTAATATAATTATAGCTATATTATGTCAACTATACTCACCACAAGAGTGCTAATATGGACTCAAAATGACACATGCAATGCACCCTACCAATGACATGACCCAAAATATTCTTTCTCTTGTGGAAAAATATTTTCAAGAAAGGGTAAGTTAAATGGACTACACTCTTCATAGGGAAGGGTATTATGGTGAGTGATAGTGGTATGATTGTTTAAAATCAAATTCATCTCTCTCTAGGAAGAAGTTCCTAGTGGTAGATTATAGTGTACAAATTTGTATGGTTGGATGTTGATTAGTTGGTATGATTTTGTATTATCTTCAAATTTGACATAATTTTTTAAGGAGGTATATAAATAGTACATCCTCTCTTGTGTGAGACTTGTTGATGGCCAAATTGACACAACAAAATTTAAATAGAATATTTCTATTCTATTTCTCCTAAAAAAGATAACTGATATAAAAGCACCTGTCTTCCAAGGTCTCTGTAGTTGGTTGTCAATTGTGTTGTTTTATTGAGTGGTCAATGAGGTTGTAATGTTCAAGGGGCCTTCTAGTTATTGAGCTTCTTGATTGTTGCAGGATCAAACTTCTATCTAAACCTACTCTAACTAGGGGGCTATAAAAAAGGGGAAAAGATAGATCAAGGTCACAAAAGAGAAAATAATGTTGATTCATTGAGTTAATTAGACCTGTTACTCTTCAAGGAACTTCCTAAACTAGAATTGCAAAAAAAATCAACCTGTAATCAATAAAAAGTTGGAAATTCATTCATAGTGAACTTTAACAGTAGATCACAAATCACCATTTCAAACAAAAGAAAAGATAAAAAAATTCATTCCTCAAAGAATTCCAAATCAAAATATTAACAGAACAAATACTGTTCTAGAGCATAACTCAAAGTAGGTTTGAATATGACTGTTTCTACTACTGCAAAATAGATAAATAGTATTTACAATTCTAGAAAATTCACCAGTGTACGAAAACCAATACCTCAAATTACCTCAACAAAACTAATAAAATCAGAAAAAAGCATCATCTATCCTACTGCTAACTCTAATTAGCTAACTTGTAAAACTTCTAACCATTTTTCCTAAATGTCTAACCCTTTACAATGAGCTTGATTTGACAATAAATAGCTCACTAATCATATCATTTCTACCAAGACTCAAACATCAAAAGTTGTAGCTTTTGTGTGTAGGCAATTAAATCAGAAAGGTAACTTTCTGTTTCAGCTCCAATTTAACTTTAGTTGATTTCAATTTGCAATTCCATCCTCCAGTTTGACTCCAGTTCATAATTGCAACTTTTAGTTTAACCTTGAGTCACTCCTTTTCATGATTTGCAACAATACCCTTTCCAGAAATGAACTCAAGTGGGCCTGCCAAGTGTCCAATTCACTTCTAGTTTGAATAATCTTTTCAAAAAATCCCCCCATGCATATTTGATTTGCATGTCATCTTGATTGCAATACAATATTCTCTTCAATGACACCTGCAAACAATGGAACACATTAATTTATAAAATTAATTAATCAACAAATATTTCCAAGGTTAATATATATCACATTATTTCAATCAAATATAAATAAAATCATAATTTTTATGATTGGAATAATAAACCCCCTTTCTCCATTTAATATTATTTTAAAAGAAATAACATTAGAAATAATGCTAACTCCTTCAATTTTGGCACCGTTGGTATCCTGAACTTGACAAGCACCTACAAATATTACAAAAGACATAATTAATTGACCAAATTAATAATTTTATAACAAATACATAATTGATTTGTGCAATTAATTCATTTTATTTCCCAAAAATCAACAATTTCATTAAAAAATGAAAGAATTAGTTGATTTCATTCTGTGCATAAGCATGCTACCCCCATTCATTCCTGTGTGATCAACCCGAAACACATGATTTGCATAAGAAATACTTTCTAATTCTTGATAGATATTCAGACTTTGTCCCAAAGCTCCCATCTAACTGCATAGGATGCTATCAACATTTGCAAAATTTGATTTTAAGCTAGCTAATTAATAGTATTTTCTTGAAAGTTTTCCAATTTTTCAATTTCTCTCATTCTGTGCATAGCCCTTTTAATTAGTTCCTTCAACATTTTCATATTTTATACCTGCAGAGCATTTGCAATGACCATGAAGATGCTACTGGAAGCTCTAGAATTCGGCATTACACCTATCAAATACATTTACTTGAAAGTTTCGATGGATTTCTAACAATTCCATTTTGTGTGAATTTATCAATCATTCCACTCTCAGGGTGAGATCCCTTTGGGCCACGTTGTCAAACAGAACTCGCATATTTATGCTTCTATTTCACCATATGTAAGGCTGCAAGCTTGTTGGTAAAATTTGGGAGTTTTGACTATCCTTCTAAGTCATGTGATGGAAGAATATGCCTCTTATTAATCCAACAGTAAAGACCTAGGCTACCTTCTGAGTGTTTAATTCTTGCTTTAGTCACTTTCATGTTTCTCTTTTGGGCTTCTTTAAATGCTGATTCCATTGCAGATTTAGTGATTTGAAAATCGTCGGAGCTATAAGAGTGAATTGGCACAATCTCTACACCTATGCATTACCTCAAATCTCCATCAAGACCTACATGATATGAGAAGGCACTAAAAATTCATCCCTTGGATCCGCAAGGTAGAATACTAATACTATATTGGCTGCAATTGCTCCAACAATGTTTAATTTGTTTTGAATTTCTTGAATTCATCCTAACAGATTCACTTGGACTTAACCTGCCATCATGACATGATATGATATCACATTTCGGTGAAGGGTTCTCCTTAGACAACCCACACGCCCATGTTATGATTGCTAGTTGTATATGATTGAAAGTTTCTAAAACTTTAAACGAATCTACTTCATGAACATTGCGAAGTCATTTCAATTTTGAGCCATTCAATCAAACATTCGTGTGGCCTCCTCTCTGCATTCTATCAAATGGCTCAGATGCCCTGTCCAACAGTATGCGCCTATATATTTTGTAGGCATTACTTTTAGGGCAGGATTCAAATGTATCCACTTTGTGTATCGAACAATTCATATGTGCCTCGTTTGTGCTTTGCTTCTTCATCTCCACTTTGGCTACGAGAAAGGCAGGGAAGATGTTGATATCAGCTGGAGAATTTGGCTTTACACCTGCTAATAACATCTACTTGAAAATATTTGTAAAAATTGCCCCCACTTATCCATTTTCAGCATATCCTGCAATCATGGCATCCCATTTTTACCACAAGAATTCCTCATTTTGCATGCAGTTTTCCTTTTACCAGGGGCCTTTGTTCAAAGTTTCTAAAGTCTTTTCACCAAATATGATTTCGTGCATATTTCACAATCATGGCGCAGCAGGGAGGATGCTCAAAACACTATTGAAAGATCTCACTTACCCATAGACAAAAACGATGCTGGAAAAGTTACAAAGTTCCTCTTTGTACGAACCGATTGCTTTTTCTTACAGGTTTCTAAAGACTTTTCAAACACTATGTTTTATACGATCAGGAGCAGGTTCGAGGATGAGCCTAGCGTGGGATTGGAGTGGGATCAGAACCTTGATGAGTGTGGGAGCAGAATGGAAGAAAAACCCAGACGAGTGCCGGAATAGAACCATTTCTGGGCGAAGAACCATTTCTGGGTGGAGCCGAAACCATTTCAGGATGTGAAAATTTCCCTTTTGTCCCGGTTCAGAGTTCTTCCTAGGTCTACAATTTGGTACTATCGCGGGGACACAACCATTTCCGAACACGAAGCTTTTTAATATTTTTTTATTATTTTAGCTACTTTGCACCATGGCGGAGTTGGGAATCTAGTTGATCTCGAACCTTGGCATTTTTTACTTTTAGGGGGTTCCAAGTTTCCACCTGTGTGCGACAGGTAACCCTTATTTGACTTTTTAATCCTGTAGGGGTAAGGTATGTACACCTTGTATTGTGGAGCACGAGTTAGGTGCCTCCCTCAATATTGGGAGTACGAGGAGTCCCATATTGCTGTAGGCCGTCTGTAGACCCAAAAACAGATTGCCGGATATAGTGGACTATAAAATAATATTAATTTTTTTAATTAATCCTTTTGTCCTGGGAGCGGGATGGGGTTGAAAACCATCCATGGCTTTAAATTTTGCAAAGGCTAGAGTTTTAAGACTTCTCTAATTTTTTGTTTATTTAATTTTTATTTTGTTTTCACCTTTTTTGATTCTTATGATCTTTTAAAGATTTCTAAAAAAATATTTTTAAATAAATAAAAAGATTTATTTATTGAAAATTTATGAAACTTTATTTATTTACTCACTTATTTTTAAATTTATACTGTATATATCTTTTAAAGTCATAAAATAATTATATTAATTAAATTTTAAAAATAAATTTATTTCTAATTTGTTTATTTAAAAAAATTTAATTATTTTTTTCATTTTTTTATTTAAACTTTATAAATCTTTTAAAATCATAAAAGATTTATATTATTTAAAATTTAAAATAAATTTATTTCTAAAATGTTTTAATTTTTGTATTTTTATATTTTTCATTTTTTTGTATTTTCTCATTGACAGATACAAAAACTGAAAAACAAAGGAATGACGAAAGAACAAAAAATGAACGACGTAAAACCATACACAGAGAAACGAAGAAGACAAAAATGAACAATCAAAACCAAATGAAAAAACACACAACAAGACAAGGACAAAGACAAAATGAAAACAACCAAAACGAAGATGCAACAAGGCAAAAGACTAGACAAAGCAAAAATGGGCTGGAGATTAGGATCAGGAATGAACTTAGTGTGTGAGCCTGAACAACTCCTGATGGAAAAGTGGGGATCGGGATCGAGACCGAAGATAGGAATAGGAACCTTGAAAAGGTTCCTTATTTTGGTTCTAGTTTGATACCGGAACCCTAACCAAGCAACATAATAAAGGAAAACAAAGGGGGTTCCCAAATTTTCCAAGCAAAGTTGGGGCGTGTATGCAAGGCATAACAAGAATCATCTATTATCCATTGGTTTTTTCTCTAATTATTCCTTAATATCTAGACACATTTACATGAAAATTCAAGTGAGAATTCTTGAGATATGTTTCTCATTATGTTAAATTTGTGATTATTGCTTTATTTTATGTTTTTAGGATTAAGAGATTCCTTCTTTTGTTTTCCACTTTTTAAAAGATGCAAGATTGTAAATAAGAATGCATGCAAAAAATTAAAGGTAGTCTATTTATTGCTTTGTTTTATGTTTTTAGGATCAAGGGATTCCTTCTTGTGTTCTTGATTGTCTAATTGGTCATGGGTTTGATTCTTGTTTTGTTATAATATTGAATTTGACAAACCTATAGTCTAGGTGATATTGATAAGATGTAGAGATTTTTTGGTTGATAAGATAAAAAATTACAATAGAGTTCGAAGTTCAACTTCTAATTAAGATTCTTGGAGAAAGGAGAAATAACAAAAATATTTTTTTGATTGAAATTTTATGCTTTGGCATAATGAAGTGTCTAATGTTAAGGTTCAAACAAAGGAAATAGGGTTTCACAAGACAAATTTGGTTAGATTACTATCTAATATTACAGGGAGAACAATTGAGAAAGGATATTAATAGGGACAGTTGCATGTCTCTAGTGAAAGATTTGGAGTATAGGCTTATTGATGGAGTATATCATACTTGTTATCCATATATTGGAGGCTTTTCCTCTAGAGCTACTTTTGGAGGGTAACGAGTAATAAATTTCATATTGGAGGCTAGTGGCACTGGAGGATGGAGGAATTTCCATCATCTCAAGTCAGCTTCTCACTTTGAGATGATGCTTTGCATGAGAAGCATTTTTAGCTTTAATTCTTTTTCTTTTCCTTGTGTATAAGCGTGAATTTGCACCCTAGGTGCAATTCCCCTTTTTCCTTTATCCACCTTAGAAAACCAAAGTTAGCGGTTTAATTTCACTTAAGCCTATTGTTGGTGGTCCATGTGGTGCCTATTTTGTGTGTCGGTGGAGGAATTTCTATCGGGGATGTCGGCATGGTGCATAGGGGTCCGCACAACACACTTACATCCCTAGAAAATCCTATGGCTAAGCTAGCAAAGGCATTAATCTTCCCATTGGCAGTGAAGTTGTAATGCCTCCTTTGGCCAATCGACCCAAATATGGTTGTTTTCTTGCTCATTCCTTCATATTCAGTCCTTCAACTTTCATTTCAACTCTCCGCAGCTTCTACACAACTCTTCAATAGATCAATCCTTCATTCTTGCACACATCAAGCTTCCATACTCCCACTTTTGCATCCATTTTCACTCAATTCCAAGCATTCCATTGCTACAACATCTCACTCCATCAACTCAGTAAAGCACATTTGGGACCATGTCATTTGTAGCAAAGGCTTGAGTTCCTCGCATTTGTTCCCCAAGTAACCTTGAGTACTCTTGGTGGAGGTGGTAAGCTTCCCTCTCCTCTCCTCTATCATTTGGTTGAGTAGCATAGTACTTTCTTGTAGTGGTTGTGTTATTACTTCTTTATCTCGTTCTTTTTGTTTTCCATGGTGATGGAAACACCTAAATGGGGGTCTGACTGAGGTAGGCCCCTATATAGCCACCCAACATTTTCTCTCTTGTTGTGTGTAGGTGTGCGAGCTCTCAAAGAATCAGCTAGTGAATGAGTTCATTGGTGAGATTCTCCCCATTTTCATCACTCTTGCTTATTTACTTTATAACATTAGAGAGTACTTAATTTATTTAGTGGTATAATTTTGGCCTTTTAGTTAAAAAGCTAGGCCGTTAGTCATTTTGGTGTGTTCAACCTTGTCTTGGTTGTTGTCTGACTATACGAACTATAGCACAATTTTGAGACACCAACACACTGCGCTATCATCCAGAGTCTACGCTGACGTCCTCAGGCAGAGAGCTCCCTGGGGTGCAAAGTTGGACCTAAAAACCAACTTGCCTAGCCACACCTTATAAATTTGGATTGCAGAGTGATTGTAGAACCTCAAAATCCTCATCATTCTCACCCTCATAACCCTAAACAATACACTTAACTAAGGTAACTAAGGGCATCCTCTCGCATCTTGACCCTTTGTGACCTAGGGTCTTTCACACGGTGGTCCCCTTCTCTTACATTTTTGGTGAACCCGACATAAACCATTTTGGTTCTATTCTTGTGATACTAATAGTCCCTTTCCTCGTACTCTAGGAGTGTTGTAGGTGTGATTTTTGTAAGGTTGTCGCCTTGCAACCTGACCTACGACCCCTAGGTGGCATAGTTGGAAGGTTCCAAAGGTATTACATACAACGAAACTTGAATTGGGCCACTGTCTTATCCAATAACCTTTGGGATTTTGTGAAAGCATTGTCTAGTGTGTGTAATGGCCTCCTTCTTGCATCAATCCATCCCCTCTGTGTAGTCTATGGATAGTAGCACTTGTTAGCATAACCTTTAGTTCACAGGACCTACTGATGGGCTTCAACAGGGAATAATCTCCTCTTTACATTCCTACATGAATCAATGGAAACATTTGAGTAGGTGTTCTCGTTGACCCAACATCACAAGTGAATATAATAACATAGGAGATTATGCTAATAAAATTTTCACATAAGGATGGATACAATGCTCCTGTGATTTTCATTTGCACACATGATGGGTTTTCCGTACCCCCCTTGGGTAGCATTATCCTATCATTCCTATTTGGGCCTAAGTCTATAAAGCTCTTGTTTGATATCATCCCCAAGTCTGAACTCTTTAGAGTAAAATTGGGTATCCCTTCAATGGTGGAGATGAATGCAGTACCCTCCATTGTGCATAAATGTCTAGAGTTTATCCACAGAGGTTCCATGCACGTGATCCATGACACCGGTTATCAACTATTGGTTGCATGTGATTGGTACTCCTTGGATCACCCATGGCCTTCACCCATGGGTCCCCTTCTGCCTAGGATGAACCTTTTGCATAAAACATATCAAAACTATAAGAAAGGGTGTCTGAGGTCGAAAGTGAGGTACCCTCCTTCACCTTATGTTCTCTCACATAGGGCTTGCTTGAAGGCTAACAACGATGCTGCTAAGGATTGAAAGAGGAAAGAAGAGAAGTAGTATGATCCTCCTTCTTCCTCTTCCACTGCCTATTCTAACACTTCTTCTCGCTCAGTTGTGGTACTGTCAAGATCTGCTCCTCATTTGCAGGAGAACCCTTCAGTGCCTACTTGGTGAAAGCCTAAGCATTCCGCATTCGAGCTTCTTGTTTTGTTGACGAAGCTTAGACCCATTCAGTATGAAAGGAAGAGGGTCTCCCGACAAGATTCCTCCTTGTCTCGACTGTTGTGGCCTCCTACTACTCCTTCTCCTAAGGAAGTGAGCATACGGGATTTAGTATAGGAACTTGTTCCTCCACCTAAAACAACTGTAGTGGACATTCTTATGGTTGAACAAGAACCTCCTATTGCTTTGCAAGCTACGACTTCTAACTCCAAGAGCTGTAGAAACCACCTTTCACGTGAGTGCAAGCACTGGCGAAAGGTTCTCCTAGCTGAGTAGGCCGCCTCTTAGGAGTAAGGAATGACCGCTCCTGTTTTAGGATCTCCTATAGCATCTCCTTCCCCCTTCCTTCTATTTCTCTTTAGTCTGATCCACTCCTGGCTTTCATTGTGAGTGCTCATGCACCTAACCCTAAATGGGTATAGGTGTTTATTGCTCCTTCGACGGAGCCACCTTTGCTAATGTCCATCCTAGATATTTAGCCTTTCCCAAAGCCCATGGACATGGTTAATACTTTAGTCGTGTCTACTATGGTTTTGTCTTCCCCTTCCTCTGCACTCCTAGCTTTATCTGTGGGAAGTTCATCTCTTCCAATGATGAAAGAGGCAGAGACTGGCCCTTCTTAAACCAAAGGACGTAAGAGGAGTCCACCTTCTTCCCAAGGTGGCTCCATGATGACTTGTTTTGTCCTTGTGACAGATCCAGTCCTGAGTTCCCCTGAGTTTGTCATTGTTCCTGAATCATTCGGTGAACCTAGCAGTGGATCTTAGGCACAGCCTACCTCGTTTGCTAAGAATAGGCATGGTACTCCCATGGGATGCATGTTCAATTCTGAGGACGAAGTCCTGACCTGATCGGTGATCTTCACAAAATCATTGACTTTGACTTCACAAGAGCTTAGGGGAGAGGACCTTGAGGGGCCTTCTTCCTTGGCCCTTGTTGCGGGAGGGTTAGATGCTCCTCCTCTTAACTTTCCACCCTTGTAGGGTCATCCTCCTTCCCCTTATGAGGACATAGATTAGGAAGCGGATGACCTCTTGGCTAATCAATGTTACGAGGAGGCCCCTTTTTTGATCTTGTGTATGTGTGTTTTATGATGTGTTCCCTCGTTCCTGTGCTATGTGTGCCTAGATGGCCCTTGTCACCCCTATTGGTGCTTGGATACAGGCATGGTTTTTTGTGTCATGAACCTTCTTCTATTTGTGTCATCATTCTTCCATGTTTGTGCTTGAATTTCGATAATTTGGGGATGATACAAAGTGTTGGGGGCATCTAGGCTTCCCTTCCATGTTCACCCAATTTTTTTATTTTTACTTTATTTTCTGTGCATTCTTCCTAATTTGGTTGGAGATTGATGATCTTTCTCCTTACATTGTGGTTTCGTATTATTATATGAGATCAGACAGATCTAACCCCGCTAAACCAGATCCCCCTGTGCCCTTTTTTTGTATTTTTCTTTTCTCTTTTGCTTTCTCTTTATCTTTCTCTCTTCTTTGCTTGAGGTGTCCCTCTTATGTGTGACAATGCTCTTCTTTGACACTTCAATATTTAGAAAATGAATTCATTTCTAATGAATCTTTTCTTGAAAGTCTTCACAATAATTTCTTCCCTAGAATTAAATTCTCAACTTGGAACCCTAATGGAACGTGCTTCCTTCATCACAGTTTTGTAAAGAAAGGAATTGAAGATTGTTGTGCCCTTAGCACACACGCCCCGTTCGGAATGGGGACCCTCTTTTCTTCTGCCTTGTCGGGTCATTTTGGGGGCTACCTTGTTTTGTGTGCCCCTCTTTTTTTTGATGTTTTGGATGGTCGATGTTGCTCCAAAGTTCCATCATAAATCGATCATGCCTCCGCTTTTGGTTTTTGCTGCACTCCGGAGCCTCGCGGAATCTCTCTGGCAATTTGGCCTTAAAACGGCCCCAGGCCCTGCCAGGTCCGGGCGTCCAGAATTCCCTAACTGGATTTCCCCGCTGGGATTTCTGTTTCCTGCAGCGTCCACGGGGCATCCTTCTGGACCTCGGGGTCCGATCCACCTCTCGTCGTTTGCAAAAAACTTGTTGAAATTCCTTGCGGCTTTCTACCTTTCGGAGCCCGGACCTCGGAGATTTGTCTCCAGGGTTCCATCTTGGTTTCGCCGTCTGCGACGGCGAACCTCCTACGGCGACCCGTCCACCAGGTCCCCCCATCGTCTTCGCCACCCACAGTGTGGAGTCGTCCACTGTCTGTCGTGGGGTCTTCCGGGCCCGACCGTCCAAAATTCTGTTTCTGGAATTTCGTGATGGTCTTGTCGTCCCTGATGGCGAATCCCTGGCGGAATCTAGCCCTCCGGGCCCCAAGCCTCTCCCCGTTGTCACCATTCAAACCAACGAGAAATCTTAAAGTGGCTGTCACATCACGTCTCCCTGGCCGCTGGGCCTCGTTGTTCCCGTCGCCGTTGCCGACCTATTTTCAAATCCAACCACTTTTCTTACGGCCCTACGAGCATTTAATGCAGGCATTCATGGCGGTTGGGGTATAAAATGCCCAATTCGGGCAGTCATTTTCATCAAACAGGATTGGAGTGAATTAGAGAAACTGTCAGTTGGAGCCCACCGCCTTCGACAACGTCACGATCATCGTCCTCAGCATCATTTTGTCGACCCCCGGTGGATCCCACGTCTCATCACTTAGCGTGTTTGAGGTAGGCCATCCGTTTGCCATTCCCGAGCTCCGTTTCGTCATTTTGAGATATCTAAATAAATGAACAAATTGATAGGAGGGTATAATGTGATAGAACACTAAATTGTGCACCAAACCCATGTGGTAGAAAACCAAGCAAACCACCTAAAATGCCCTCCGTGCCGATTCGGGACTTCTCCCTGCTGCGGCTGTTCTTCGCATAGGGAAAACGCCTGCCCTGGGCCCGAAACCTTCCTTCGCCATCCAATGTTAAACCTTTGAACCCCTGCCGATGACAATCCTCCTCTCTAGGCCCGGTTCGTCGGGTTTCCTTGCTCAAGGTTCCACTTGCATTTCACCGCGCTTCAACTACGTACCTACCCCTGCCTCCCGGCTGCCGGACCCTGACATGTTCCTCGCTATCTAAAATTGAAAATTGAACATGCATCCTTTGGTCCCCTCGGGTTCCGGACCCCAGAGCTCCGTCCCCAGAGTTCCATATGTGTTTTGGCCATCTTCAACGGCAAACGTCGCCTAGCTTCCCGCCTCCCAGGCTCCGCCTTCATTTCTGTTGTTAACCTCTAGCGATAAAAATTCTTACGTCACTGACACCTTCAGGCCCCGATGTCTAGAATTCCAGTCTCGGAAGTCTGCCTCTCACCTGCCGTTGCTAACAGCAAACCTCATCCAGCGTTCCGACTTCCGGGCTCCGAGCGTCGGGTTTCTTTGATCCGTTTTCCATCGTTCCCCACGGCGAGGTCTTTCGGCAAACTTACTGATGCTGCCCGACACCCGGACCCCGACCTTTGCCCCACCGTTAGCTTGTTCTTTCGCGTCTGCAGATGTTGGCTCTCCGAGCCCCGGTATCCAGACTTCCGTCCTCGGAAGTCCGCCTCTCGCCCGCTATTGCTAGCAAAAAATCCCTCCTAAAACTCCGCCCTCTGGGCTCTGGTCTGCCGGGTGCCATCAAGTTCAGAAATGCAAAATCTGCCGCTAGGCTCTTGCTCCCGGACTTCCCCTCCCAGACTTCCATCTGGCGATTACCATCAGAAACGGCGAAGTTCGCGCTCCATCTTGATGTCGTTGGCCCGAGCCTTCGAAAACAAATTGAGTTTATGTCGACCGCCCTTTGGCCCTCAGGGCCTCGGACCACAGACTTTCGTCCTTGGATTTCCGTCAGCTCTCTGCCGTCCAAAATGCTATCTCCTGGCAGCTTTCCGGCCTGAAACCTCCTAGCCCCCTTAAATCTATCCAAACGATCCCCAATCTGGAAATCTAACCTCGACCCACATCCTGAATTTTAGCCCTCTTCATCATGAGTCTCCTAAAATATTAAAATTCGACCAAAGAATGTCTCCGGGAGCTTTCCGTTGCGTTTTCCCTTCCAGACAGCATTCCTGTCAGGGAAGTCCGGCCCTCCGGGCCCGGATTGCCCAAATGCCCTGAAACAAAGATCAACAATGTCTAGAGATAAAATCCATGATATGCTTGATTGATTATCTAAAGTAGATGTTGTTTTCGAGATATGGACTAACATGAACGCTTTGATGATTTATCGTGCTAACTTTGCCCTTGCTTGCAGAATATATGGAATCAAGTGTAGGAACTTTAGGGGCATCCACCGAGAAGGATAAGGGTAAGAAGTCAGGAAGGACCCCTCAGGGAAAGGAGGACAAAGATCAAATGAAGTACCAGTTCTAGGGCAAGGCACTCCACTCAAAGGTCTCAACGGATTGGAAGGAAATTACAGACACCAATATTGGCCAGGTGGATATAGATGAATTCACTCAGAGGGTCAGGGTCAATCCAACAACGAAAAATGTCAGATTGATAAGGTAGAGTGGAATAGCCAAGGCTTCCGGTTTCCCTCCATCTCTCGTGGCGCCCGAACTAGTCATGGCTTGCAGAGAAGCCTATCAGACAGATACCAGAACAATTACAGATAAGGAGGGAAACATCCTCGTAGACATGTCGCTAGAAGGGATCACCAAGACATTCCACATTCCCATGTTCCAATAGATGGAGGTCCCCATGCTTGAAGAATGCCAGGTGGCATGGGATGCTAATCTAACAAGGTGCAAGAAGTCAATAAATCTGCATTGGCTTAAGGAAAAATGGGGCAGCGCTGCAAAGGTTCCCCAGGAACTTTTCTGTAGCAATTTCCACGAGGATTACCACGACCTGGTAACCCTGTTGAGTAGGGTTATGGGTCTTCCAACGACCACCTACTTCCAGGAATGGATGGCATACTATATTGAGCAGATCCTACAGGAAAATCAGGATGTTACAACCAAGGTCTCATTCTACTGGGGAGGCATCATTAGCAACTACTTCCACGAGCAGTTTGTCAACGTGAAGAAGAGCTCCAAGTTCTACATGACCTCCTACCTCGTCTACTCCCTGGCAGATCAAAGATAATACAACGGGTTGTTTGTAGCACCCGATCAGGGACAGAAGTGAGGACTTAAAGCCTATGACAAATATCCACAACACCAGTACCGCAATTTCAAGAAAGAGTACTGCAGGGTCAATGACGCCTTCATCGGCTACATCATCAGGTTGATCACTGGAGACTTCGAGAGGAGGGTCTCCCATAGCGCCAGGGCACTTCTAAAGCAATATGTTTTTCTGTTCATCCAGTTTTCCAAGTTTACATACATCCGGGCCCAGGGCTTCTCTGAAAGACCGAATAGATTGCCTCGGTACCCAAACGACAGAATCATCCTCTTGGAGCTCTCCCGACAACTCCAACACATCTAGGCAATCTTCAACAACAAGCATATAGCAGGGATATCCTACCCCATGACCTTTGGCTAGGGCATGTATCGACTGCAGACGTCCCAATGTGCCAGTAACTTTGAGAAGGAGCTGAAGGAATACCATTTCAACTGGTACACTGCTCACCCACGGATGGATCCACATGGCCACATAAGGAAAGCATTGAGACCAGCATATGCCCATCAATATCACATTAAGGATTTCTGAGCCAACTACCAGGACGACAAAGAACTGCGTGCAAGGCACTACATGCGCATGACTGTGCAATTTTTGAGAAGAGTGCAACCATTCTCGGTGCCGGACTAGGTCGAGGAGGATGAGTCCACAATCATGCACCCGAGGTACCCTGTGGTTGCCAACCTACCAATACCATCAATTGACTGGGATGAACAAGAGGTCGATGACCTAGACACCATAACCCAACCAATTCTAACTCGTACCCGAGAGTGGATCGATGGGCGGGTGGCGCATATAAAGTGACAAGGGGTAGACCTGACCTATGAAGGGCTCAAAAGTGAGCCAAGTTCCACGGAAGATGTCACTGCCACCACGTCGATTGGTGAGACCTCCAAGTCTCCTCCAGTCACTAGGTCCTAGAAAAGGAAAGAAACACAGACTGCGCAGTCTCCAGATCCCAAGGCCCAAGCAAAGAAAGAAACAGGAGGCCCATCCCCCAAAAGGCTTAAACAAGCGGTAGGTGTGGAAGAACCCCGGTCTCCATTGGCTCTCCCTGCCCCTCCTGTAGCACCGCCCGTCTCCCTAGCTATGGCCACCGCATCTCCGCCGGTAGTGGACATTTCTGTCCATCTTTCCCCTTCCCCCCTGGTCGGGTCGGTAGTCATCATTGATTCCTCTTCTGGCATGACCACTCCCCCTTCCTCTGCTACCATGTCGCCAATTACATCACATCCTCTAGCATCCTTAACATCGCCTATTCCCACTACCACTATGCTTGAGGCTCTTACAAGGCACATGCAAAGTCTCCCCCTGAGCTCTCCCAGATCCTAATGGATCCAACTCTCCAGGAAGCCCTTGCCCAAGTCCTTGCAATGGCTCAACCTTCACAACCATCGATAGGGCCACCAGTTATGGAGGCCACAATGCAAATCTCAAAAGAGTTGGAGGAACGAGAGCAGGAAGCCTCAAAATCTGTAGAGGAGGAGGCCGATGAATATCATGAGCACCTCGAGTATGAGCACCAAACCATCGACAGGGTGGTTTATGAGGAGGAAGAGACAGGCTCTTCTGAGAGTGGAGATGAAGAGGGTGGCTCAGGTGCTAAGGAAATCATCCAGACCTTCGATGAGGACCTTGAGGAGGAGGTGGCGCAACAGCTAAAGGATGTTGGGGTGGAGGCAGAAGAGTCACCACATGGTGAAGAGGGGCAGCCACTAGAAGAGCAACAGACAGAGGACTTAACCAAGGCTGAAGCCCATGTCGCCAAAGGCCCCAAGGCTAAGGCTACCGAGGAGAAGAAAGAAGAAGAAGCAACAAAAGAAGAAAGTCCCATCCGACAGCCGTCCACCAAGCTGCTTGTCAAACGTCTCGTTTTCGTTCATAACTTCGATGAAGAGGAGGATGCTACCTAAAAGAAAGGAGAACCCCAAAAGGAAAAAGAGGCAGAAGTCTTACCTTTAACTGAGAAGGGCGAGGGTAGCTGTGATTCACCTAAGGGGAAGTCTACTGTGCCCGAGTGGATGGAAAGGCAACTTGAGAAAATGACCCTAATGCTGAAGGACCCAAGGGTGAGGTTGGAGGCCATCTTGGCTCGATCCCAGATCACAATGAAAAAGGAGAAGAAGCCCAATGTCCGATCCAAGATAACAATGGATGCTTCTGGCTCCTGAGCAGTGCAAATTGCAACGCCTACAATTGGCTAAGTAGGGGTGAGTTATAATGTCTCCACCATTGACTTGGGGACTGCAACCTGAGAGCAGAAGGTCGAGCACCTTGAGGAGTCGGTGGCCACAATGGTACACCTAATAAAGCAAGAAAAGGTCTCAAAGGATGAGCTCAAGGCACAGGTTGCAGCATTAACAGACTACATACAACAATGGTCCTCAGTGGACGACCTGCCCACTACATCCATAGTTACGCTGCAGGGTGCTGTCATAATAGTGGTTTATAATTCCTGAGAGGAATGAATTTTAGCTGAAATCACATATTTTTAGAAAATATAATGATTTAAACCTTAAAAAGTTCTATTTTAAGGATTCCAATTGAAGAGGGTTTGATCAAATCACCTTAGATCAAAACCCCTTGGATAGAACCTCGTTAGTTTTAAACCATACCTATAAATGTGTCTCCTTTACACCTATCAAAATGCTGATAAAAAATCACTTTTGATTTAGCTTTTGGGGGATCAAATGAATTCATTTGAAATTTATTTCAAATGATTATGGTATTCCTCAGAACAAGCTATCCAATGAATATAATTTTAATATGTTATGGTTTTGTTATGTATTTGTTTTTTAAGTTTTATTAAACATATGTTTTTCATCGAAAATGAATTTATTTGTTCTTCACATGTGGAAAAGTAGAAGATTATCAATTTTTTTTTTTGAAAAATATGAGTGCACCAGATATTGAAGTCCTTGATCCAACCAAAAAAATAAAATAAAATTTTGACATAGACAAAAAAAGTTACGCATTATACAATAGCGCTGTGTCTGAATTGTAATTCGTTTGACTTTGAAACTTGATTAAGGAAAAAATATTCAATAAAAATCTATATAACCAAGTGGAAGCACTAGATATCAGAGTTACAAATCTAAATTTGAAAGAATTAGAATTTTATCCTTCATGGAAAAAAAGTTATGCGTTATAAGGTGTGCGTCACTTTTTAAAAATGTTGTTTTTTGAAAAAAATAAATTTTCGTGGGAGATGGAAAAAAAAGTGAAATTTGATTCCAAAAATTTTGAAAAAAAGTATTTTTAGAATCTACACAAAATTTGATGAGACTCTAGTTTGCACCATCTTCAAATTCCTCACAGTTTAGCCGCTATAGGTGCCCGAATGTGAAGATTTAGTTAAAAATAATAATTTCAGTGTCCAGTTTGGCCAAAAATTGTAAACCACTATTATGGGATCACCCCGAAGTTGCTCTCCAAAGAACAAATCGATAAAATGGAAAGAATGAAGAACTTGGAAAAAACCACTGAGGATTGGTTCTGACAAGTTTCATACATCGGGAACATGGGAATTAGCAAGGTTGTGCGGATAGCCAACAAGTTCTTAGACTTGATACAATCTCTAGAGAGCACAAGGAAGCTCTGCACCAATTTCCCTGCAACCTACGACTCCACCTTCCCAAGGATCGAAGCTATCCTTCAAATGCCTGAGGCCACATGGGAGGAGAAGCTAGAGCTTAAAAAAGAAGATCATTGGCTAATGGATGTGTGGCGCAGAGACTTCGACAACCGGAAGGAGAGGTTGGAGAAAATCCTGAGCAGGGTGGATCCAGACATTGAGTGGATCAAGGAAATTCGAGCAGAATGCGCCCGATATCTTAAGCTGATGACAGGATATGATATGCCCACTGTGCAAATGGATCCAAAGAAGATCAAACCATACTTCTAGAAGAAGATGAATGATGGGACAGCTGGAGAAATCACAACGGAGTTCCTGAGTTTTGCTACCTGAGCCTTCGACCAATCGGAGCTGTTCAGAGACCAAGGCTCGAAGTATGATGAAGATTGGAAAAGGCTAGAAGAAAATGCTAAGGAATGGAGCTACCAGGCATTGCAATGTGAAATCCTTGAAATAGACAAGCTCCAGGTAGTCATCCTCAAATATATAGAACATGCAGCTTCTGAGGAGTGGGAGGACAGCCTAGCCAAGGACGAAGAGCTTTCTGAAGAGTAGCTACAACAAAGGAAACAACAATTAGCTACAAGACAAAAGAGCTATACTGCCATCCACAAGAGGACGAAATAGGATAAAAACAAAAGTGTAATTTTAAATTGAGATCTATTTGGGGGTAGGTGAAACCCTATTTTGTAATGAATCTTTGCCACACAATGAGAATGAATCTTGGCCATTTATTTAACTTTTTGAAACTATAAATAGGGAACTCCTCTCATTTCCAAAGTGAGAGTTGAGTTGTTGTAAAGATATGCTACATAAATTTATAAAAAATAGCATTGACTTGGTATATTTTCTTGGTTTCTCCCATGTTGCTTGATTCATTCTCCAATGTTAGATGTTTGACTTAGATCTTATCGTTGTTTAGTTAGTTGTCTTATTTCTTTGGATAAATCTTAGGAATGTTGTTGGGTGATCATGCAAATTCCTACCATGTTGATGATTTCTTTGTCCATACTTTTTGCTGTTTGCTGATGGTAAATAGTTGTTCAAAGTTAGCCTGGACTTGATTTGAAAGCTACTCCAAACATTTATCTTTGATTCATGCATGTATGTGGTGGATGAAGGATAACATATTTGCAGACCTTAGAAGATAGCACAATTTCCATGATACTGTGAAATCCCTGGTTAAGTGGGATATTGTTTTGAGGAATTGTCCATTGTAGGAACTCCATTGTCACTATTCATAGCTAGCTTCAGACTTATGAAATTTTTCTCTCCTTCACCCTTTTTTTTTTTAAGAACTGACCTATGCTAAGGTTTATTGCACATTGTAAAGCCAAATTCAACAACTAAATGGAGTCCAAGATTGTTGTTTGAACCTACAGCCAATGCAAAATGACTTTTATTCTAAGAACTCCATTTCAAGATCCAACTTCCATGCTTTGTGTCCTTGCTTTGTATTTTCTGTAAGACCGCCTTGTGATTCCAGCAAATCACATCAAACTACTGAGGTATCTAAGCACTGTCATGACCTGACATCCGAGAGACCTTGGGATAATGTTCTGTGATTTGATTGTGGGAGATTGTCTTTCAAGAGAGGTAGTGCACCTACGCACTGCCTATGTTGAGAAGTGCATAAAACACCATTAACAAAGACCTTCCTTCAAAGTTTGAACAACTTTGACTTCCCCTTGCATGGGGGCATATCCTTCCTTTCAGATTCCTTGATGAAGTGAACATCTTTCAAAAGGATTCCTTGATGACGAATCACTCTAAGAAGAACAATCGCTTTTGAATTGCATGTCCCTTTAGCGTACCCACCTTCTTCCTCATGGCGGGTTCCCTAGGGACCTTTTTGTTATGCCTTGCACAACCACCCCATTTTAAATTTGATTAAAATTGGACCTTCTTTTTCTTTCGCTCTTTGTGTTTTTCCCCCTTTGATTTTGAGGTTTTGCTTTGCCTTGGCATGTTCTTAATATGTTTATCTTGCTTACCCAAGTGTTTTCCCCAACTTGCATATTGAATATCTTATGTTTTGGGCAAGGTTCAAGTTTTTACTCTAGTTCAGGATTATTATTTTTGTCCGGATTTTCCCAGATTTCTTTCAAACTATGGTTTCAATGCTGTTGTTCGAGTCTTTGAGCCAGTTCGGGATTGTCTAATCATCCATATTTTCCTAGACTATAGTTCAGAGATTTCTGGCATTCGTGAAAATCTGCCTCGGTCAGATTTTCTGGATTTCTGTCTGGCCATCAGGTTTCCGAGTTTGGTAGATTTTTGGAACTTTATACCATTTTTCTTTATCATTTTCATTCTCCTGAGTTGAGATGTTCAATCTTGTTGTGCTTTAAAACGTTATGGTCTTGCTTGGAGTTCGAATTCCTATGTGTTTGGGCATTTCATGGCTTGCCCTATGCGTTCATGGTTAAAATCCAAGGTTTCATGCCTAGGGCGTCGCCATCCCATATATTTTTTCTTTCGATTGGGCCTAGAATTCAAGGAAGATCTGTTGAAGGTTCATATTTAGCTAGTTCAATGTCTGGGGTCCTCATATTTGTGACCTTCAGTCAATTTGAGCGAATTCATGTTGGATTGTCGATTTTCAGGTTTTCTGTTGACCCTGGGATTTTCCTACCTGGTCGGATTTTCCCAGTTTTTCCTCCTTCCCTCCGTTTTCTTGGAATGTGTTGAAACTTCAAAAATTTACCCTTTTCATAGAAATCCGGTTTGGATGGATTTTTTCAGATTTTCTACAAGGTGTTGTGGAATGAGGAAATTTAGTGAAATGGATGATTCTAAGGATAAATTCTTATGTTTCCATGCCTTAATTTGGTAAATTGCACAATGAGTATGCATTATTTATTCATTTTAATAATCTATTGTTGATATTGGTGCCTCATTGGGAGAATCCGCCTAGTTCAGAATTTTCTAAAATTCCTCCCAAGTAGGTTTTCCCCGGTTAACTTGAAATCCCAAACTTCACAGTGTTGAGGCTTAATGACTAATTTAATGGGTTTTATCATGATTTTAAGCTAACACTTGGATGAAAATGTTGTCAACATTTAGATTTTCACATTGGTGCTTGATGAGTGTAGGTTGGGTCTAGCAAGACGATGGTGGCTGGAGAGGCTAAAGGACACTAATGGATCATCCATCTCTGAAGCAGAAAAGAAAGGTGAAGCTAAACAAAAAGAGTAGGATTCCTGAGGGCAAGATGACATCAGTTTGGTTCGAGGTTTCAGATATGAATATGAACACCCTACTACAAAGGACTAAGGCTATTATGGGATATAGTAACTGGGCATCACCTAGATGACGCAGCGACCTACAGTGCAATCATTAATAAATATCAATCCAACAAGAGGGACTAGGACAATATGATGGGGCAGTTGAAGAATAATATTAAATGCTATTAAATGATGAACTAGGGTTTCGCCTATGCCACTTGTGGATAGCTTGTAGATGACGTTCTTAGTGACAAAGGCCAGAATGGAACAAGGTATGGGTGAAGTGGGGGAAGCAATTAATGCAAAGCTACACCAAAAGTTGTGCTTCCTCATCATTTTGCTTTGCCTCTTCTTCATGCATTTCGATCTGAGTTATGTGTAGATCTTGGGCTAATCTGGTCGGTGCCCGTGCATTTAATGCATGTTTGACTTTGTTTTAATTTTTTTTGGGACTGACTTCTTGTAAACCCTAACTGGGTTGACGCATCTGACACATTTTACAAATATGGCATTTCACCTCTTTTGTAGAAAGTTGTGAGAAGACTTAGAAAAAAAATTAGAAAAGGAAAGTTAGGGTTTTTTTAAGTAAGACATTTTTTTTGCAGTTCAGCAGGAGGAGGTGATGTATCTTTCTAATTTTCTTAGCATAGATGGAGATAATGTGAAGATGTGGGTTTTTGTACACAGGTGATCTTTCTAGATTTGTAAATGTTGCTTATCTATTTCATTGACAGTAGGAGCAACCATACTTAAACCTACTTTATATTATGCTCTTGAATTGTATTCATTTTGGGTTAATCATTTGATTTGAAAAGCTTTCAAGGAATGAAATTTTATCTTATGCTTTGTTTGAATGATGATTTGAAATCTACTGTTAAAGTTTGCACTGTGAATGAATGAAACTTTGTATCAATTACAGGTTAATTTTATTTTGTAGTTCTAGTTTAGGAACTCCTTGGAAGGGAACAAGTCTGATTAGTCTAATAAATCGATATTCTTTTTTCAATTTAAAAAAAACCTTGATCTATCTTTTTCTATTTCTTTAAAACCTTAGTTAAAGTAGGTTTAGATAGATGTTTGATCTTGCAAAAATCTAGAAGCTCAAAACTAGTAGGCCCCTTGAATATTACAGCCATATTGACCACTTTGTGAAACAACAACGCTGTGAACCAACATCAAGGACCTTGGGAGGTGATCAGTTTGATTACTGATTGTCTCTTTCAAGAGAGGTGAGATACTTTTTACTTTTATCTTTGTGGGTCAACTTGGCACCTCAATAGGACTTCCACTAGAAGGAGGGCCAAAAGAGAAAACTGGATAACATTGGGTCTTTCTCATCAGAGAGTTCCCATAGAGTTCTTTGATCAACTAAAAACCCACCACCTTTGATAGAACTTAGAACCCCAATGAGACACAAGATGCACAGGACTACCATTCTACCACCCTTGTTAGCTCCACTCAGTCCACCAAGCTTTTCACCAATACCACAGTTGATACCTATGAATCCACCACCAAATTCACCTCATTTTCCATTACAACAAGTTCATCCCATCCAACAGCTAGCTCAACCTCCACCACCACCACCACCAATGGCATATTTTGTGAATAATCCCTCTCCATTAGGGACTATTCCTGGAGGCTTTCATGATATGCCTAAGAATCTTGAGAGATTCTGTCCCAAATACATTCATGGTGAATCAAGGAGTGCTGAGGAGCACATACAAGCTTTTAAGGATGCTTGTACCAGAGCCCAGATAGCTCACCATAATGTGGTTTTTAGGTTGTTCCCTTATTCCTTAGGGGATATGGCATACAACTGGTACCTAAATCTTCCACAAGGTTCAATTTTGAGCTGGACAGATCTGGAGAATGCCTTCAACAATCAGTTTAGATTTTATGTGGATCCAAGCATTTTGTTCCATCAATTTGCTACCATTAGGAAAGAGCCATGTGAATCACTGCCCTTGTTTAATACAAGGTTTCAATGAATGTATAGGAGATTGCAGGACCCCTATCTAGTTGCTGAGAATAGTGCCATTTAGGCATATTTTAGAGTTATATAACCTTTGCTTGGCTTGTTCCTACAAAGGACTTATTAGCCGACATATATTGATTCTCTATCTAAATTGTATCATCTAGCCATCAAGTTGCAACAACAAACTAGCTCTCAACAAGGGAACTTGGAAGGTTTTCCTTCTATGTGGTATCAAAGGCCAAATCCAATCCCTTTATTCAATATTGTCCCAGGGATGTCTCCTTCCCATTATGGACCTATGTCTGAGTTGCAGACTCAATCACATGTTCCATTCTTTACCAATGGAGCTCCTAAATTCTCTCAATAATCATAGGCTCATCATAGTCCACATGGTCATCATAATCAAGATGGAATACCAAATCCTATCGGTCAACCACTTGCTGCTAAGAATGCTGAGAGTGAAAGGATAGTTCAACTCACAAATAAGGTGGAGACCCTCAAGAAAACTCTATCTCAAGTCACAAATGACATGGCTCAGCTTAAACTGAACCCCTCTCCGAACCAAGGTAATTACCCTAATTAGAATAATAATAATCAGGGTAATTATCAGAACAACAACAATCATAGCCAGAGGAATTATCAAGGCCAAAACTTCCCTAACCAAGGCTATCAAAATCAGAATAGAGGATATAACCATAGGCCTAATAAGACTAGACAATGGAAAAAAGGGGCAAATTATGGTGGGGTTTCTCACAATTATCAAGCTAATGAGGACATGCCACATACTTCAAATGTAGTTGACCTCAATTTTATGACTAACTGGTGCAGGTTGCATGATACTCCAACTCACTCTGAGGTGAATTGTCCTAAAATGGAGAAGGTTGTGAAGATGGCACATGCAGATGCCCAAAAATTCCAAGGGAATTCAAATGAAGGAGGTGGCTCAGTGGATATAACAATGGCTTATGACCTCTTTGAAGAAGAACCTTCATTCCCAATGCAAAATGAAAATGAACCAGAGGAAGATGTGTATGATGCCCAAGCCTTTCAGAAAAAGGGAGGACACTCCCTAAGAAACTAGAATAAGGGTCTATTCACTACATCAACACCACCTAACCACATGGTGCCTTTGAATCAGAGTGCTAATAACAACCCTCCTCCACCGAAGGGTCTGCCTGACTTCCCTAGCAAAGGTGATTCATCTAGTGTTTTCAAATATAATGCAAGTTATAACATAAAATTTGATATTATTTTTGAGATGCAGGAACATAAAACCTCTTTATCATACTTTGAAATCCTAAAATGGTGCCCTTCCCAATGAGATATAGTGTTGAAAGCTTTGGAAGAAGCTAATAAATCAAAAGGGAAAACCAAGGTGGCACTTGTTGTGGACATGAACACAAATTTGTTCAGGAACAAGGTAGGGACCCCACCATTTCTTTTAAGTTTGAGAATCTGTGAGAAGAATCTGCACAATTGTCTGCTAGATTCAGGGGCTTCTAGCAATGTTATACCATTTTTTGTATGCAAGAAGTTGGGATTGAATCCTGTCCAAATAAAAAAGGTCATCCAACTTGATAAAACAGAGGTTAATGTAGTTGGAGAATTGAGAAATATACACGTGAAAGTAGGGTCTGACCTTAGGATTCAAACCAATATGGATATTCAAGTAGCAGACATTCTTGAGACTTATGGTATGCTTTTGAGAAAAGATCTAATGAAGAGTATAGGGGGATATCTCTCCCTTGACTTTTCACATATGTGGCTACCATGGAGGGGAATGCCTATGCAGATTAGGATTGAGAGTGAACCTCGCCTCAAACATATCATCATTGAGTATGACTGTCCCAACGAGGTAGCTTATTTTGAAACTGAGATAGGGGTTCATAAAAGAGAGGAAATTTTGACTCTTTTGGTTCTTGATTCTAATGATTTGGCAATGCAAGAATTCCTTGATCCCATGATTAGTGTAAACCAATAGGTATTGATCAGGAAGTTGCAACAGGATTAGCTAATCTTAGGGGAAGATATCAATTTGTGGAGTCTTCTACTCCCAAATTGGTGCAGGGTGCACTACCAAAATCATTTGGAATTGACCTGCCAACCCTACATCAGTGTTCTAAATCATGTTTGCAAAACTAAAGAAACTAGCCCAAGTCATCTTGAGACCATTTCATATCACTTCTCATTTGAAGCCAAAAATGCAATAATGTTAACCAAGGATAATATACCTTCAGAGGAAGTCCCTCCTCAAATTGAACTTACCCTAGTCATAATACCAGACCAACATAGTTATGTTGAACAACCCCAGGGTTTGTTTGATAACCCTACACTAACAAGTATGCCAAAACCCAAGGGGTTAATCAATGATACAAATAACTATCATAAAGATATCTTAGGATTACATGATATATCTGAGTGGGAATTAGATATTGCACTTGATGAACCTATTGAACACCCATTCCCAATATCTGATACAAAAGATCAAGTGGCCCCACCTATGGTTCATCTTATCCAAGCACCCACAACAAGCTCAAAGAGATCAACCCCAGCTCATAATCAGCTATGGACCCTCGCGTTTGATGGATCCAAATCTAAAACAAGGTGTCATGCTGGAATTGAGTTAACCAGCCCAAAAGGGAAAACATTTTTTGCTTTGTATAGGTTACATTGTGGATGAACTAACAATATAGTAGAATATGAAGCATTAGCTTAGGGACTGATGTTCGCACATCAGAAGAAAGTTATTGCCTTGATGGTTAAAGGAGATTCAAAAGTGATTATGAAGAAAGTACATAGCCAGTACACATGTCACAATAAAAAGCTGGTAGCTTATAGAAATCAGGTGTGGAACCTGATTGAAGACTTTGATGCTTTTCTGATTAGTTTAATCCCTAGAGAGGAGAATCAAATAGTTGATTCATTAGTTATTGTTGCAAGTACCTTGAAGCCCATGCAAGGCTCCAAGCTCAAGAGATTCTCAATAGAATTTATATCCACCCCGACTATCCCTGATAATGTCAAGAACTTTCAAGTCTTCGACGATGATAGACATATCCTTTCTTTTCTAGCAAGCTCAAATATTTTCGAAGGATAGATCATCGATGAGTCTGACAGGGATCAAGGAGACTAGAACCCCAAAGATTGTGATATAGAAGGTGTCCTCAATTTAAAAATTAATAGCATTCCCAATGGAATGGTGGCCTTAGAAAGATTTTTTGATTCAGATCCAAGGGCTCAGAAAAAGGCATCAACTGAAGATAAGGGAGGTGAATATGAAACTGTTAACTTAGCTGACTTTGGCCCTGAAAGGAATGTTTACATAGGGAAAGCCTGCCCTAAAGAAATTAGAGAAGATATATTGAAGTCACTAAAGAAAGATATTACTACAATAGCTTGGGGGTATGAAGATCTAAAAATATTTGATACTTCTTTGATAACTCATACTATTCCTTTGAAGCTTGAAGCTAGACCATTTCAGCAGAAACAACGTCCTGTCAACACCCTGATTGAACCACTGATCTTTAAGGAAGTTTAAAAATTTCTTTTTTCAAGAATAATCTTCCCTGTATGACATTCAACATGGGTGACTAACTTGGTTCTAGTTTGTAAAAAGAATGGGGAGATCAAGTTATGTGTAGATTTTAGGAATCTGAATAGAGCTTGAAAAAAGAAAACTACCCACTCCCTTCTCTAGACAAAGTCTTGCAAACTGTCAATGGGTCTCAAATGATGCCGTTCTTGGATGGTTATTATGGGTACAATCAAGTGATCATTAATTATGAAGACATAATGAAGACAACCCTCACTACTAAGTGGGGAACATTTTCTTATATAAGGATTCCATTTGGTTTGATAAACGTTGGAGCAACCTTTCAATGTGCAATGGATGTAGCATTCAAAGATTTGATTGGTAAGTGCATCATCATTTATATGGATGACCTGACAGTATATTCTAAAGATAGACTAAACCATGCTGTAGACTTGGCTAAAGTTCTTGAAAGATGTATCCAATATAGTATTTCTTTGAATCCTAAAAAGTGTGTGTTCGAGGTTTCTAAAGGGAAACTTTTGGGACACATAATCTCGGAAAGAGGGGTATCGATAGATCTAGACTAAGTTGAGTCTATTATGATGTTAACCATGCTAGGAAGTAAGAAGGAGATGAGATCTTTCTTTGGAAAGATCAACTTTGTTAGGAAGTTTATCATAGGTTTTGCAGAAACTGTTAAACCTTTGAATGAAATGATGAAGAAATATGCTAGAATAGAATGGAGTAATGAAGCAAAGGTTGCTTTTCCTCAGGTTAAGCAATCCATTTTGGAGGCACAAGTCCTCACCAGTCCTGACTACTTGAAGCCATTTTATATTTATTCTTTTGCTTCTAAACACTCATGTGCAACTCTCCTGACACAATGAAGAGAGAAGGGGGATGAAAGGCCAATTTCCTTCATGAGCTCTCCATTTAAGAATGTTGAAGTCAAGTACCCACCTCTTGAGAAACAAGCTTTTGCATTGGTTAGAGCTGTCAAGAAGTTCAAACATTATATCCTTCAAAGTCATATCATTGTTGTGGTTCCTGATACTGCTGTGAAGTCTCTACTTATGCAGAGCAAGTTGGGAGAACGAAGGGGGAAATTGATGGCTATTTTGTTGGAGTTTGATCTGGAGATTCACCCTATGAAACTTGTCTGAGGTCAAGGCCTATCTAAAGTAATGGCAGATGTTGGTAAGAACATTACTCGTTAGTAGTACACAACATAGTCCTTTTCTAATGACTCTTGGTATGCCAATATTATTTATTTCATGCTCAATAATCGGTGCCTAGAGGGAATGAATACAACTCAAAGGAGAGAATTGAGAATGAAAAGCTCCCATTATCTGCTCAAAGGAGGGTTGTTATACATAAATAATTTTGAGGTGGTTTATCTACGATGCCTTGATCAATAAGAAGCTAAGCACGTAATTGCTGAATTTCATGGGAAACATGGCACGGGTCATGGTTCTGTGTATTCTATAGCACATCAGATCCTCAGATCTGGTTATTATTGGTTATGTGTGTTTAAGGATGCCCACCAACATTTAAGGACATGTCATATATGTCAAACTTCTGCATCAATAGAGCATCATCTAGCCATGCCATTGCAGCTTGTTTATGAGGTAAGGCCATTTTCCCAATGGGCACTTTATTTTATTGGGGTAATTAACCCAAATTCTTCTGCAGGACATAAATTCATTTTGACTACCACAGATTACTGTATGAGATGGACAAAAGTTATACATTGCAAGAATAGCACAATGGAGGTAGTAATCAAGTTCCTCACTAAATGCATCACAACCAGGTTTGGAGTACTCTTTGCACTGGTATGTGACAATGACCCTGCCTTTTCTTCTGTCAAGTTCATTTCATGGGCTTATGATCATAGGATTGTTTTAAAGTATTCTTCAAACTATTATCTGCAGGAAGTGGAGTTTCAAAATCAACTAATAAGAATCTCCTAGGAGTAATAAAAAAACTGTTAGAGAACAATCCTAGAGATTGGCATACCCAGTTAATATTTGTGTTATGGGCCGATAGGACTACGATCAAGGCTGCATTGAAGACTTCACTGTTTAAGCTAGTGTATGGCCAAGATCATGCGTTCCCTATTCACTTGCAAATACCTATCCTAAAATTTATGCAGGAATTTTACTCTAGTGATGATAGGATTGAGGTAAGGTTAGCTAGCTTGCTAAAATTAGAAGAGCAGAGAGATGCTGCTTTGCAACAATTCTTTAGGCACTAGGCTGTTGTCAAACATTGCTTTGACAAAAAAGCCAAAGTTAAGGCTTTCAGGATATCAAACCTTGTCTTATTGTGGGATAAAGCCAATGAAAAAAAGGGTGACCACCAGAAGTTTGATAAGCTCTAGTTGGGTCCCTATCAAATCGTTGTAATCCTAGGAGAAAATGCTTTCTGACTGAGTAGTTTAACAGGAGAACCTATTCCATTTCCTGTCAATGGATAGTTTCTCAAACATTATTTTGGGTCGTAAAAGGTCTGGTATTTTGTTGGGTTGTATATATGTAAATAGTTTGTTGTTCCGTTCATTTCGTCTTTTCGTTGTTTTTTTTTTTGTGTGGGGACCTTCATTTTATTCAATTGAGTAAGGGGGTTGTTATCTGAAGTATACTTTGGTTACTAGGAGAGAAGTTGGTTTAGATATTTTCAGGTTTCCTAATTGGATGATTTTGTTCTAAATCCATTGTTTTATGTCCATTTTCAATGAGAGTTGTGGAAAGTCATTGAGAACAAGGTGTAAAGTAAGCAATCTTCACTAACTATGATTGAATCTGTCACAAATCATCAAAAACATCTCCTTTTGTAATAGTATATTTGTCTTAGGACATTGGTGTTGCAAGATTTGAGTGAAAATTTTGATTCCCTAGATGTTGTTATGAATTCCATGGTAGTTTTCAACCCAGTACAGATGTTAGACATTTGACATATTGAATGAAGGAACTTCAAGAAAAAAAAAGAGAACTATCTAGGAAAGGAAAACTCAATACTGAATGGGTGATTCCAGTATCTCTACCGGGGCTATGGATGCCTGACTGGCAATAGAGAAATGCTGTGAGGAACTAGAGGTATCTCCATCGCAGCTATGGATGCTTGATTGGTAGAAAAGCAATGACCAAGATATCATTACACAACAGTTAAAGGGAATCAACTCATGTATTTCAAATCTTGTGCATAATTGGTCAAAAGATGAGGAAAACTTTGTAAAAGGGTGATGCACCATCGAGCACACACATAAATTTAGGGGTAGCCAGTGTTGATTTACATTTGAGACTCTAGCTCAACCTTGTTTACTGAAACTGACCTAGCTGGAATTGTGATGTCCATAAACCAAGAGTTTTGGGTAACTGAATCCCTCAGTTTTCTAAAAATGGTTAAACCATTTTCCCAACCAAGTCACCAATTGTTATGCCTTGCATAACCACCCCATTTTAAATTTGATTAAAATGGGACCCTCTTTTGCTTTCGCTCTTTGTGATTTTCCCCCTTCAATTTTGAGGTTTTGCTTTGACTTGGCATGTGCTTAATAAGTTTGTCTTGCTTGCCCAAGTGTTCTTTCAAACTCCAGTTTCAATGCTGCTATTCGGGTTTTTGAGCCAATTCGGGATTGTCCACCCCATCCGAATTTTCCTGGATTGTGCTCAAAGTCTGGGTCAGCCTATTTTACACTACAGTTTGAAGATTTCTAGCCTTCACAGAATTCCACCTTGGTCGAATTTTTTTGGATTTCTGTCTGGCCGTCAGGTTTCTGAGTTTTGATGATTTTTGGAGCTTTTATGCCATTTTGCTTTATCATTTGTGTTCTCCGAAGTTGAGATGTTCAATCTTGTTGTTCTTTAAAACATTATGGTCTTGCTTGGAGTTTGAATTCCTATGTGTTTGGGCATTTCATGGCTTGCCCTATGCGTTCATGGTTAAAATCTAGGGTTTCATGCCTAGGGCGTTGACATCCTGTCTTGTTTTGCTTTTGATTGGGCCTAGAATTCAAGGAAGATCTGTTGAAGGTTCAAATTTAGCTAGTTTCATGCCTGGGGTCCTCAAATTTGTGACCTTCGTTCAATTTGAGAAAATTCATGTTGGATTGTCAATTTTTCGGGTTTGCTGTCAACCCCAGGATTTTCCTGCTCGGTCGAATTTTATCGGGTTTTTCCTCCTTCCCTCCATTTTCTTGGAATGTGCTAAAACTTCAAAAATTTACCCTTTTCATGGAAATCCTGTCTGACCAGATTTTTTTGGATTTTTTGGGAGGCCCTTTGGAACGAGGAAATTTGGTGAAATGGATGATTCTAATGATAAATTCTTATGTTTCCATGCTTTAATTTGGTAAATTGCACAATGATTATAGATTATTTATTCATTTTAATAATCTATTATTGATATTGGTGCCTCATCGGGAGAATCTACCTGGTTCAAAAATTTTCAAAATTCCTCCTAGGTAGGTTTTCCCTGGTTAACTTGAAATCTCAAACTTCACAGTGTTGATGATTAACGACTAATTTAATGGGTTTTATCATGATTTTAAGCTAACACTTGGATGAAAATGTTGTCAACATTTGGATTCTCACATTGGTGTTTGATGAATGTAGGTTGGGTCTAGCAGGATGATGGTGGCTGGAGAGGCTAAAGGACACAAATGGATCATCCATCTCTGAAGCAGAAAAGAAAAGTGAAGCTAGACGAAAAGATTATGATTCCTAAGGGCAAGATGACATCAGTTTGGTTCAAGGTTTTAGATACGAATATGAACAACCTGCTACGAAGGACTAAGGCTATCATGAGATACAGTAACTGGGCACCAGCTGGATGATGCAACAACTTACAGTGCAATCATTAATAAATATCAATCCAACAAGAGGGATTGGGACAATACGATGGGGCAGCTAAAGAATAATATTAAATGCTATTAAATGGTGAACTAGGGTTTCTCCTATGCCACTTGCGAATAGCTTGCAAAGGACGTTCTTGGTGATGAAGGCTAGAATGGAACAAGGTATGGGCGAAGTGGGGGAAGTAGTTAATGCAAAGCTGCATCAAAAGTCGTGCTTCCTCATTGTTTTGCTTTGCCTCTTCTTCACGCATTTTGATCTGAGTTACGTGGTAGATCCTGGGCCAATCTGGTCGGTGCCTGTGCATTTAATGCACGTTTGACTTTGTTTCAAATTCTTCTAGGACCGACTTATTGTAAACCCTAACTGGGCTGATGCATCTGACGCATTTTATAAATATGGCGTTTTGCCTCTTTTGTAGAAATTTGTGAGAAGAGTTAGAAAAAAGGTTAGAAAAGGCAATTTAGGGTTTTTTAAAGTAAGACATTTTTTTTGCAGTTTAGCAAGAGGAG
>VDFB02000003.1:501742375-501946800 GCA_007258455.2 Sequoia sempervirens | reverse complement strand
AAATGTAAATGAGTGAGTGCAAAAATATATACTATGTGTGTGTCGAGGCCAAATGAAATGGCCCTCAGGGTGCTATTTGTCACAGGTGTCAGCTCCTCCTCGAACATCAATTGTTAAATAGACCATGTAAATAAATATTAGTACATTATACTATCTCTTATTAATATTCATTTAAAAACAAATGCAAGTTATGAATTCACTGTAACTTAAATTTTACCTATGTCACTATTCCAATGTCCCCATCTCTAGCAGGAGAGGACTTTGTACGGTGTGCCCCACTCCCTTGCGTCTGATCTATAATGTGCACATCATGGAAGTCATAATCAAAAGTGTCTAAGGGATGCTCGACAGGCTGTACAAGAGGGTCCAAGCATGTATGGCGACACATGGAGCAAGTATGTGGTACATAAATATGTGGACCTGATGAGGATGACGCAGCAGCACTCAAGCCATCACCAACATCACCAAAATGTGGCTGAGCTACTACAAAAGCACGTGAAACCAAAAGACCACTCAAAGAGTGAATAGCGTGGATAGTCTGTGTGGCCACATCCTGCATAATATCTGGATGGTATACTGAAGGTGGCGGAGGAAGGGGAGGAGGGGGAACATATGGGCGGGGTATTACTCTAACTGCCTCTGGTCTATCCTGGGGCATACCTCCACCAATGCCTTGGAAGGGTTTAATGTCAAAGTAATTGACATGATGCCCTAACACAAACTCAGCATATAATTTTTTTATAAAATAAAATGGTATATCACAATTGTTGTTTGGTAGTTTTAAAAAATCCATACACCAACGATCCCAAAAGTTTTCTACAATGTCTCTATGAGTGCACCATTTTATAGAAGGTTTTGTTTTATTAACATTAACCGGCAAACCAGTGCGAGGGTTAACAAATAAAGAGGCTATTTGGGCTTTGGTTATTCCAAGATCTTTCACATCGTCATAGGACAATCCACATGCATAATATTCTCTCATGTCTTCTTGCCACGAATGAAAGGCATTATGTTGCGAGGAGAGGGTTTCTATGTTTTTAATTATTTCTTTCATTGTGTTTGACATCTCAGATAATTGAGGGACTCTCGTATAAACTTCACAAATGCCCCTTAATTATTGCAATTTTTTAGAAATTAATTCTTGAATTGATGGATGTGGAGGTGGTGGAGGTGGTGGAGCAGCCATAATGCCTGATTAAAATTAAAAAAAAAAATCTAATTAAAATTAGACAATATAAATGAAAATATTATAAAAATACCCTAGTTTTTTAAAAAATCCCAACAAAAACCCTAGTTTTTAACAAAAATCTATAAAACTCTCTAATTTTTAAACCAAATACATAAAAAACATTATTTTTAAATCAAAATCCATTACAAACATTCAATTTTCATCAAAATCCATACTAAATTCAATTTTTTCATAAAAAATCTATCAAAAACCCTATTTTGAAAAAAAAATCAACTAAAATTACACAAATCTAATTGAAAATTTGATTAGAGCAAAGAAAAATCAATAATCTAACCTTTTGAAGATGGATTTGCACCAAATTGGATATCTGATTTGCGAAATAAACTTTTGACTGTGCGCCCATCGCGGTTAACTAGTTGTGAAATGAGAATGAGCTTTAATCAGGCCGATATGGAAATAATATATGTTGTCACAAATTGGATATCTGATTTGGATCGGATATTTGATTTAAATCGGATATCCGATTTGGAAATCTAGGTTTGGGTTTTGCTTCGGTAGTGTGTACTGACACCCAAGCCACATAAAGTCAACTCGGCATTTTCACATTTTTGAATCGATGAAACATGTTATTTTTTCTCCATTGCCACTTTTTGGCATACCATGATCCTACACATGCCCAAATATGCATATTATTTCACACTTTTATGGTATTGTTGTATATGAAATGTGGGATGGATGCTATCATATGATTTAGGACATAGATCATACCCACTTTCCACCTAATACATTCAAGGGTAACCCTAAAGATCTCAATACAAAAGAGAAAGAAATCTTGTAATACGGTTGTCCTAGGGGCCAAATGTAAACTATTAATGGGTTCACCACCAAGTTTAGACTTGGAAAAAGATAATGAAGGGAAAGATGCAACACAAAACCCTAATATGATGTAATGACCTAGAAAAATAAATGAAAAAGTATAGAAAACTGAAGACAAGAAGGTGTGCCCCTGGAAATCTAGAAATGGTTAAACAGAGGTTTGAAACACCAGAAATTCTACTTTTAATGCTAACTGGGAATCATTCGCCAAGATGGGTGAATCAATTTAGCTTCTAGAAAAATGTGCGGGAACAAGAATCTACCAAAAGTATAACTAAATTTGCAAAAATCTGAAAACTGACTGTTATTGGGACTCATTCACTAGAAGTGGTGAATTAGTCTAATTGGGCTTTTCTAAAGCTTCAAAGGTTGATTCTACTCTTCTCTATCATATTTTTTCTGCCTGAGTGATTTCTGGATCTAAAACCTTGATTTGCAACCTGAAGGTCTTCTCCAAGGTTCTCCAAGACTTGATCAAAACTTTGAATGATTTGCAACTTTTCTCCAAACTTGCTCCTTGGAAAATTTGCAACCTAGACCTACAAATCACACACAAAGGAGAGGGAAAAATGTTGTCAGGTTAGTGAATAGAGGTTTACCTCGGTCAAACCCCTTGTTGGTAATTAAATCTTGAAATGAAATCAAATAAGAATGGAGAATGATGAATGAACAAATGGAAATGTTGCAACTCACCAAACACTAGCAATGTAATGCTACAAACATGCATGTAATGGATCAAATGGATGTAGCCCTTGAATCTTGCTTGAATTGGATAGATCTTGAATGTAATGCTTGCTTGAATCATAAAATCCTACACCACAATTGTGAGCTCTAAAACAACATGATGCATGAAATCTTTGACATGATGATTGATTGCTTGAATGCTGCTCTAAAATTCTTGATAATATGCTCTTGAATGCTCTTGAAAATTCTTGAATGCTCTTGTGAACTGAAATTTTTGTAATGAATGTTCTCATAAAATTCTTAGGTGATCTCTTGAATGCTTGGGTGAAAATGAGTGAAAGAACCTTGTATTTATACTCAATTATGCAAGAATTCTTGAAATTACAAAACTACAAGCCGACATCAGATCTAGGAGGATAAAATCTCACCAAAAATTTGAATAAATTTTGATTTTGGACCACATAGGACTTGTTTTCCCAAGGTGGCGAATGAGTCCCACTAGGCCTAAATTTTGGGACGAATTTTAAAAATGCTTATAAATGTGTAAAATTGGGTTTAAGACTCAAAAACCTAGGTGGGACTCATTCACCCAAGGTGGTGAATAAGTCCCAAATCACTAAATTTAGGCCATTCAAGCCTAAAACACCCCAATTATGATTGGATAATGATTGGTGTCAGAATTATCCTAAAAAAGGATGCATTAAATGAAGCTTGTGGATGCAAAATAGCTCCAATTAAAGGATAATAAATCTCAATTATTAATGAAAAGCCTAGAAAAGCGTGAAAGTGGGTTACAACACTTTACAACAATTTTAGAATAAGGCATGATTAAAGTTAAAAAGAGGCTTATTAGGTGCAATTAATTAATAAGACTTTGTGAAAGTGTGAAAGTGAGTTACAACACTTCACAACACTTTAGGAAGGTATCATTTATGTTCATTAATTCACAAGGGTCCAAGACCTAATGTGAATGTGTTAAACAAATTACAACACTAAACCAAGGTAGTATTAAGCCCAATTCATAGGGAAGGCCCAAACAAGGAAAAATGTTAAGGTATACTTTTTCTATTACCACAGTTATGTAAATACATAAAAATAGATTCATCACATTCATTTTAATCATATAAGATCATTCCTTAACTATTTAACATTTTTTAACAATTATTTATTATCACAAGAACACTCATTCACATTCGACTCAAACCAAGAAAGGAATAAAACATATCTCATCAAGCTCATAATAGTGCATGTTAATAACCTAACAAACATTGGAGAATTCATGACATGCATGTTTAAAATTACTCGTTTATCAATTTTTTAAATGATACTAAGTTGATTAAAAAACCCTAAGAGAATGATTTTTTTTAATCTTATAGTTCAAGTTTGAGAGAATTCAAAGATTATCCCAGGTCAAGTTAAATTCACAACTATGAGTTAGATCTAGAACTACGAAGGCAGCCCAAAATAAAACATAACAATATATTAAGATTCTTATGCATACACATTACTATCTAGTATATTTATAGATTCTAAGGTGAATAAATTTTAATATCTCCATCAATTAGCATATAAAATTCAATTGCATAAATAACTCGTTTTCTCTCCCTTCATTAATTACTATTTATATCATGATTATATTATCAATTTTGTAATATCGAACCTTCTAAACTAGGATAGTAGTATGAAAAATATGTATCAACCATTTACTTTTAATATAATTATAGCTATATTATGTCAACTATACTCACCACAAGAGTGCTAATATGGACTCAAAATGGCACATGCAATGCACCCTACCAATGACATGACCCAAAATATTCTTTCTCTTGTGGAAAAATATTGTCAAGAAAGGGTAAGTTAAATGGACTACACTCTTCATAGGGAAGGGTATTATGGTGAGTGATAGTGGTATGATTGTTTAAAATCAAATTCATCTCACCTAAGTTACTTAGCTCTCTAGGAAGAAGTTCCTAGTGGTAGATTATAGTGTACAAATTTGTATGGTTGGATGTTGATTAGTTGGTATGATTTTTTTTGTATTATCTTCAATTTTGACATAATTTTTTAAGGAGGTATATAAATAGTACATCCTCTCTTGTGTGAGACTTGTTGATGGCCAAATTGACACAACAAAATTTAAATAGAATATTTCTATTCTATTTCTCCTAAAAAAGATAACTGATATAAAAGCACCTGTCTTCCAAGGTCTCTGTAGTTGGTTCTCAATTGTGTTGTTTTATTGAGTGGTCAATGAGGCTGTAATGTTCAAGGGGCCTTCTAGTTATTGAGCTTCTTAATTGTTGCAGGATCAAACTTCTATCTAAACCTACTCTAACTAGGGGGCTATAAAAAAGGGGAAAAGATAGATCAAGGTCACAAAAGAGAAAATAATGTTGATTCATTGAGTTAATTAGACCTGTTACTCTTCAAGGAACTTCCTTAACTAGAATTGCAAAAAAAATCAACCTGTAATCAATACAAAGTTGGAAATTCATTCATAGTGAACTTTAACAGTAGATCACAAATCACTATTTCAAACAAAAGAAAAGATAAAAAATTCATTCCTCAAAGAATTCCAAATCAAAATATTAACAGAACAAATATTGTTCTAGAGCATAACTCAAAGTAGGTTTGAATATGGCTGTTTCTACTACTGCAAAATAGATAAATAGTATTTACAATTCTAGAAAATTCACCAGTGTACGAAAACCAATACCTCAAATTACCTCAACAAAACTAATAAAATCAGAAAAAAGCATCATCTATCCTACTGCTAACTCTAATTAGCTAACTTGTAAAACTTCTAACCATTTTTCCTAAATGTCTAACCCTTTACAATGAGCTTGATTTGACAATAAATAGCTCACTAATCATATCATTTCTACCAAGACTCAAACATCAAAAGTTGTAGCTTTTGTGTGTAGGCAATTAAATCAGAAAGGTAACTTTCTGTTTCAGCTCCAATTTAACTTTAGTTGATTTCAATTTGCAATTCCATCCTCCAGTTTGACTCCAGTTCATAATTGCAACTTTTAGTTTAACCTTGAGTCACTCCTTTTCATGATTTGCAACAATACCCTTTCCAGAAATGAACTCAAGTGGGCCTGCCAAGTGTCCAATTCACTTCTAGTTTGAATAATCTTTTCAAAAAATCCCCCCATGCATATTTGATTTGCATGTCATCTTGATTGCAATACAATATTCTCTTCAATGACACCTGCAAACAATGGAACACATTAATTTATAAAATTAATTAATCAACAAATATTTCCAAGGTTAATATATATCACATTATTTCAATCAAATATAAATAAAATCATAATTTTTATGATTGGAATAATAAACCCCCTTTCTCCATTTAATATTATTTTAAAAGAAATAACATTAGAAATAATGCTAACTCCTTCAATTTTGGCACCGTTGGTATCCTGAACTTGACAAGCACCTACAAATATTACAAAAGACATAATTAATTGACCAAATTAATAATTTTATAACAAATACATAATTGATTTGTGCAATTAATTCATTTTATTTCCCAAAAATCAACAATTTCATTAAAAAATGAAAGAATTAGTTGATTTCATTCTGTGCATAAGCATGCTACCCCCATTCATTCCTGTGTGATCAACCCGAAACACATGATTTGCATAAGAAATACTTTCTAATTCTTGATAGATATTCAGACTTTGTCCCAAAGCTCCCATCTAACTGCATAGGATGCTATCAACATTTGCAAAATTTGATTTTAAGCTAGCTAATTAATAGTATTTTCTTGAAAGTTTTCCAATTTTTCAATTTCTCTCATTCTGTGCATAGCCCTTTTAATTAGTTCCTTCAACATTTTCATATTTTATACCTGCAGAGCATTTGCAATGACCATGAAGATGCTACTGGAAGCTCTAGAATTCGGCATTACACCTATCAAATACATTTACTTGAAAGTTTCGATGGATTTCTAACAATTCCATTTTGTGTGAATTTATCAATCATTCCACTCTCAGGGTGAGATCCCTTTGGGCCACGTTGTCAAACAGAACTCGCATATTTATGCTTCTATTTCACCATATGTAAGGCTGCAAGCTTGTTGGTAAAATTTGGGAGTTTTGACTGTCCTTCTAAGTCATGTGATGGAAGAATATGCCTCTTATTAATCCAACAGTAAAGACCTAGGCTACCTTCTGAGTGTTTAATTCTTGCTTTAGTCACTTTCATGTTTCTCTTTTGGGCTTCTTTAAATGCTGATTCCATTGCAGATTTAGTGATTTGAAAATCGTCGGAGCTATAAGAGTGAATTGGCACAATCTCTACACCTATGCATTACCTCAAATCTCCATCAAGACCTACATGATATGAGAAGGCACTAAAAATTCATCTCTTGGATCCGCAAGGTAGAATACTAATACTATATTGGCTGCAATTGCTCCAACAATGTTTACTTTCTTCTCTAGTTCAAACATCAGTTCATTTCATCTTAGTGCCTTCGTATTTCATGCCCACTAGAGCATTTTCTTGATAGCCATCAAATCCTTTTCATTAAATTCATTTTTATCAAATCCAAAAACCATTGCGTTCCATGAGATGATCTCTTTTTAGAGGCATTTTGTCAAACAGTTTGTTTTCCCTATCATTGCTTCCATATTTTGCATGTATGTTGTAACCATCATATTTTGTCACAAGAAAAGGGGATCTTAGCAATGGTATGGAATTTGGCTCTAAATTTGTTTTGAATTTCTTGAATTCATCCTAACAGATTCACTTGGACTTAACCTGCCATCATGACATGATATGATATCACATTTCGGTTAAGGGTTCTCCTTAGACAACCCACACGCCCATGTTATGATTGCTAGTTGTATATGATTGAAAGTTTCTAAAACTTTAAACGAATCTACTTCATGAACATTGCGAAGTCATTTCAATTTTGAGCCATTCAATCAAACATTCGTGTGGCCTCCTCTCTGCATTCTGTCAAATGGCTCAGATGCCCTGTCCAACAGTATGCGCCTATATATTTTGTAGGCATTACTTTCAGGGCAGGATTCAAATGTATCCACTTTGTGTATCGAACAACTCATATGTGCCTCGTTTGTGCTTTGCTTCTTCATCTCCACTTTGGCTACGAGAAAGGCAGGGAAGATGTTGATATCAGCTGGAGAATTTGGCTTTACACCTGCTAATAACATCTACTTGAAAATATTTGTAAAAATTGCCCCCACTTATCCATTTTCAGCATATCCTGCAATCATGGCATCCCATTTTTACCACAAGAATTCCTCATTTTGCATGCATTTTTCCTTTTACCAGGGGCCTTTGTTCAAAGTTTCTAAAGTCTTTTCACCAAATATGATTTCGTGCATATTTCACAATCATGGCGCAGCAGGGAGGATGCTCAAAACACTATTGAAAGATCTCACTTACCCATAGACAAAAACGATGCTGGAAAAGTTACAAAGTTCCTCTTTGTACGAACCGATTGCTTTTTCTTACAGGTTTCTAAAGACTTTTCAAACACTATGTTTTATACGATCAGGAGCAGGTTCGAGGATGTGCCTAGCGTGGGATTGGAGTGGGATCAGAACCTTGATGAGTGTGGGAGCAGAATGGCAGAAAAACCCAGACGAGTGCGGGAATAGAACCATTTCTGGGTGGAGCCGAAACCATTTCAGGATGTGAAAATTTCCCTTTTGTCCCGGTTCAGAGTTCTTCCTAGGTCTACAATTTGGTACTATCGCGGGGACAGAACCATTTCCGAAATATAAAGCTTTTTAATATTTTTTTATTATTTTAGCTACTTTGCACCATGGCGGAGTTGGGAATCTAGTTGATCTCGAACCTTGGCATTTTTTACTTTTAGGGGGTTCAAAGTTTCTACCTGCGTGCGACCGGTAACCCTTATTTGACTTTTTAATCCTTTTGTCCTGGGGAGCGGGATGGGGTTGAAAACCATCCATGTCTTTAAATTTTGCAGAGGCTAGAGTTTTAAGACTTTTCTAATTTTTTGTTTATTTAATTTTTATTTTGTTTTCACCTTTTTTGATTCTTATGATCTTTTAAAGATTTCTAAAAAAGTATTTTTAAATAAATAAAAAGATTTATTTATTGAAAATTTATGAAACTTTATTTATTTACTTACTTATTTTTAAATTTATACTGTATATATCTTTTAAAGTCATAAAATAATTCTATTAATTAAATTTTAAAAATAAATTTATTTCTAATTTGTTTATTTAAAAAAATTTAATTATTTTTTTCATTTTTTTATTTAAACTTTATAAATCTTTTAAAATCATAAAAGATTTATATTATTTAAAATTTAAAATAAATTTATTTCTAAAATGTTTTAATTTTTGTATTTTTATATTTTTCATTTTTTTGTATTTTCTCATTGACAGATACAAAAACTGAAAAACAAAGGAATGACGAAAGAACAAAAAATGAACGACGTAAAATCATACACAGAGAAACGAAGAAGACAAAAATGAACAATCAAAACCAAATGAAAAAACACACAACAAGACAAGGACGAAGACAAAATGAAAACAACCAAAACGAAGACGCAACAAGGCAAAAGACTAGACAAAGCAAAAATGGGCTGTAGATTAGGATCAGGAATGAACTTAGTGTGTGAGCCTGAACAACTCCTGAAGGAAAAGTGGGGATCGGGATCGAGACCAAAGATAGGAATAGGATCCTTGAAAAGGTTCCTTATTTTGGTTCTAGTCTGATACTGGAACCCTAACCAAGCAACAGAATAAAGGAAAACAAAGGGGGTTCCCAAATTTTCCAAGCAAACATGGGGCGTGTATGTAGGGCATAACAAGAATCATCTATTATCCATTGGTTTTTTCTCTAATTATTCCTTAATATCTAGACACATTTACATGAAAATTCAAGTGAGAATTCTTGAGATATGTTTCTCATTATGTTAAATTTGTGATTATTGCTTTATTTTATGTTTTTAGGATTAAGAGATTCCTTCTTTTGTTTTCCACTTTTTAAAAGATGCAAGATTGTAACTAAGAATGCATGCAAAAAATTAAAGATAGTCTATTTATTGCTTTGTTTTATGTTTTTAGGATCAAGGGATTCCTTCTTGTGTTCTTGATTGTCTAATTGGTCATGGGTTTGATTCTTGTTTTGTTATAATATTGAATTTGACAAACCTATAGTCTAGGTGATATTGATAAGATGTAGAGATTTTTTGGTTGATAAGATGAAAAATTACAATAGAGTTTGAAGTTCAACTTCTAATTAAGATTCTTGGAGAAAGGAGAAATAACAAAAATATTTTTTTGATTGAAATTTTATGCTTTGGCATAATGAAGTGTCTAATGTTAAGGTTCAAACAAAGGAAATAGGGTTTCACAAGACAAATTTGGTTAGATTACTATCTAATATTATAGGGAGAACAATTGAGAAAGGATATTGATAGGGACAGTTGCATGTCTCTAGTGAAAGATTTGGAGTATAGGCTTATTGATGGAGTATATCATACTTGTTATCCATATATTGGAGGCTTTTCCTCTAGAGCTACTTTTGGAGGGTAAAGAGTAATAAATTTCATATTGGAGGCTAGTGGCACTGGAGGATGGAGGAATTTCCATCATCTCAAGTCAGCTTCTCACTTTGAGATGATGCTTTGCATGAGAAGCATTTTTAGCTTTAATTCTTTTTCTTTTCCTTGTGTATAAGCGTGAATTTGTAGCCTAGGTGCAATTCCCCTTTTTCCTTTATCCACCTTAGAAAACCAAAGTCAGTGGTTTAATTTCACTTAAGCCTATTGTTGGTGGTCCACGTGGTGCCTATTTTGTGTGTCGGTGGAGGAATTTCTATCGGGGATGTCGGCATGGTGCATAGGGGTCCGCACAACACACTTACATCCCTAGAAAATCCTATGGCTAAGCTAGCAAAGGCATTAATCTTCCCATTGGCAGTGAAGTTGTAATGCCTCCTTTGGCCAATCGACCCAAATATGGTTGTTTTCTTGCTCATTCCTTCATATTTAGTCCTTCAACTTGCATTTCAAATCTTCGCAGCTTCTACACAACTCTTCAATAGATCAATCCTTCATTCTTGCACACATCAAGCTTCCATACTCACACTTTTGCATCCATTTTCACTCAATTCCAAGCATTCCATTGCTACAACATCTCACTCCATCAACTCGGTAAAGCACATTTGGGACCATGTCATTTGTAGCAGAGGCTTGAGTTCCTCGTGTTTGTTCCCCAAGTAACCTTGAGTACTCTTGGTGGAGGTGGTAAGCTTCCCTCTCCTCTCCTCTATCATTTGGTTGAGTAGCATAGTACTTTCTTGTAGTGGTTGTGTTATTACTTCTTTATCTCGTTCTTTTTGTTTTCCATGGCGATGGAAACACCTAAATGGGGGTCTGATTGAGGTAGGCCCCTATATAGCCACCCAACATTTTCTCTCTTGTTGTGTGTAGGTGTGCGAGCTCTCAAAGAATCAGCTAGTGAATGAGTTCATTGGTGAGATTCTCCCCATTTTCATCACTCTTGCTTATTTACTTTATAACATTAGAGAGTGCTTAATTTATTTAGTGGTATAATTTTGGCCTTTTAGTTAAAAAGCTAGGCTGTTAGTCATTTTGGTGTGTTCAACCTTGTCTCGGTTGTTGTCTGACTGTACGAACTATAGCACAATTTTGAGACACCAACACACTGCGCTATCGTCCAGAGTCTGTGCTGACGTCCTTAGGCAGAGAGCTCCCTGGGGTGCAAAGTTGGACCTAAAAACCAACTCGCCTAGCCACACCTTATAAATTTGGATTGCAGAGTGATTGTAGGACCTCAAAATCCTCATCATTCTCACCCTCATAACCCTAAACAATATGCTTAACTAAGGTAAGTAAGGGCATCCTCTCGCATCTTGACCCTCTGTGACCTAGGGTCTTTCACGTGGTGGTCCCCTTCTCTTACATTTTTGGTGAACCCGAAATAAACCATTTTGGTTCTATTCTTGCGATACTAATAGTCCCTTTCCTTGTACTCTAGGAGTGTTGTAGGTGTGATTTTTGTAAGGTTGTCACCTTGCAACCTGACCTACGATCCCTAGGTGGCATAGTTGGAAGGTTCCAAAGGTATTACATACGATGAAACTTGAATTGGGCCACTGTCTTATCCAATAACCTTTGGGATTCTGTGAAAGCATTGTCTAGTGTGTGTAATGGCCTCCTTCTTGCATCAATCCATCCCCTCTATGTAGTCTGTGGATAGTAGTACTTGTTGGAATAACCTTTAGTTCACAGGACCTACCGATGGGCTTCAACAGGAAATCATCTCCTCTTTACATTCATACATGAATCAATGGAAACATTTGAGTAGGTGTTCTCGTTGACCTGACATCACAAGTGAATATAATAACAAAGGAGATTATGCTAATAAAATTTTCACATAAGGATGGATACAATGATCCTATGAGTTTCATTCACACACATGATGGGTTTTTCGTACCCCCCTTGGGTAGCATTATCCTATTGTTCCTATTTGGGCCTAAGTCTATAAAGCTCTTGTTTGATATCATCCCCGGGTTTGAACTCTTTAGAGTAAAATTGGGTATCCCTTCAATGGTGGAGATGAATGCAGTACCCTCCATTGTGCATAAATGTCTAGAGTTTATCCATAGAGGTTCCATGCACGTGATCCACGACACCGGTTATCAACTATTGGTTTGATGTGATTGGTACTCCTTGGATCACCCATGGCCTTCACCCATGGGTCCCCTTCCACCTAGGATGAACCTTTTGCATAAAACATATCAAAACTATAAGAAATGGTGTCTGAGGTTGAAAGTGAGGTACCCTCCTTCACCTTATGTTCTCTCACATAGGGCTTGCTTGAAGGCTGACAAGGATGCCACTAAGGATTGAAAGAGGAAAGAAGAGAAGTAGTATGATCCTCCTTCTTCCTCTTCCACTGCCTAGTCTAACGCTTCTTCTCGCTCAATTGTGGTACTGTCAAGATCTGCTCCTCATTTGCAAGAGAACCCTTCAGTGCCTACTTGGTGGAAGCCTAAGCATCCCGCATTCGAGCTTCTTGTTTTGTTGACGGAGCTTAGACCCATTCAGTATGAAAGGAAGAGGGTCTCCCGACAAGATTCCTCCTTGTCTCGACTGTTGTGGCCTCCTACTACTCCTCCTAAGGAAGTGAGCATACGAGATTCAGTATAGGAACCTGTTCCTCCACCTAAAACAACTGTAGTGGACATTCTTATGGTTGAGCAAGAACCTCCTATTGCTTTGCAAGCTATGACTTCTAACTCCAAGAGCTGTAGAAACCACCTTGCTCATGAGTGCAAGCACTGGCGAAAGGCTCTCCTAGCCAATAGGCTGCCTCTTAGGAGTAAGGAATGACCGCTCCTATTTTAGGATCTCTTATAGCATATCCTTCCCCCTTCCTTCTATTTCTCTTTAGTCTGATCCACTCCTGGCTTTCATTGTGAGTGCTCATGCGCCTAACCCTAAATGGGTATAGGTGTTTATTGCTCCTTCGACGGAGCCGCCTTTGCTAATGTCCATCCCAGATATTTAGCCTTTCCCAAAGCCCATGGACATGGTTAATACTTTAGTTGTGTCTACTACGGTTTTGTCTTCCCCTTCCTCTGCACTCCTAGCTTTGTCTGTGGGAAGTTCATCTCTTCCAACGATGAAAGAGGCGGAGACTAGCCCTTCTTAAACCAAAGGATGTAAGAGGGGTCCACCTTCTTCCCAAGGTGGCCCCATGATGACTTGTTTTGTCCTTGTGACAGATCCAGTCCTGAGTTCCCCTGAGTTTGTCATTGTTCTCGAATCATTCGGTGAACCTAGCAGTGGATCTCAAGCACAGCCTGCCTCATTTGCTAAGAATAGGCATGGTACTCCCATGGGATGCATATTCAATTCTGAGGACGAAGTCCTGACCCTATCAGTGATCTTCACAAAATCATTGACTTTGACTTCACAAGAGCTTAGGGGAGAGGACCTTGAGGGGCTTCTTCCTTGGTCCTTGTTGTAGGAGGGTTAGATGCTCCTCCTCTTAACTTTCCACCCTTATAGGGTCATCCTCCTTCCCCTTATGAGGACATAGATTAGGAAGCGAACGACCTCTTGGCTAATCAATGTTACGAGGAGGCCCCTTTTTTGATCTTGTGTATGTGTGTTTTGTGATGTGTTCCCTCGTTCCTGTGCTATGTGTGCGTAGATGGCCCTTTTCACCCCTATTGGTGCTTGGATATAGGCATGGTTTTTTGTTACATGAACCTTCTTCTATTTGTGTCATCATTCTTCCATGTTTGTGCTTGAATTTCAATAAATTGGGGATGATACAAAGTGTTGGGGGCATCTAGGCTTCCCTTCCATGTTCACCCAATTTTTTTATTTTTACTTTATTTTCTATGCATTCTTCCTAATTTGGTTGGAGATTGATGATCTTTCTCCTTGAATTGTGGTTTCGTATTATTATATGAGCTCAGATAGATCTAACCCCGCTAAACCAGATCCCCTTGTGCCCTTTTTTTATATTTTTCTTTTCTCTTTTGCTTTCTCTTTATCTTTCTCTCTTCTTTGCTTGAGGTGTCCCTCTTATGTGTGACAATGCTCTTCTTTAACACTTCAATTTTTAGAAAACGAATTCATTGCTAATGAATCTTTTCTTGAAAGTCTTCACAATAATTTCTTCCCTAGAATTAAATTCTCAACTTGGAACCCTAATGGAACGTGCTTCCTTCATCATAGTTTTGTAAAGAAAGGAATTGAAGACTGTTGTGCCCTTAGCACACATGCCCTGTTCGGAATGGGGACCCTCTTTTCTTTCGCCTTGTCGGGTCATTTTGGGGGCTGCCTTGTTTTGCGTGCCCCTCTTTTTTTTGATGTTTCAGATGGTCGATGTTGCTCCAAAGTTCCATCATAAATCGATCATGCCTCCGCTTTTGGTTTTTGCTGCACTCCGGAGCCTCGCAGAATCTCTTTGGCAATTTGGCCCTAAAATGGCCCCGAGCCCTGCCAGGCCCGGGCATCCAGAATTCCCTAATCGGATTTCCCTGCTAGGATTGCCATTTCCTGCGGTGTCCGCGGGGCATCCTTCTGGACCTCGGGGTCTGATCCACCTATCACCGTTTGCAAAAAACTTGTTGAAATTCCTTGTGGCTTTCCGCCTTTTGGAGCCTGGACCTCAGAGATTTGTCTCTGGGGTTTCATCCTGGTTTTGCCGTCTACGACGGCGAACCTCTTGTGGTGACCTGTCCCTTGGGTCCCGCCATCGTCTTTGCCACCCACGGTGTGGAGTCATCCACTATCTGTCGTGGGGTCTTCCGGGCCTGGCTGTCTGGAATTTTGTTTTTGAAATTCTGTGATGGTCCTGTCATCCCTGACGGCGGATCCCTGGCGGAATCTAGCCCTCCGGGCCCCGAGCCTCTCCCTATTATCGTTGTTCAAACCAACGAGAAATCTTAAAGTGGTCGTCACATCACGTCTCCTTGGCCACTGGGCCTCGGTGTTCCCGCCGCTGTCACCGACCTATTTTCAAATCCAACCACTTTTCTCGTGGTCGTACGAGCATTTAATGCAGGCATTCATGGCAGTTGGGGTATAAAATGCCCAATCCAGGCAGTCATTTTCATTAAACAAGATTGGAGTGAATTGGAGAAATTGTCAGTTGGAGCCCACCGCCTTCGACAACGTCATGATCATCGTCCTTAGCATCATTTCGTCGACCCCCAGTGGATCCCACGTCTCATCACTTAGCATGTTTGAGGTAGGCCATCCATTTGCCATTCCCGAGCTCTGTTTCATCATTTTTAGATATCTAAATAAATGAACATATTGATAGGAAGGTATAATGTGATAGAACACTAAATTGTGCACCAAACCCATGTGGTAGAAAACCAGGCAAACCACCTAAAATGCCCTCCATGCCGATTCGGGACTTCTCCCTACTGCGGCTGTTCTTCACATAGGGAAAATGTCTGCCCTAGGCCCGAAACCTTCCTTCGTCGTCCAATGTTAAACCTTTGAACCCCTGCTGACGGCAATCCTCCTCTTTGGGCCCGGTTCGTCGGGTTTCCTTACTCAGGGTTCCACTTGCATTTCATCACGCTTTAACTGTGAACTTGCCCCTGCCTCCTGACTGCCAGACCCCGACATGTTCCTCGCCATCTAAACTTGAAAATAGAACATGCATCCTTTGGTCCCCTCGGGTTCCGGACCCTAGAGCTCCATCCCCAGAGTTCCATCTGTGTTTTTGCCATCTTCAACGGCAAATGTCGCCTGGCTTCCCGCCTCCCGGGCTCTGCCTTCATTTCCGTTGTTAACCTCTGGCGATAAAAATTATTACGTCACCGACGCCTTGGGGCCTCGGTGTCCGGAATTCCAGTCTCGGAAGTCTGCCTCTCGCCCGCCGTTGCTAACAGTGAACCTCGTCCGGCATTCTGACTTACGGGCTCCGGGCGTCAGGTTTCTTTGATTCGTTTTCCACCATTCCCCACGGTGAGGTCTTTCGGTGAACTTACTAATGCTGCCTGACACCCGGACCCCGACCTTTGCCCCACTGTTAGCTTGTTCTTTCGCGTCTGTGGCTATCGACTCTCTAGGCCTCGGTATCTAGATTTCCATCCTCGGAAGTCTGCCTCTTGCCCGCTGTTGCTAGCAAAAAATCTCGCCCGAAACTCCGCCCTCCGGGCTTTGGCCTACCAGGTGCCATCAAGTTCAGAAACACAAAATCTGCCGCTAGGCTCTTGCTCCCAGACTTCCCCTCCTAGACTTTATGCCAACCGCCCTTTGGCCCTCCGGGCCCCGGACCACAGACTTCTGTCCTTGGATTTCCATCAGCTCTCTGCCATCCAAAATGCTATCTCCTGGTAGCTTTCTGGCTTGAAACCTCCGAGCCCCCTTAAATCTATCTAAAGGATCCCCAATTTGGAAATCTAACCTCAACCCACATCCTGAATTTTAGCTCTCTTCATCATGAGTCTCCTAAAATATTAAAATTCGACCAAAGAATGTCTCTGGGAGCTTTCCGTTGCATTTTCCCTTCCAGACAACATTCCTGCCAGGGAAGTCCGGCCCTCTAGGCCTGGATTTCCCAAATGCCCTGAAACAAAGATCAACAATGTCTAGAGATAAAATCCATGATATGCTTGATTGATTATCTAAAGTAGATGTTGTTTTCAAGATATGGACTAACATGAACGCTTTGATGATTTATCGTGCTAACTTTTCCCTTGCTTGCAGAATATATGGAATCAGGTGTAGGAACTTCAGGGGCATCCACCGAGAAGGATAAGGGTAAGAAGTTAGGAAGGACCCCTCGGGGAAAGGAGGACAAAGATCAAATGAAGTACTAGTTCCAGGGCGAGCCACTCCACTCAAAGGTCTCAACGGATTGGAAGGAAATTACAAACACCAATATTAGCCAGGTGGATATAGATGAATTCACTCAGAGGGTCAGGGTCAATCTGACAACGAAAAATGTCAGATTGATAAGGCAGAGTGGAATAGCCAAGGCTGCCGGTTTCCCTCCATCTCTCATGGCACCTGAACTAGTCATGGCTTACAGAGAAGCCTATCAGATAGATACCAGAACAATTATGGATAAGGAGGGAAACATCCTCGTAGACATGTCGCCAGAAGGGATCACCAAGACATTCCACATTCCCATGTTCCAATAGATGGAGGTCCCCACGCTCGAAGAATTCTAGGCGGCGTGGCATGCTAATCTAACAAGGTGCAAGAAGTCAATAAATCTGCATTGGCTTAAGGAAAAATGGGGCAGCACTGCAAAGGTTCCCCAGGAACTCTTCTGTAGCGATTTCCATGAGGATTACCACGACCTGGTAACCCTATTGAGCAGGGTTATGGGTCTTCCAACAGCCGCCTACTTCCAAGAATCGATGGCGTACTATATTGAGCAGATCCTATGGGGAAATGAGGATGTTACAACCAAGGTCTCATTCTACTGGGGAGGCATCATTAGCAACTACTTCCACGAGCAGTTTGTCAATGTGAAGAAGAGCTCCAAGTTCTACATGACCTCCTACCTCGTCTACTCCCTGGCAGATCAAAGACAATACAGCGGGTTGTTTGTAGCACCCGATCAGGGACAGAAGCAAGGACTTAAAGCCTATGACAAATATCCACAGCTCCAGTACTGTAATTTCAAGAAAGAGTACTGTAGGGTCAATGATGCCTTCATCGGCCACATAATCAGGTTGATCGCTGGAGACTTTGAGAGGAGGGTCTCCACAGCGCCAGGACACTCCTGAAGCAATATGTTTTTCTATTCATTTAGTTTTCCAAGTTTACATACATCCGGGCCGAGGGCTTCTCTGAAAGACCGAATAGATTGCCTCGGTACCCAAACGATAGAATCATCCTCTTGGAGCTCTCCCAGCAACTCCAACACATCTAGGCAATCTTCAGCAACAAGCATATAGCATGGATCTCCTACCCAATGACCCTTGGACAGGGCATGTATCGACTGCAAACATCCCAATGTGCCAGTAACTCTGAGAAGGAGTTAAAGGAGTACCATTTCGACTGGTACACCGCTCACCCATTAATGGATCCACATGGCCACATAAGGAAAGCACTGGGACCAGCATATGCCCATCAATATCACATTGAGGATTTCTAGGCTGACTGTCAGGACGACAAAGAAGTGTGCGCAAGGCACTACATGCGCATGACTGTGTAGTTCTTGAGAAGAGTGCAACCATTCTCGGTGCCAGACCAGGTCGAGGAGGATGAGTCCACAATCATGCACCCAAGGTACCCTGTGGTTGCCAACCTGTCAATACCATCAATTGGCTAGGATGAACAAGAGGTCGATGACCTAGACACCATAACCCAACTGATTCTAACTCGTATGCGGGAGTGGATCGATGGGCAGGTGGTGCATCTAAAGCGACAAGGGGTAGACCTAACCTATGAAGGGCACAAAAGTGAGCCAAGTGCCACGGAAGATGTCGCTGCCACCACGTCGACTGGTGAGACCTCCAAGTCTCCTCTAGTCACTAGGTCCCAGAAAAGGAAAGAAACACAGACCGTGCAATCTCCAGATCCCAAGGCCCAAGCAAAGAAAGAAACAGGAGACCCATCCCCCAAAAGGCTTAAACAAGCGGTAGGTGTGGAAGAACCCCGGTCTCCATTAGCTCTCCCTGCCCCTCCTGTAGCACCGCTCGTCTCCCTAGCTATGGCCACCACATCTCCACTAGTAGTGGATATTTCTGTCCATCTTTCCCCTTCCCCCTTGATCGGGTTGGTAGTCATCATTGATTCCTCTTCTGGCATGACCACTCCCCTTTCCTCTGCTACCATGTCACCAATTACATCACTTCCTCTGGAAACCATAACATTGCCTATTCCCACTACCACTATGCCCGAGGCTCTTACAAGGCACATGCAAAGTCTCCCCCATGAGCTCTCCCAGATCCTAATAGATCCAACTCTCCAGGAAGCCCTTGCCCAAGTCCTTACAACGGCTCAGCCTTCACAACCACCAACAGGGCCACCAGCTATGGAGGCCACAATGCAAATCTCAAAAGAGTTGGAGGAACGAGAGCAGGAAGCCTCGAAGTTTGTAGAGGAGGAGGCCGATGAGTATCATGAGCACCCTGAGTATGAGCACCAAACCATCGACAGGGTGGTTTATGAGGAGGAAGAGACAGGCTCTTCCAAGAGTGGAGATGAAGAGGGTGGCTCAGGTGCTAAGGAAATCATCCAGACCTTCGATGAGGACCTTGAGGAGGAGGTGGCGCGGCAGCTAAAGGATGTTGGGGTGGAGGCAGAAGAGTCACCACATGGTGAAGAGGAGCAACCACTAGAAGAGCAACAGAAAAAGGACTTAACCAAGGCTGAAGCCCATGTCGCCAAAGGCCCCAAGGCCGAGGCTACCGAGGAGAAGAAAGAAGAAGAAGCAGCAAAAGAAGAAAGTCCCATCCAGCAGCCATCCACCAAGCTGCCTATCAAATGCCTCATTTTCATTCATGACTTCAACAAAGAGGAGGAGGATGCTGCCCAAAAGAAAGGAGAACCCCAAAAGGAAAAGGTGGCAGAAGTCTTGCCTTTAACTGAGAAGGGCGAGGGTAGCCATGATTCACCTAAGGAGAAGTCTGCTGTGCTCGAGTGGTTGGAAAGGCAACTTGAGAAAATGACCCCAATGCTGAAGGACCCAAGGGTGAGGTTGGAGGCCATCTTGGCTCGATCCCAGATCACAACGAAAAAGGAGAAGAAGCCCAAGGTCCGATCCAAGATAACAATGGATGCTTTTGGCTCCTGAGCAGTGCAAATTGCAATGCCTACAATTGGCTAAGTAGGGGTGAGTTATAATATCTCCACCATTGACTTGGGGACTGCAACCTGAGAGTAGAAGGTCGAGCACCTTGAGGAGTCGGTGGCCATAGTGGTACACCTAATAAAGCAGGACAAGGTCTCAAAGGATGAGCTCAAGGCACAGGTTACAACATTAATAGACTACATACAACAATGGTCCTCAGTGGACGACTTTCCCACTACATCCACAGCTGTGCCGCAGTTGCTCTCCAAAGAACAGATCAATAAAATGGAAAGAAGGAAGAACTTGGAGAAAACCACTGAAGATTGCTTCTAACAAGTTCCATACATCGGGAACATGGGAATTAGCAGGGCTGTGTGGACAGCCAACAAGTTCTTAGACTTGATACAATCTTTGGAGAGCACAAGGAAGCTCTGCACCAATTTCCCCGCAACCTACGACTCCACCTTCCCAAGGATCGAAGCTATCCTTCAAATGCCTGAGGCCACGTGGGAGGAGAAGCTAGAGCTTAAAAAAGAAGATCACTGGCTAATGGATGTGTGGCGTAGAGATTTCAACAACCAGAAGGAGAGGTTGGAGCAAATCCTGAGCAGGGTGGATCCAGACATTAAGTGGATCAAGGAAATTCGAGCAGAATGTGCCCGATATCTTAAACTGATGACGGGCTATGATGTGTCCACTGTGCAAATGGATCTAGAGAAGATCAAACCATACTTCCAGGAGAAGATGGAGGACGAGACAGTTGGAGAAATCACAACGAAGTTCCTAAGTTTTGTTACCCGAGCCTTTGACCAATCGGAGCTGTTCAGATACCAAGGCTCGAAGTATGATGAAGATTGGAAAAGGCTAGAAGAAAATGCTAAGGAATGGAGCTACTAGGTATTGCGATGTGAAATCCTTGAAATAGACAAGCTTTAGGAAGTCATCCTCAAATATCTAGAACATGCAGCTTCCGAGGAGCGGGAGGACAGCCCAGCCAAGGACGAAGAGCTTTATGAAGAGTAGCTACAGCAAAGGAAACAACAATCAGCTACAGGACAAAAGAGCTATAGTGCCATCCACAAGAGGATGAAATAGGATAAAAACAAAAGTGTAATTTTAAATTGAGATCTATTTGGGGGTAGGTGAAATCCTATTTTGTAATGAATCTTTGCCACACAATGAGAATGAATCTTGGCCATTCATTTAACTTTTTGAAACTATAAATAGGGCACTCCTCTTATTTCCAAAGTGAGAGTTGAGTTGTTGCAAAGACATGCTGCAGAAATTTATAAGAAATAGCATTGACTTGGTGTATTTTCTTGGTTTCTCCCATGTTGCTTGATTCATTCTCCAATGTTAGATGTTTGACTTAGATCTTATCACTGTTTAGTTAGCTGTCTTATTTCTTTGGATAAATCTTAGGAATGTTGTTGGGTGATCATGCAAATTCCTGCCATGTTGATGATTTCTTTGTCCATACTTTTTGCTATTTGCTGATGGTAGATATTTGTGCAAAGTTAGCCTAGACTTGATTTGAAAGCTGCTCCAAACATTTATCTTTGATTCATGCATGTATGTGGTGGATGAAGGATAACATATTTGCAGACCTTAGAAGATAGCACAATTTCTATGATACTGTGAAATCCCTGGTTAAGTGGGATATTGTTTTGAGGAATTGTCCATTGTAGGAACTCCATTGTCACTATTTATAGCTAGCTTCAGACTTAGGAACTTTTTCTCTCCTTCGCCCTTTTTTTTTTTTTAAGAACTGACCTATGCTAAGGTTCATTGCACATTGTAAAGACAAATCCGACAACTAAATGTAGTCCAAGATTGCTGTTTGAACCTACAGCCAATGCATAACGACTTTTATCCTAAGAACTCCATTTCAAAATCCAACTTCCATGCTTTGTGTCCTTGCTTTGTATTTTCTGTAAGATCGCCTTGTGATTCCAGCAAATCACATCAAACTACTGAGGTATCTAAGCACTGTCATGACCTGACATCCGAGAGACCTTGGGATAGTGTTTTGTGATTCGATTGTGGGAGATTGTCTTTCAAGAGAGGTAGTGCACCTATGCACTGCCTGTGTTGAGAAGTGCATAAAACACCATCAACAAAGACCTTCCTTCAAAGTTTGAACAACTTTGACTTCCCCTTGCATGGGGGCATATCCTTCCTTTCAGATTCCTTGATGACGAATCACTCTAAGAAGAACAATCGCTTTTGAATTGCATGTCCCTTGAGCGTACCCACCTTCTTCCTCATGGTGGGTTCCCTAGGGACCTTTCTATTATTCCTTGCATAACCACCCCATTTTAAATTTGATTAAAATTGGACCTTCTTTTTCTTTCGCTCTTTGTGTTTTTCTCCCTTTGATTTTGAGGTTTTACTTTGCCTTGGCATGTTCATAATATGTTTATCTTGCTTGCCCAAGTGTTTTCCCCAAGTTGCATATTGAATATCTTATGTTTTGGGCAAGGTTCAGGTTTTTACTCTGGTTCGGGCTTTTTTTTTTCATCTGGATTTTCCTAGATTTCTTTCAAACTCTGGTTTCAATGCTGCTGGGTGCTACCACAATAATGGGTTACACTTTTTGGGACATCCTGATTTTTTCCTGAAATCACATATTTTTAAAAAATACAATGATTTATGACTTTAAAGGTTCCATTTAAATTATTTTAATTAAAGAGGGATTGATCAAACCCCATTAGATCAAACCCCCATGGATAGAACTTTGTTAGATTTAAACCATACCTATAATCGAGTCTCCTCTACACCTGTCAAAATGCTGATAAAAAACCACTTTTGATTTACCTTTTGGGTGATCAAATGAATTCATTTAAAATTTATTTTTTGTAAGCCTGCAACCCTTATTATAAGCTTCCCAAAAAGTATAACTTTAAATATGTTTAATTTGATTATTATATTTATTTTTTATTTCTTGTGAATGTAGGATTTTCAATGAATATCAAGTTCTTTATTTTACACATATGAAAAAATAGAAAAATAGAGAAAAAAATTCTAAAAAATACATGTCCACTAGGTATTGATGTCCTTATTCCAACAAAAAAAGAATAAGTTAATCCAAATGAATACAAAAAAAGTTATGTGGGCCGAAGTACACCTTTGTCCAAATTATAATTACGCTGACTTGGAAAATTAATTAAAAAAAATATGTAACAAAAAATTATGAAAAAATATCCATCCCCTAGATATTGGTGTGAAAAAATTGTATTTTAAAAATTAGAATTGTATCCTATGTATAAAAAAAGTTACATGGGCCAAAGTAAACATCACTTTTTAAAAATGTTGATTAGTAGAAAAAATAAGTTATTAAAAATTACATAAAATGATTCATAATTTATTTTTTTATTTTTTTTTAAAAATATAAGTAGAATCTAGACAAAATCTCTAAAAAATAACTAGTTTGATTCATCTTCAAAACCTTAATGGTTTAGCTACTATAGGTGTAAGAAAGTGAATGTCTGGTGAAAAATCCTGATTTTAATGTCAAGTTTGGCCAAAAACTGTAACCCATTATTGTGGGATCACCCTGCTGTTTGAGTCTTTGAGCCAGTTGAGGATTGTTTAATCATCCATATTTTCCTAGACTACAGTTCAGAGATTTCTGGTGTTCGCAAAAATCTGCCTCGGTCAGATTTTTTGAATTTCTGTCTGGCCATTAGGTTTCCGAGTTTGGTAGATTTTTGGAGCTTTATACCATTTTGCTTTATCATTTGCATTCTCTTGAGTTGAAATGTTCAATATTGTTGTGCTTTAAAACGTTATGGTCTTGCTTGGAGTTCAAATTCCTATGTGTTTGGACATTTCATGGCTTGCCCTATGCGTTCATGGTTAAAATCCAAGGTTTCATGCCTAGGGTGTCACCATCCCATCTTTTTTTTCTTTCGATTGGGCCTAGAATTCAAGGAAGATCTGTTTAAGGTTCATATTTAGCTAGTTCAATGCCTGGGGTCCTCATATTTGTGACCTTAAGTGAATTTGAGCGAATTCATGTTGGATTGTTGATTTTTGGGTTTTCTGCTGATCCTGGGATTTTCCTACCTGGTCAGATTTTCCTAGTTTTTCCTCCTTCCCTCCGTTTTCTTGGAATGTGTTGAAACTTCAAAAATTTACCCTTTTCAAATCTGGTTTGGATGGATTTTTTTGGATTTTCTGCAAGGTGTTGTGGAACAAGGAAATTTAGTGAAATGGATGATTCTAATGATAAATTCTTATGTTTCCATGCCTTAATTTGGTAAATTGCACAATGAGTATGCATTATTTATTCATTTTAATAATCTATTGTTGATATTGGTGCCTCATCAGGAGAATCCGCCTAGTTCAGAATTTTCTAAAATTCCTCCCAAGTAGGTTTTCCCCGGTTAACTTGAAATCCTGAACTTCACAGTGTTGAGGCTTAATGACTAATTTAATGGGTTTTATCATGATTTTAAGCTAACACTTGGATGAAAATGTTGTCAACATTTGGATTTTCACATTGGTGTTTGATGAGTGTAGGTTGGGTCTAGCAAGATGATGGTGGCTGGAGAGGCTAAAGGACACAAATGGATCATCCATCTCTGAAGCAGAAAAGAAAGGTGAAGCTAAACAAAAAGAGTAGGATTCCTGAGGGCAAGATGACATCAATTTGGTTCGAGGTTTCAGATATGAATATGAACACCCTACTACAAAGGACTAAGGCTATCATGGGATATAGTAACTGGGCATCAACTGGATGACACAGCGACCTACATTGCAATCATTAATAAATATCAATCCAACAAGAGGGACTGGGACAATACGATGGGGTAGTTGAAGAATAATATTAAATGCTATTAAATGATGAACTAGGGTTTCACCTATGCCACTTGCGGATAGCTTGTAGACAATGTTCTTAGTGACAAAGGCCAGAATGGAACAAGGTATGGGTGAAGTGGGGGAAGCAATTAATGCAAAGCTACACTGAAAGTTGTGCTTCCTCATCATTTTGCTTTGCCTCTTCTTCATGCATTTCAATTTGAGTTATGTGTAGATCTTGGGCTAATCTGGTCGGTGCCCATGCATTTAATGCACGTTTGACTTTGTTTCAATTTTTTTTGGGACCGACTTCTTGTAAACCCTAACTGGGCTGACACATCTGACACATTTTACAAATATGGCATTTTGCCTCTTTTGTAGAAAGTTGTGAGAAGACTTAGAAAAAAAATTAGAAAAGGAAAGTTAGGGTTTTTCTAAGTAAGACATTTTTTTTGCAGTTCAGCAGGAGGAGGTGATGTATCTTTCTAATTTTCTTAGCATAGATGGAGATAATGTGAAGATGTGGGTTTTTGTACATAGGTGATCTTTCCATATTTGTAAATGTTGCTTATCTGTTTCATTGACAGTAGGAGCAACCAGACTTAAACCTACTTTATATTATGCTCTTGAATGGTATTCATTTTGGGTTAATCATTTGATTTGAAAAGCTTTCAAGGAATGAAATTTTATCTTATGCTTTGTTTGAATGATGATTTGAAATCTACTGTTAAAGTTTGCACTGTGAATGAATGAAACTTTGTATCAATTATAGGTTAATTTTATTTTGCAGTTCTAGTTTAGGAACTCCTTGGAAGGGAACAAGTCTGATTAGTCTAATGAATCAATATTCTTTTTTCAGTTTAAAAAAAACCTTGATCTATCTTTTTCTATTTCTTTAAAACCCTAGTTAAAGTAGGTTTAGATAGATGTTTGATCTTGCAAAAATCTAGAAGCTCAAAACTAGCAAGCCCCTTGAATATTACAGCCATATTGACCACTTTGTGAAACAACAACACTGTGAACCAACATCAAGGACCTTGGGAGGTGATCAATTTGATTACTGATTGTCTCTTTCAAGAGAGGTGAGATACTTTTTACTTTTATCTTTGTGGGTCAACTTGGCACCTCAATAGGACTTCCGCTAGAAGGAGGGCCAAAAGAGCAAACTGGATAACATTGGGTCTTTCTCATCAGAGAGGTCCCATAGAGTTCTTGGATCAACTAAAAACCCACCATCTTTGACAGAACTTAGAACCCCAATGAGACACAAGATGCACAGGACTACCATTCTACCACCCTTGTTAGCTCCACTTAGTCCACCAAGCTTTTCACCAATACCGCAGTTGATACCTGTGAATCCACCACCAAATTCACCTCGTTTTCCATTACAACAGGTTCATCCCATCTAACAGCTAGCTCAACCTCCACCACCACCACCACCAATGGCAAATTTTGTGAATAATCCCTCTCCATTAGGGACTATTCCTAGAGGCTTTCATGATATGCCTAAGAATCTTGAGAGATTATGTGCCAAATACATTCATGGTGAATCAAGGAGTGTTGAGGAGCACATACAAGCTTTTAAGGATGCTTGTACCAGAGCCTAGATAGCTCACCATAATGTGGTTTGTAGGTTGTTCCCTTATTCCTTAGGGGATATGGCATACAACTAGTACCTAAATCTTCCACAAGGTTCAATTTTGAGTTGGACAGATCTGAGAATGCTTTCAACAATCAGTTCAAATTTTATGTGGATCCAAGCATTTTGTTCCATCAATTTGCTACCATTAGGAAAAAGCCATGTGAATCGCTGCCCTTGTTTAATACAAGGTTTCAATGAATGTATAGGAGATTGCAAGACCCCTATCTAGTTGCTGAGAATAGTGCCATTTAGGCATATTTTAGAGTTATAGAACCTTTGCTTGGCTTGTTCCTACAAAGGACTTATTAGCTGACAGATACTGATTCTCTATCTAAATTTTATCATCTAGCCATCAAGTTGCAACAACAAACTAGCTCTCAATAAGGGAACTTGGAAGGTTTTCCTTCTATGTGGTATCAGAGGCCAAATCCAATCCCTTTATTCAATATTGTCCCAGGGATGTCTCCTTCCCATTATGGACCTATGTCTGAGTTGCAAACTCAATCACATGTTCCATTCTTTACCAATGGAGCTCCTGACTTCTCTCAATAATCACAGGCTCATCATAGTCCACATGGTCATCATAATCAAGCTGGAATACCAAATCCTATTTGTCAACCACTTGCTGCTAAGAATGTTGAGAGTGAAAGGATAGTTCAACTCACAAACAAGGTGGAGACCTTCAAGAAAACTCTGTCTCAAGTCACAAATGACATGGCTCAACTTAAACTGAACCCCTCTTAGAACCAAGGTAATTACCCTAATTAGAATAATAATAATCAGGGTAATTATCAGAACAACAACAATCATAGCCAGAGGAATTATCAAGGCCAAAACTTCCCTAACCAAGGCTATCAAAATCAGAATAGAGGATATAACCATAGGCCTAATAAGACTAGACAATGGAAAAAAGGGGCAAATTATGGTGGGGTTTCTCACAATTATCAAGCTAATGAGGACATGCCACATACTTCAAATGTAGTTGACCTCAATTTTATGACTAACTGGTGCAGGTTGCATGATACTCCAACTCACTCTGAGGTGAATTGTCCTAAAATGGAGAAGGTTGTGAAGATGGCACATGCAGATGCCCAAAAATTCCAAGGGAATTCAAATGAAGGAGGTGGCTCAGTGGATATAACAATGGCTTATGACCTCTTTGAAGAAGAACCTTCATTCCCAATGCAAAATGAAAATGAACCAGAGGAAGATGTGTATGATGCCCAAGCCTTTCAGAAAAAGGGAGGACACTCCCTAAGAAACTAGAATAAGGGTCTATTCACTACATCAACACCACCTAACCACATGGTGCCTTTGAATCAGAGTGCTAATAACAACCCTCCTCCACCGAAGGGTCTGCCTGACTTCCCTAGCAAAGGTGATTCATCTAGTGTTTTCAAATATAATGCAAGTTATAACATAAAATTTGATATTATTTTTGAGATGCAGGAACATAAAACCTCTTTATCATACTTTGAAATCCTAAAATGGTGCCCTTCCCAATGAGATATAGTGTTGAAAGCTTTGGAAGAAGCTAATAAATCAAAAGGGAAAACCAAGGTGGCACTTGTTGTGGACATGAACACAAATTTGTTCAGGAACAAGGTAGGGACCCCACCATTTCTTTTAAGTTTGAGAATCTGTGAGAAGAATCTGCACAATTGTCTGCTAGATTCAGGGGCTTCTAGCAATGTTATACCATTTTTTGTATGCAAGAAGTTGGGATTGAATCCTGTCCAAATAAAAAAGGTCATCCAACTTGATAAAACAGAGGTTAATGTAGTTGGAGAATTGAGAAATATACACGTGAAAGTAGGGTCTGACCTTAGGATTCAAACCAATATGGATATTCAAGTAGCAGACATTCTTGAGACTTATGGTATGCTTTTGAGAAAAGATCTAATGAAGAGTATAGGGGGATATCTCTCCCTTGACTTTTCACATATGTGGCTACCATGGAGGGGAATGCCTATGCAGATTAGGATTGAGAGTGAACCTCGCCTCAAACATATCATCATTGAGTATGACTGTCCCAACGAGGTAGCTTATTTTGAAACTGAGATAGGGGTTCATAAAAGAGAGGAAATTTTGACTCTTTTGGTTCTTGATTCTAATGATTTGGCAATGCAAGAATTCCTTGATCCCATGATTAGTGTAAACCAATAGGTATTGATCAGGAAGTTGCAACAGGATTAGCTAATCTTAGGGGAAGATATCAATTTGTGGAGTCTTCTACTCCCAAATTGGTGCAGGGTGCACTACCAAAATCATTTGGAATTGACCTGCCAACCCTACATCAGTGTTCTAAATCATGTTTGCAAAACTAAAGAAACTAGCCCAAGTCATCTTGAGACCATTTCATATCACTTCTCATTTGAAGCCAAAAATGCAATAATGTTAACCAAGGATAATATACCTTCAGAGGAAGTCCCTCCTCAAATTGAACTTACCCTAGTCATAATACCAGACCAACATAGTTATGTTGAACAACCCCAGGGTTTGTTTGATAACCCTACACTAACAAGTATGCCAAAACCCAAGGGGTTAATCAATGATACAAATAACTATCATAAAGATATCTTAGGATTACATGATATATCTGAGTGGGAATTAGATATTGCACTTGATGAACCTATTGAACACCCATTCCCAATATCTGATACAAAAGATCAAGTGGCCCCACCTATGGTTCATCTTATCCAAGCACCCACAACAAGCTCAAAGAGATCAACCCCAGCTCATAATCAGCTATGGACCCTCGCGTTTGATGGATCCAAATCTAAAACAAGGTGTCATGCTGGAATTGAGTTAACCAGCCCAAAAGGGAAAACATTTTTTGCTTTGTATAGGTTACATTGTGGATGAACTAACAATATAGTAGAATATGAAGCATTAGCTTAGGGACTGATGTTCGCACATCAGAAGAAAGTTATTGCCTTGATGGTTAAAGGAGATTCAAAAGTGATTATGAAGAAAGTACATAGCCAGTACACATGTCACAATAAAAAGCTGGTAGCTTATAGAAATCAGGTGTGGAACCTGATTGAAGACTTTGATGCTTTTCTGATTAGTTTAATCCCTAGAGAGGAGAATCAAATAGTTGATTCATTAGTTATTGTTGCAAGTACCTTGAAGCCCATGCAAGGCTCCAAGCTCAAGAGATTCTCAATAGAATTTATATCCACCCCGACTATCCCTGATAATGTCAAGAACTTTCAAGTCTTCGACGATGATAGACATATCCTTTCTTTTCTAGCAAGCTCAAATATTTTCGAAGGATAGATCATCGATGAGTCTGACAGGGATCAAGGAGACTAGAACCCCAAAGATTGTGATATAGAAGGTGTCCTCAATTTAAAAATTAATAGCATTCCCAATGGAATGGTGGCCTTAGAAAGATTTTTTGATTCAGATCCAAGGGCTCAGAAAAAGGCATCAACTGAAGATAAGGGAGGTGAATATGAAACTGTTAACTTAGCTGACTTTGGCCCTGAAAGGAATGTTTACATAGGGAAAGCCTGCCCTAAAGAAATTAGAGAAGATATATTGAAGTCACTAAAGAAAGATATTACTACAATAGCTTGGGGGTATGAAGATCTAAAAATATTTGATACTTCTTTGATAACTCATACTATTCCTTTGAAGCTTGAAGCTAGACCATTTCAGCAGAAACAACGTCCTGTCAACACCCTGATTGAACCACTGATCTTTAAGGAAGTTTAAAAATTTCTTTTTTCAAGAATAATCTTCCCTGTATGACATTCAACATGGGTGACTAACTTGGTTCTAGTTTGTAAAAAGAATGGGGAGATCAAGTTATGTGTAGATTTTAGGAATCTGAATAGAGCTTGAAAAAAGAAAACTACCCACTCCCTTCTCTAGACAAAGTCTTGCAAACTGTCAATGGGTCTCAAATGATGCCGTTCTTGGATGGTTATTATGGGTACAATCAAGTGATCATTAATTATGAAGACATAATGAAGACAACCCTCACTACTAAGTGGGGAACATTTTCTTATATAAGGATTCCATTTGGTTTGATAAACGTTGGAGCAACCTTTCAATGTGCAATGGATGTAGCATTCAAAGATTTGATTGGTAAGTGCATCATCATTTATATGGATGACCTGACAGTATATTCTAAAGATAGACTAAACCATGCTGTAGACTTGGCTAAAGTTCTTGAAAGATGTATCCAATATAGTATTTCTTTGAATCCTAAAAAGTGTGTGTTCGAGGTTTCTAAAGGGAAACTTTTGGGACACATAATCTCGGAAAGAGGGGTATCGATAGATCTAGACTGAGTTGAGTCTATTATGATGTTAACCATGCTAGGAAGTAAGAAGGAGATGAGATCTTTCTTTGGAAAGATCAACTTTGTGAGGAAGTTTATCATAGGTTTTGCAGAAACTGTTAAACCTTTGAATGAAATGATGAAGAAATATGCTAGAATAGAATGGAGTAATGAAGCAAAGGTTGCTTTTCCTCAGGTTAAGCAATCCATTTTGGAGGCACAAGTCCTCACCAGTCCTAACTACTTGAAGCCATTTTATATTTATTCTTTTGCTTCTGAACACTCATGTGCAACTCTCCTGACACAACGAAGAGAGAAGGGGGATGAAAGGCCAATTTCCTTCATGAGCTCTCCATTTAAGAATGTTGAAGTCAAGTACCCACCTCTTGAGAAACAAGCTTTTGCATTGGTTAGAGCTGTCAAGAAGTTCATAAATTATATCCTTCAAAGTAATATCATTGTTGTGGTTCCTGATGCTACTGTGAAGTCTCTACTTATGCAGAGCAAGTTGGGAGAACGAAGGGGGAAATTGATGGCTATTTTGTAGGAGTTTGATCTAGAGATTCACCCTATGAAACTTGTCTAAGGTCAAGGCCTATCTAAAGTAATGGCAGATGTTGGTAAGAACATTACTTGTTAGCAATACACAACATAGTCCTTTTCTAATGACTCTTGGTATGCCAATATTATTTATTTCATGCTCAATAATCGGTGCCTAGAGGGAATGAATACAACTCAAAGGAGAGCATTGAGAATGAAAAGCTCCCATTATCTGCTCAAAGGAGGATTGTTATACATAAATAATTTTGAGGTGGTTTATCTAAGATGCCTTGATCAATAAGAAGCTAAGCACGTAATTGCTGAATTTCATGGGAAACATGGCACGGGTCATGGTTTTGTGAATTCTATAACACATTAGATCCTCAGATCTGGTTATTATTGGTTATGTGTGTTTAAGGATTCCCACCAACATTTAAGGACATGTCATATATGCCAAACTTCTACATCAAGAGAGTGTCATCTAGCCATGCCATTGCAGCTTGTTTATGAGGTAAGGCCATTTTCCCAATGGGCACTTGATTTTATTGGGGTAATTAACCCAAATTCTTCTGCAGGACATAAATTCATTTTGACTACCATGGATTATTGCATGAGATGGACAAAAGTTATACATTGCAAGAATAGCACAACAGAGGTAGTAATCAAGTTCCTCACTAAATGCATCACAACCAGGTTTGGAGTACCCTTTACACTGGTATGTGACAATGACCCTACCTTTTCTTTTGTCGAGTTCATTTCATGGGCTTATGATCATAGGATTGTTTTCAAGTATTCTTCAAACTATTATCTACAAGGAAGTGGAGTTTCAAAATCAACTAATAAGAATCTCCTAGGAGTAATCAAAAAATTGTTAGAGAACAATCCTAGAGACTGGCATACCTAGTTAAGATTTGTGTTATGGGTAGATAGGACTATGATCAAGGCTGCATTGAAGACTTCACTGTTTAAGCTAGTGTATGGCCAAGATCCTATGTTCCCTATTCACTTGCAAATACCTATCCTGAAATTTATGCAGGAATTTTACTCTAGTGATGATAGGATTGAGGTAAGGTTAGCTAGCTTGCTAAAATTAGAAGAGCAGAGAGATGCTGCTTTGCAACAATTCTTTAGGCACTAGGTTGTTTTCAAACATTGGTTTGACAAAAGAGCCAAAGTCAAGGATTTCAGGATATCAGACCTTGTCTTATTGTGGGATAAAGCCAATGAAAAAAAGGGTGACCACTAGAAGTTTGATAAGCTCTAGTTGGGTCCCTATCAAATCGTTGTAATCCTAGGAGAAAATGCTTTCTGACTGAGTATTTTAACAGGAGAACCTATTCCATTGCCTGTCAATGGACAGTTTCTCAAACATTATTTTGGGTCGTAAAAGTCTGGTATTTTGTTGGGTTGTATATATGTAAATAGTTTGTTGTTCCATTCATTTTGTCTTTTCGTTGTTTTTTTCTTGTGTGGGGACCTTCATTTTATTCAATTGAGTAAGGGGGTTGTTATCTGAAGTATACTTTGGTTACTAGGAGAGAAGTTGGTTTAGATATTTTTAGGTTTTCTGATTGGATGATTTTGTTCTAAATCCATTGTTTTATGTCCATTTTCAATGAGAGTTGTGGAAAGTCATTGAGAACAAGGTGTAAAGTAAGCAATCTTCACTAACTATGATTGAATCTGTCACAAATCATCAAAAACATCTCCTTTTGTAATAGTATATTTGTCTTAGGACATTGGTGTTGCAAGATTTGAGTGAAAAATCTGATTCCCTAGATGTTGTTATGAATTCCATGGTAGTTTTCTACCCAGTACAGATGTTGGACATTTGACATATTGAATGGAGGAACTTCAAGAAAAAAAAGAGAGAACTATCTAGGAAAGGAAAACTCAATACTGAATGGGTGATTCCAATATCTCTACTGGGGCTATGGATGCCTAACTGGCAATAGAGAAATGCTGTGAGAAACTAGAGGTATCTCCATCGCAGCTATGGATGCTTGATTGGTAGCAAAGCAATGACCAAGATATCATTACACAATAGTTAAAGGGAATCAACTCATTTATTTCAAATCTTGTGCATAATTGTTCAAAAGATGAGGAAAACTTTGTAAAAGGGTGATGCACCATCGAGCACACACATAAATTTAGTGTTAGCCAGTGTTGATTTACATTTGAGATTCTAGCTCAACCTTGTTCACTGAAACTGACCTAGCTGGAATTGTGATGTCCATAAACCAAGAGTTCTGGGTAACTGAATCCCTTAGTTTCCTAAAAATGGTTAAACCATTTTTCCAACCAAGTCACCAATTGTTATGCCTTGCATAACCACCCCATTTTAAATTTGATTAAAATGGGACCCTCTTTTGCTTTCGCTCTTTGTGATTTTCCCCCTTCAATTTTGAGGTTTTGCTTTGACTTGGCATGTGCTTAATAAGTTTGTCTTGCTTGCCCAAGTGTTCTTTCAAACTCCAGTTTCAATGCTGCTATTCGGGTTTTTGAGCCAATTCGGGATTGTCCACCCCATCCGAATTTTCCTGGATTGTGCTCAAAGTCTGGGTCAGCCTATTTTACACTACAGTTTGAAGATTTCTAGCCTTCACAGAATTCCACCTTGGTCGAATTTTTTTGGATTTCTGTCTGGCCGTCAGGTTTCTGAGTTTTGATGATTTTTGGAGCTTTTATGCCATTTTGCTTTATCATTTGTGTTCTCCGAAGTTGAGATGTTCAATCTTGTTGTTCTTTAAAACATTATGGTCTTGCTTGGAGTTTGAATTCCTATGTGTTTGGGCATTTCATGGCTTGCCCTATGCGTTCATGGTTAAAATCTAGGGTTTCATGCCTAGGGCGTTGACATCCTGTCTTGTTTTGCTTTTGATTGGGCCTAGAATTCAAGGAAGATCTGTTGAAGGTTCAAATTTAGCTAGTTTCATGCCTGGGGTCCTCAAATTTGTGACCTTCGTTCAATTTGAGAAAATTCATGTTGGATTGTCAATTTTTCGGGTTTGCTGTCAACCCCAGGATTTTCCTGCTCGGTCGAATTTTATCGGGTTTTTCCTCCTTCCCTCCATTTTCTTGGAATGTGCTAAAACTTCAAAAATTTACCCTTTTCATGGAAATCCTGTCTGACCAGATTTTTTTGGATTTTTTGGGAGGCCCTTTGGAACGAGGAAATTTGGTGAAATGGATGATTCTAATGATAAATTCTTATGTTTCCATGCTTTAATTTGGTAAATTGCACAATGATTATAGATTATTTATTCATTTTAATAATCTATTATTGATATTGGTGCCTCATCGGGAGAATCTACCTGGTTCAAAAATTTTCAAAATTCCTCCTAGGTAGGTTTTCCCTGGTTAACTTGAAATCTCAAACTTCACAGTGTTGATGATTAACGACTAATTTAATGGGTTTTATCATGATTTTAAGCTAACACTTGGATGAAAATGTTGTCAACATTTGGATTCTCACATTGGTGTTTGATGAATGTAGGTTGGGTCTAGCAGGATGATGGTGGCTGGAGAGGCTAAAGGACACAAATGGATCATCCATCTCTGAAGCAGAAAAGAAAAGTGAAGCTAGACGAAAAGATTATGATTCCTAAGGGCAAGATGACATCAGTTTGGTTCAAGGTTTTAGATACGAATATGAACAACCTGCTACGAAGGACTAAGGCTATCATGAGATACAGTAACTGGGCACCAGCTGGATGATGCAACAACTTACAGTGCAATCATTAATAAATATCAATCCAACAAGAGGGATTGGGACAATACGATGGGGCAGCTAAAGAATAATATTAAATGCTATTAAATGGTGAACTAGGGTTTCACCTATGCCACTTGCGAATAGCTTGCAAAGGATGTTCTTGGTGACGAAGGCTAGAATGGAACAAGGTATGAGCGAAGTGGGGGAAGTAGTTAATGCAAAGTTGCATCAAAAGTCGTGCTTCCTCATTGTTTCACTTTGCCTCTTCTTCACGCATTTTGATCTGAGTTACGTGGTAGATCCTGGGCCAATTTGCTCGGTGCTTGTGCATTTAATGCACGTTTGACTTTGTTTCAAATTCTTCTAGGACCGACTTATTGTAAACCCTAACTGGGCCGATGCATCTGATGCATTTTATAAATATGGCGTTTTGCCTCTTTTGTAGAAATTTGTGAGAAGAGTTAGAAAAAAGGTTAGAAAAGGCAATTTAGGGTTTTTTAAGGTAAGAGATTTTTTTTTGCAGTTTAGCAAGAGGAGGTGATGTATCTTTCTAATTTTCTTAGCATAGATGGAGATAATTTGAAGATATGGGTTTTTGTACACTAGTGATCTTCCAGATTTGTAAATGTTGCTTATCTATTTCATTGACAGTAGGAGCAGCTAAACTTAAACCTACTTTATATTATGCTCTTGAATGGTATTCATTTTGGGTTAATCATTTGATTTGAAAAGCTTTCAAGGAATGAAATTTTATCTTATGCTTTGTTTGAATGATGATTTGCAATCTACTGTTAAAGTTTGCATTGTGAATGAATGAAACTTTGTATCAATTACAGGTTAATTTTATTTTGCAGTTCTAGTTTAGGAAATCCTTCGAAGGTAACAAGTCTGATTAGTCAAATGAATCATTATTATTTTTTTAGTTTTAAAAAAACCTTGATCTATCTTTTTCTATTTCTTTAAAACCCTAGTTAAAGTAGGTTTAGATAGATGTTTGATCTTGCAACAATCCAGAAGCTCAAAACCAGCAGGCCCCTTGAATATTATAGCCATATTGACCACTTCGTGAAATAGCAACGTTGTGAACCAACATCAAGGACCTTGGGAGGTGATCAGTTTTATTACTGATTGTCTCTTTCAAGAGAGGTGAGATACTTTTTACTTTTATCTTACCTGCATGTTGTGGGTCAACTTGGCACCTCAACACTTTCCTTCAAAGGCCTTTTTAATGAATGGAATTTTTCACATCTAGCATGGGGGCATCCTGACTAGGCCCATTCCATTCACCCTTTCGTGTCTAGTTTAGGGGAAACCTGACTAGACCTTAACTTTCAAACAGCGCATCCCTTGAGTGGACCCCTCTCCTTTTGAAGGGTTCCCGAGGGAGCCCTATGAAAGTTTTACAATCTGTGTGATGAGCCAATTTTTGACATGCTCTATCTGTGGGTAGACATGTAGCTGCTTTTGACATGCTCTACCTATGGGTAGACATGTCATCGCTTTTGACATTCTCTATCTATAAGTAGACATGTCACTACTTTTGACATGCTCTATTTGCGGGTAGACATGTCACCGCTTTTGACATGTCCTATCTAAGGGTAGACATGTCTACGCTTTTTGACATGATCTATCTACCAGTAGACATGTTGCCACTTCCTAACTCTACAAATTTTGCTTCCTTGGGGCTTCCTCCTTGTAGGTTCATGGGTCTATAAGACACTTTGTTGTTTCAACTTCATAGTTCTGAGTAGCGATGGATTCCTTCGCTTTTCTTGCACCTTTAGGTATGCTAGATCGAGTACTACTTCCTCGATAGTTTAGGTATAATTTTCTAACCCTACTCTCTTCTTGATCTACTTTACTGAGCACTCATCAGTACTCATGCTTGCTAAAGTGGGGGAAAAATGTATAAGCGTGAATTTTCACCATAGGTGCAATTCCCCTTTTTTCCTTTATCCACCTTAGAAAACCAAATTTTGAGGCTTAATTTCACTTAAGCCCATTGTTGGTGGTCCATGTGTCACCTAATTTGTGTTTCGGTGGAGGCATTTTTGTTAGGGACACCTGCACGATGCGTAGGAATCCGCACGACATGCTTATGTCCCTAGAAGATTCCCATGGTTGAGCCAACTGACCTGAATATGGCCATTTTCTTCCTCATTCCTTCATATTCAATCCTTCAACTTGCATTTTAACTCTTCACAGGTTCTACACAACTCTTTAGCAGATCAAGGCTTCATTCTTCCACACATCAAGCTTCCATACTCACACTTTTTCATCCATTTTCACCCACTTCCAAGCATTCCAAGCATTCTACTGCAGCAACATCTCACTCCATCAACTCGATAGAGAATGCTTGGGACCACGCCATTTGCAATAGTCTTGAGTCACTCTCATTTCTCCCCCAAGAAGCCTTGAGTTCTCTTGGTGGAGGTGGTAAGCTTCCCTCTCCTCTCCTCTATCTTTTGGTTGAGTAGCATAGTACTATTTTTTAGTGGTTGTGCTTTCTTTATGTTATTACTTCTTTATCTCATTCTTCTGGCTATCTATGGTAGTGGAAACACCTAAACAGGGGTCTGACTAAGGCAAGCCCCTATACAACCACCCAAAATTTTCTCTCTTACTATGTGTAGGTGTGCAAGCACTCAGAGAATCATCTAGCGAATGAGTTCATTGGTGAGATTCTCCCCATTTTCATCACTCTTGCTTATTTACTTTATAACATTAGAGAGTACTTAATTTATTTAGTGGTATCATTTTGGCCTTTTAGTTAAAAGCCTAGCCTATTAGTCATTTTGGTGTGTTCAACCTTGTCTCGGCTATTGTCTGACTGTATGAACTATAGTGCACTTTTGAGACACCAACACACCATGTTGTCATCTAGAGTCTGGGCTAACGTACTTAGGCAGACAACTCCCTGAGGTGCTGAGTTGGACCTAAAAATTGACTCGCCTAGCCACACCTTATAAATCAGGATTTCAGAGTGATTGTAGGACCTCAAAATCCTCATCATTCTCACCATCATAACCCTAAACAATACACTTAACTGAGGTAAGTTAGGGTAGCCTCTTGCATCTTGACACTCCATGATATGGGGGTCTTGCACACGGTGGTCCTCCTCTCTTACACCTTGTTGCTGACATATTTGAAGAATAGATATATTTTAAATTTTGGATTTTGAAGATAAGTAAGGGGTTTGGTGTAGAGCTCAATATGGATGGTTTTCTAGGAAGCTTACAAGAGTATGACTAATAATTATACTCTTGCAAGGGTTACCCAACAACTTGATGGAGCCATGTGTTTGGAGAGCTCAATATGGATTGTTATTGAATAATTTAGGAATCCATGATTTGAGAGTTCATGGAAGGAAGAATTTAAGAATTCAACTTGAGGCTACACCTTTTTAAGGGTCATGAGGTAGCTTGATGGAGTTCCACTTGACTCAGGATTTGTTTCTTCAAAAGGAAAATCTTCTCAAGAATGTATCCATATTTTTTGTAATCAGCAAGTTTTTTTATGTAAGCCTTAAGGGCCCTGGTCCCTTGGCAAGGTTGAGATATATTTTTAGGAGAAATAGAATAAGGGTGGGAATGTTAGCATAATTGTTAAATGGAATATTACATTGTTTGTGTGGGTGTTTGAGTAAGTAGTTAAATTATTCGGTAACTGCTGCTTCATTCAGTAATTGCTACCAACTGCTCCCTTGTATAAATGCTTTACATTACATTGAATGATTCAATTAGGAATTCACCAACTTATCTATTAGATATCTATCTTTATCGATCAAAATTTGATATTTAGTTACAAAACTAACTTGAATTATCCCCCTTTATTAATTACAAGGTATGTCATGATAATATTATTTATATTTTAGTTCCCTAACTTTTAAAGTAATACATCAGCACAAAAAACAAGGACTAACCATTTTTTTTATACAATTGTAACTATATTATTCTAAATCTACTCACCATAAAATTCATGACATAGAATAAAAATGACAATGCAATGCTTCCTTGCTAATGGTGTGACTTAAAACATAATTTCTCTTGTAGAGAAATCTAGTCAAGAAATGGTCAAAAATCATCTTCATCATTATATTTTTCCTTGGAAGGTAGGTACACCAATCTGTGACACAATTTAGGTGTCAAATTGTAAAAATTTGCAAAAAAAGGCTGAAATTGGCCATTTGGTGCACACCAAATGACTCCAAGTCATTTGGCATGCGCCAAATGGAGAAGAAAAATAAAAATTTGAAATTGTATTTCAAACCCTCATTTGTCTTCAACTCACGGCTTGGCTTGGAGAATTGGAGGTCTGTAACTCGCTCTCACCAAATATCATCCATTATTTGCATTGTTAGCTTGCTATCTTTCATGAGGATGCCGCCAACACATCAAAGATCTTGAAGATTGTGAAGAGGTATGTATTTTTATTCAATTTATTTCAAATTTGATTTGGAATGCTGATTGAAATAGGTTTTTATAATAATTTTTTTTCTAATTATCAGGGAATGAATCTCCACCTCGAAACTTTGAGATTTCATAGTCACCCCCTCAAGAAGAGCCTCCTATTGAAGAACATCCTGAAACCCCTCCATCAATTCATATTCATCATCAAGGAACACAAGAAAATATTCTAAATCAAATTGAAAACAATAAAAGAGGCATTGAACAATTAATTGGAAGATTAATTAAGCATGCCGAAACCCACCCTTATAGGAGAGTGAATGTTGAATCATTGAAGTCAATTGTATCTCATGTATGATAAATGAGTGAGGAATTTTTTTTTCGTCAAATAAGAGGCATGAGATGAGACAATATTATGCTAGAGGTTTGCCATATGCAGATTTTAAAAACAAAAAATTAGCAAAGCTGACTTGTGTGCCCTATTTACATACCTAAAAACCAACGCATCATTGTCTCATACATGTAGGAGGTTCCCCATCCATTGGTGCCACCATCAATTAATTAAAAATAAATTTTGGGAGTGGTGGTGGATGGTATTTGACCAACCTCCATGCAATAACCATGAGGTACCACAATAATTTTTGAGGAAACTATATTGTGAGTTTATCCTCAATAAGATTCCAAAATATTTTGACATCTTAGACTTCAGGGCAGAGGTGGGGGCTCCACACATTGTAGACTTGTTGCACGACACAATCCACAGTTGGCACCGAGACCCTTGGTGAGACCCATGGTGGAGCATGTTGTCATTCCTTCCATTGTTAAAGATAGTGTAGAGGTGGACATGCTGGAGTCGATTGAATCACTCACCTAGACAATTTTACAGTGTGTAAGGCCTCTAGTAGAGCTTGGTGTGGAGGAGACGTGTAGGCCCCGAGCTCCACCCCACCATTGTGGCACTTGTGTTACAATTTGCACATACAATTATCATAGTGCTCGAGATGTAGCTACACAACCTACATCAGTTGTAGAGATGATGGCTTTCAAAGATGATTTGTTGAATGATACATTTGACATTGAAAATCGGGTAAAATTCAACAAGTTCATTTAATGTTGTTTATTAAATTATATTTTGAAATTTAAGAATAAGTAAATTAGTAGGATTTTGATTTGATGAAATTTGAGGGTCAAAGTGTTCAAGAGATATGCCCCATTCCTACAAACACTTATTCATCTTGATGTTGAGTCCATAGGTATGCAACTAGTATTAAAGATATTATATTGCATTTGAACAATTGAATTTTATATTTGAATGTTTGTCTAATAGCATGCTTTGGATTTCATACAGTTTCCTAATGGACCTTTGACCTCTACACATCGCAAGTCATTTCCTCAAGGACCTTACACTCAGGTAGCCTTTATTCAATAATGGTGTTATAAAACAATGCTAGCTAGTTTTCATAATTTTGCATATACAAATCTAAAAAATTGATGAGAAACACAAACATTGCATTTGTATTCCTTGATCGTTTTATGGGTATGTGCAGGATCGTGATGGGCCAAAAAGTGGCAATATGATGGGTATGTGGTTGACAACTTTTTTTAACCCAAAATTGATGAAACAAAAAGGGTTTTTGAAGGAGATTCTAAGCTTTACACCAATATAAATAATGCTTTACTTTGAATTTAATAAGTAATTATTATTCATTTTCTATTCAAATTACGACTAAAGTCCTGATTGATAGACTGATTGAAAAACATCTATATCTTTCAAACAGTATCACATTTTTGAATTCAAAACATGTGTCACATTCTGTGCTTTGCATACTATAGGATTAAAAAAAGAAAAAATGAATTTCATGAAATTTTTAGCAAGTTAAGGTGGTCAGACATACGAGTTTTTTATATTTTTAAAAATTTGTAATAAAAAAATCATAATTGATTATTTACTTGGAAAATAATTACAAAAAAATATGCATCACATTGGGACATGAGTCCTCTACTTATATCTAAAATCTTATAAGAAAATATTATCATTTTATTGTGATTAGGGTGGTCAGACAGACACCTACTTCTTATTTTTTCCCTGAAATTAAGTACTACTGCATTGAAATTTCAAATTTTCACCAAATATATTTCTTTTCTTTTTTAAAAAATCTAGTAGTTTAGAAACTAAATTCAATTTTCTACAGATTCTATTCTTACATATTTTTGAAATAATATACATAACTTATTCAAATTTTTACATCAAGTTGTCTAACTCCGAGTTTTCTAATTTTTTTGCTACTTAAGGGCCTTGTTTTTCCATGATGATCCTACGCATACCCTCACATTATCTTCTCCTAATTAAATTTTTGTTCCTTTATTCCTTCCTAATCCCATCCCATTAACATTTAATAGTTCACCCTACCATTTACTCTTTCATTTACCATTTGCAGATGTTGACATTAGACAACCCTGGTGATGTTGGTGGCACAATGGGCCATGAAGTTGCTGCAACAATAGCGAGTTCTGATCCATTGAGAGAGGTATGCAATAGATATGTCGATTTAACATTATATTTTCTCTTTTATGGTCTATTATAGAAAATTTTCACGATAATTTTGTGTAGCTTACTTTCTATCTTGATGGTTGCTATAAGTGGTTGTCACTCCAAATCGTGGATGTAGTAATGATGTAAATGTGAATGATGACTATATGTATGTGATAAGTGATTATATTTTGTTATATGTTTTTCCAAAATTCAATTTTTGTGTATTAACATCTTTACATTTTATGGTATCAGTTGAAGGTCCAGAGTGAAGAGAGGAGGACTAGCAAGTGTGTGCAAAAGACCAAAGAGCCAATAGTCACTCCATCCAGCCAAATTTCGAAGGCAACATGGGATCTATTTCCTTCCCCTAGAGGGAAATGATTGTATTAGGGTCATTTGTTGTATGCCTATGTGGCATTTTGGAACATATATTTTATACAAGCGATGTATATGTGACATTTTATGTCCATAATATGGCTCCTTTGTACTAAGCCTGTATGGATTTTTTGGATATATTATATATACTTTTATCAATATATATCATTGTATACCTTACAGCTTTTTGATTAAAAAAATCTTATTTTGCTACTGCCATTCTTGAATGATGTTATCATGTGTATTTTGTAAATTGTATGCTTGAATGTTGTAGGAATGGATTTTGTTTACATCTAATGCTTAATTAATTACTGTCGATTGCTCAATAAGCTACATCTAAAGTGTATTGTGTAAATAAACTCCATTCCTGGTGGTTTGTATCCTTTGGAATGCTTCAATTACTTTTGCCTCACTTATTCACATGTATGCATGATTCACTTATTCACATGTATACTTCAAATATAGTGCGTGTATTCATGTATAAGATTCATGCTTTGAATGCATAGCAACACAAATCTTTTGGCAAACAAATTGACAAACCAAAAGTATAAGAGTTTTTTAAACAGTCTGGAAAAAATTATATTTAAAAAAACATAAAAAATGTAGAACAAGAGATAAAATCTATTTATTTTGAAATTGAAAGGTATTTCCATAGCATATAGAGATATAAAGAACAAATCAAATAAATATTTTAACTAATGAATTGTAAAAAAAAAAATTTGTAGTTTATATTCATATCGTTGATTACATTTTATTGCACATCTTTCAAAGTCAAAGCATTACTTCACACTACATAACTAATAACTAGATGTTGATAGATGACAAAATTTCAATTACAATATAGTTTTTACAAACTCAACCTAAGCAGTTATGCAATTACTTCACATTGGATAACTAATAAGTAGGAGAAGCTTCCAATTGCATTTTGTTATAATGGCATTCTATGATGCCAAATTTCTTTGACGTATTTTATCAAATAGTTCACTGCCTTGTCTATGTTACCACAATTTTCATACATGTCTACCAAAGTATTTTTTCAAACAGTTCATTGCCTTGTTGCTATGGCTAATATCATAAAAAAAGTGCTTTCGAACAAACTATGGGTGCTTGGAAAAAAATTATCAAAAGCATAATAGCAAGCGATACTATAGACAAGGAAATGAACTGCTTGAAAAAAATGCCTGAAAGAAATGTGGTCTCATGGTGATGGAATTCCATGACATGCAAATTGCTATGGATTTTCATGCCATTCCATCACCATGAGACCACGTTTCTTTGAGGAAATTTTTCAAACAATTCATTGCCTTGTCTATGCTACCACATTTCTCATACATGTTTACCAAAGCATTTTACCAAACAATCCACTGCCTTGCTGCTATGGCTAAAAGCCTAAAATAGGTGCTTACAAACAGGCTATGGATGCTTGGAAAAAAACTATCAAAGCATAATAAGATGCAATAGCATAGACATGGTAGTGAACTATTTGAAAAAATGCATCAAAGAAATGGGGTCTCATGGAGATGAAATGCCATGACAAGCAAATGAACCCTAGATTGTCATGGCATTCCATCACCATGAGACCACATTTCTTTGAGGCATTTTTTCAAATAGATTACTACCTTGTCTATGCTACCACATTTTTCATACATGTCTACCAAAGCATTTTATCAAATAGTTCACTGTCTTGCTACTATGGCTAAGATCCTACAAGTTCTTTTAGACAAGTGATGGATTCTTGGAAAAAATCTATCAAAGAATAATAGTAAGTGAAAGCATAGACAAGGTAGTGAACCGGTAGTATGTGATGGATGCTCCCATGTTTTACAAATGAGGGGTGAGCTCAATTTATAGGCTCCTCGAATATAATTCAATGATCAAGATTGATTTCAAATCAATGACTAAGATTACAAAATAAAACCCTAATTAGGTTTTTTCACAACTAACTACCTCTCGACCAATGAGAAAATTACATTTGGGGACACTTGTCCTTCTGCTAAATATAAACCAACAATAAAAAATTGTTGCATTATGAAGTGTCAGGTTCATTGAACTTAGACATGCTAGCTTGGAACAATTTGATTGGTTGGAAGATGACGAGGCACCATCTCAGTGTGTTGGATGTCCCCTTTGATCTTTTCCTATGGCGGACTTCAAGATATGTTTTCCATCTCCTATTTTCAGCTTGGCATGGAATTTAAGTTCTCTTTGCCATGTATGCTTTGAGCTGGACCCACTTTATGTTGTCTTTTCCATGTATTCTTTGAGTTGCGTAGGCTTTAGATTTGTCTTGGACAAGAATTATTCAAGCCAAGGGTTGACTTGATAGTAGTTTGGACATAGCTTTTCTTTCCCAAGTGGACATTGTATCATCTTCGACATTTCCTTCACCATGGGCATGGCAGACTTTTCTTGTGCCTTGCCAAGATTGGGGGGACTTGCTCTTGACTTAGACATGCTGATTTTCCTTCCAAGAAAAACTAAGAGAAGTTATTATAGAGGGGAAAAACATGATCCCATAGGCTTAGATAAGAAGTTTCTAAGTGTACGGTGTCTGATTATCATCATGTTGAAGTGTGCAGCTATTTTGCACATTAGACTCTTAAGGGTTTCAACTAGTTGAACATAGCTTGGAGCAACTCAACACATTTGGGTGTGAAAGAGGACCATACCTAGCGTAAAAATACCCACTCGGATGCATTGGAATAGTTATTTTGGTCACACAAGTTGCTAATCAAAATTTGCACCACTTTGCAACTTTGCATTACTTGCATTTGACAACTTTTTACCCAAGAGAAATATCATTGCCACAAGAAAACACCTCTGAGATAGTGAAAAATGAGAGATATTATTGTAGAGGGTCACAACATGATCCATAGGCTATGACGAAAAGTTTCTAAGCCTAATGGTGTCTGAGTAACATCATGTTGAAGTTTGCATCCATTTTGCTCTTCAGACTCTTAAGGGATTCAACCGGTTGAACATAGCTCAGATCGATTCAACATGTTTGGGTGTGAAAGACAACCATTCTTAGTATAAACATACCTACTTGGACATGTTGGAATAGTTAGTTTGGTCATGCGTGTTGCATAATAAAAGTTGCACCACTTTGCAACTTTTCACTACTTGCATTTAACAACTTTTCCCACAAGAGAAATCTTGCCGCCACAGGAAAAAATCTCCAAGATAGAAAAAATTGAGAGAGATTATTATAGAGGGACACAACATGATCCCATAGGCTCTGACAAGAAGTTTCTAAGCCTCATGGTGTTTAAGTAACATCATGCTAAAGTTTATAGCCATTTTGCACTTCAGACTCTAAAGGTATTTAGCTAGTTGAATGTAGCTCAGAGTGATTCGATGCATTTGGGTGCGAAAGAGTACAATACATAGCATGAAAACACCCACTCAAACATGTTGGAATAGTTAGTTTGGTCACACGAGTTGTAGAACGAAAATTGCAACACTTTGCAACTTTTCACTACTTGCATTTGACAACTTTTTCCCTAAGAGAAATCTCCCTGCCATAGGAAAACACCTCCTTGATAGAAAAAAACAAGAGATTTTATTGTAGAGGGGCACAACACAATCCCATAGGCTCTGATGAGAATTTTCTAAGCCTGACGGTGTCTGAGTAATGCCATGTTGAAGTTTGCAGCCATTTTGCACTTTCGACTCTTTAGGGATTCAATTGGTTGAACGTAGCTCAGAGTGATTCAGTGCGTTTGGGTGCAAAAGAGGAACATTCCTAGCATAAATCCACCCACTCAAACACATTAGAATAGTTATTTTGGTCACACAAGTTGTAGAATGAAAGTTGCACCACTTTGCAACTTTTCACTACTTGCATTTGACAACTTTTTCCCTAAGAGAAATCTCGGCCCCATAGAAAAATTCTTTCCAAATAGAAAAATTGAGAGAGGTTATTGTATAGGAGAAAAACATGATCCCATAGGATTTGATGAGAATTTTCTAAGCCTCATGGTACCTGAGTAACGTCATGCTGAAGTTTGCAGCTATTTTGCACTTTAGACTCTTAAAGGATTCAGCTGGTTGAACGTAGCTCAAAGTGATTTAGCGTGTTTTGGGTGCAAAAGAGGACCATGCTTATCATAAAAATACCCAATCAGATGTGTTGGAATAGTTAATTTGGTCAATGAGTTTTAGAAAGAAATTTTTCCCACTTTGCAACTTTTAATTGCTTGCATTTGACAACTTTTTCTCCAAGAGAAATCTTTCCGCCACAGGAAATCACCTCCAAGATAGTGAAAAATGAGAGAGGTTATATTAGAGGGGTACAATATGATCCCATAGGCTATGATGAGTATTTTCTAAGCCTCATGGTGTCTGAGTAATGTCATGCTAAAGTTTACAGCCATTTTGCACTTTAGACTCTTAAGGGATTTAGCCGGTTGAACGTAGCTCAAAGTGATTTTTCATGTTTGGGTGTGAAAGAGGACCATGCCTAGCATAAATGTACCCAATCAAATGTGTTGGAATAGTTAGTTTTGTTACACGAGTTGCAGAATGAAAGTTGCACCACTTCGCAACTTTTCACTACTTGAATTTGACAACTTTTTCCCCAAGAGAAATCTCTCCGCCACAAGAAAATGCCTTTGACCTAGTGAAACCTGAGAGAGGTTATTATAGAGGGGCACAACTTGATCCTAGAGGCTTTGAAGAGAAGTTTCTAAGCGTCATGGTGTTTGACTAACGTAATGCTGAAATTTGCAGCCATTTTGCACTTCAGACTCTTAAGGGATTCAACTGGTTGAACGTAGCTTGGATCGATTCAATGCATTTGGGTACGAAAGAGGACCATTCCTAGCATAAATGTACCCACTCAAACACATTGTAATAGTTATTTTGGTCACACAAGTTGCAGAACGAAAGCTGCACCACTTTGCAACTTTTCAGTACTTGCATTTGACAACTTTTTCTCCAAGAGAAATCTCGGCACCACAGGAAAATGCCTCTAATATAGAAAAAAATGAGAGAGGTTATTTTAGAGGGGTACAAAACAATCCCATAGGATATAATGAGAATTTTTTAAGCCTCATGGTGTCTGAGTAACATCATGCTAAAGTTTGCAGCCATTTTGCACTTTAGACTCTTAAGGGATTCAACCGATTAAACGTAGCTCATAGCGATTCAGTGCATTTGGGTGTGAAAGAGGACCATTCCTAGCGAAAATTTACCCACTTGGATGCATTGTAATAGTTATTTTGGTCACACGAGCTGCATAACGAAAGTTGCACCACTTTGCAACTTTTCACTACTTGCATTTGATGACTTTTTCCCCAAGAGAAATCTCACTGCCACACAAAAACACCTCTGAGATAGAGAAAACTGAGATAGGTTATTGTAGAGGGGCACAACATGATCCCATAGGATCTAATGAGAAGTTTCTAAGTCTCATGGTGTCCGAGTAATGTCATGCTAAAGTTATAGTCATTTTGCACTTCAGTCTCTTAAGGGATTCAGTAGACCAAGAGGCCGAAACTTAATCAAATTGAAAAATTTCCTTCAAGAGGCATCTAACAAGATTAAAATATTCTTTTAAAGTAATTCAAACAATCTTTCAAGTTAGACAACAATTAGAAGCACCATTTCTCAATTTCACCAATGAATCCTAGTAGTAGTGCAAACTCAGTTTTTGGCCTTTTACTCAAATACTCTCCAAGACACCTAACAAAAATATGATGGTTTTAGACACCCATTTCAGAGCTGTAACAAATATCCCAAATTCAAAAATAATTCTTTTGGACCAGCCTCCTAAAATCACCCCTTCTACGCTGACCTATTTAGGCTGATTAGGCCTAAATTACAAAGCAACATATCTTTTAACTTCTCACAGGTCCTTGAAACGTTCGGGCAACATTTCCTATGCCTGCAAACCTCTGAAACCACAATTTGTTCTTAGGGTTAACACTTCCAATATAGCAAACCACAAAACCCTCAATTTCATTCCAAGCCAAGAGGGTTTATTCAAAATCCCACTTGCAAAATCTCCCAGACCATGCCACTAACTCAAACATGTGTATTCTGACCCCTATGTGCTCAAAAGTTGAAAAAAACTCCACACTCTCATTTTTTTCACAAACCCTAGGCTGAGGGCTCCATTTTCATGTGTTTTCTTTAACAAAAAATAATAAGACAGTAGGCTTATCTCCTTTGTTCTTTTCCCACAACTCTAATCATGCAACCTAAAACTTAATCAAACTCCCTAGGGCCCATTACATTAGTTACAACAGATACAGTCGATGTAAGGGCCCTTTAAGACATTTTTTTTATCACAAAACCCTCAACAAGGTACTCTCAGCTTGTCACAGGAAAACAATGATTTCTTCAACAAATCTTTATTAAATTCTTTCAAACCTGATGCAAAATAAGACTAACATAGTCCTCCACGAGAAATGAAATATTACATAGAAAATGTCACTCTGTAAGGCTCGTACATGTCTGCAAAATGTGAAAGAAACACAAAAAAAGAAGAAAATTTAGAATTTTCTTATTGCCAATACCTTAAACTCAAGCTAACATTACAAATAGTGTCCTCATGCCTTTTTAAAGGCTTCTCCTCTTCAAGCAATGACCAACTACCCTCCCAACTGAAATTTAAACCACTTATGACTGTTGGAGATCACAATTTCATCTTTTACCCAATTTAATAACAACATAATTACATGCTTTGCAATGTTTTCTCTTTTTGAACCTTTTAATCACCTAACCTATTACAATGGGTCTAATGAGGCCTTATTCACCTAAAAACCATGTATTATTCAAGAAAACAATATACTACCACCCTTGACACCACCTTGACAATGTTGACACTCCTTTCCATTTGATTTACAATCATTACAAAATGAATACATAAGCCCCTTAAAGTTGACCAAGTACCATAGAATGGTCACTTAGGACCTTATTTGAACTCATGGACTCAACACAAATACCCTAACACACACACTTCCTATCAAATTCTTCATGGACTATAGAGAGAAGGTTGGTGCTCCTACACCAAGCCCAAACATCCAAATGACCTACCCTATCTTTGTAGACCTTCTATCACATCAAAATCCACTTGATAACACTGAAACAACTAGGTTCTAACCTTCTTCCAAACCATTGCTTTAATCTGCTACTTCAAGCTATGCCTCCTAGGCCTAAATTGGTGTAGGAGCACCTACACCTCATCCTCCAATTATGTTCATTTGATGGTAAATGGTGATTAGTAGGTTAACAATGAATTTTTTGAGTCTGTTTATTATCAACAAGGTATAACAAGACCATTAGTTATGTTATAGGTTGAGCTTTTGGGTTTTGGAGTCAAAATGAAGGAAAAATAGTGTTCTTGCACTTAAGAATCTTTGTAGCCTTTGATGGAAATTTAGTAAGTTTGTATAAGGATGGGGTCTTCTCAATGTAATAAGGCTATTTTTGAGCCATTAGTATGGTTTTAGAGGAGTCATAGGTGTTTATAGTGCATTTAAAGGTCAAAGAGTTAAAAACATTGCCATGTATGGAAAAGTGATGTTAACAAACTTGTAATGGTGTGTTTATGTTCCCAATGGTCATTAAGCATTTGAAATTTAGTTGTAAAGTTGGTTGGTTGTTGGTTGAGCCTGGGGAAGCCTTTAATTGGCTTGGAATCATTCATTTTAATGTTGGATGTCGAAGGAAAGGACTAGAAAATAAAGAATATCTATTTTTTTCACATATTTTATTTGTTTCCTCTCATTGTTCAAATTTGTACGGGCACATACAGTCAATTTATGATGTGAAATCTCTTTCATGCTTTGAATATTTGTGTTAGATTTGTTTTGTGTCTGATTTGAAGGCATTTGGTGGTGATTTGTGTTAAAAAAACTCCACTTCTTTGTAATTAGTTGTATACCCTATTTTTGAGGGTTTTGTGATCTAAATATAATGTAAAGGGCCCTTACACTTTCTGTGGCCATTGTAACTTTTGTAAGGGTCCCTATGGAGTTTGGTTTACATATAGGATGCATGAATAGAGTGTAGGGAGAGGAATAAAGAAGATATATTTGTTGTTTCTGAGTGTTTTGTGGAGAAATGTATGTGAATAAAGGGGTTTGAGTCTAGGGTTTGAAAAAATATGTATGGGAGTCTTGATTTTTTTGAGATTTTAAGCATGTATGGGGTTAATGGATAGTGTTTGAGTTGGTTTTAGGGCATGGGAGATTGTGGAAGCACTATATTCAATAAACCCTCATGATGTTACACCTAAAACAAGGTTTTTCTGGTTTGGCATGTATTGGTCCATACTAGTGGGATCTCTTTGTGGTTTTGGAGGTTTGAGTACATATAAATTGCTACCCTAGGCTTTCAGAGGGATTGGAGAAGTTTGAAGGGTACTCTCTTTTAAAAAGAGGCCTATTTCACTAGGTTTTTCCATGACAAGGGTGTTGGATCTCCATGTTGGTCCAAAGGAGTTATTGTTGGGGCTGACATATGTTTTTTATCCTTGAAATGGGTATCTAAATCCACATTTTATTTTCTAAGTGTTTTGGATGACATTGGAGTTAGAAGTCAAAAACTAGGTTTGCACTACTACAAGGGTTCAAGGGGTGAAAGAGGGAAATCTTACTTATGTTGTTTATCTAGCTTTGAGGATGATTTAGATTGTCAAAATAGGTCATATTAATCTTGTTAGATGCCTCTTATAGGAAGGGTATTATATTGTTTGAGTTGAGCCTCCTAGGTCTACATCATAAATTCATGCTTTTTCCATAGGGGTAGTGTGGAAATTTCCACCAAATGTCTTTTCCACCCATTGCATTCTACAATAACTTAGTGGAATGGCATAATTAGGTGTAGGGGGCATGTGTGCATGATTTTAGGAGTAGGGGTGGCCATTTAGGGGTTTGGGCATGATGCCTCGTTGTCAAGAATGTGTGTTTCAAGAGAAATTTGGAGGTTAAGAGTAGGTAGTGCTGGAAAACATTTGGGGCATAACTTTCTAAGAGTTAATTAATCAAGGGAAGACATATTTGAAGGTGTTGGAGGCATTCAAATGGTGAGGAGAGGTTTGGAGGTGAGGTTTTCAATAAACCCCCTTTGAAACTTGTCAAAAGTGAGGGTTTTGAGTTTTGGAGTGTTGGTGATTGTTTCATTAGAAGATGATTGTTGATTTAGTACTTATGTACCTTCTCATGATTTTCCAATGGTTTTTTGTGTCTAGAAGGAAGATTAAAGGGTAGTTGGTTTGTTTAGAGTTTTCCACCCTGCTCTGCATCACTTTTCCATGTTTATCAACATAAAACTATGATATTTTTTGTATTTCAATATGTAATGATAATGCAATATGAAATATGTAGTGTAGGACAATGATATATATGTGTATTTAAACTTTAAAGTTAAAATGTTAAACTTTACCATTGTTCTTGTCTTCAAAGTTTTTTAAACTATATAATTTAACCATAATATAACTAAGCAATATATGATATAATTTAACCATTATTCATTATTTTTTACTGTCAACTATATAATATAACCATTATTTTTTATGATATTGTATATTGATATTTAACCATTTTTGAAGATTAAATTTTTGAACAGTTTAAACATGCACATGATGAATAAATTATTTTGATTCTCAACTTCTATATATGAAATTATCCAATAATCAAGTGTATGTGCATATACAAAAATGGCATCAATGCTAACTTAAACAAAGTTTTACAAAGTGTGACATATGGCATTTCGATATCTACTCATAATACACATGCCAAAATGTATATCTTATCCTAAACTACTGGTGGATCATCAAAATGGAGCCTCTTCAAGCACTCTTTGGCTATGAAGGTAACTGCACAAGAAAAAATCAAACCACAATTGATATTAGTTATATTATATAATTTAAAATTAAATAATTAACATCAAAATCAATATACATTGAATTATAATTGAACTTAAAAATTGAAATCTTGATTACCTCATATATATACGTCTCTTCAAACCATGAGTCGTAGAATATGCCCCTCTCAAAGAACCAATCATAAAAAAATTTCAATGTCAATCTATATAGGTGAACATGAAAACATCAAATTGATACAAGTTAGCATACAATTATCCGTAATAGGAACATATTTACCAAACACAAAATAAAATAAACACATACCTTTTTAGGTATCTCTTTTTCTTTATCTCCTTTAGTTATCTCAAAACCTCCTCCCTGAGGTGTTTCAACTCCTACTCCTTCAAGTGTTCCAAGACCTACCCCTACAAGAGGAAAATAAGATAAAAATATAAGTTAATATATAATTTCATTAATGTCAATTCAAATGACAATCAAGTATAAAATTCTTAAATTATGGCCTAAAAGGCATGGGTTGAATTAGCAGATTGAAGAATTTGATTTGAAGAAGGCTAGAACCAGTTGATTTTAGTGAGATTTGGTGGGCTTTGATGTCTTCAAAGGTTTGCAAGGATTGGGGAGTGATGAGCCCAAAATGTGCTCATAGTTTGGATATTATGATAAAATTTTAATGCCTTTACTTTTGTTATTCGTGGTTGTTTAAAACTCTTTTGAAACCTTTTATGGGGATATCCTGTAGCAAAACACTTTTATGTTCCTCCAGCTTATTGTGTTGTCTTGACTACATTTATTACCCTATTGACTCCCTAAATGACTGGTATATCGCATGTAGTTTTTGAATGATGAAATATATTTAAATATGTGATTAATGAACGAATATTGTGTATGTGCCATGTGCCTTTTCTTTCACATCTGTTACCTTGTGTTTCATAGGTTGTTGAAGAAAGTATGATCGAGTCAAGCACAGCTGATTTCAGCCTTGTAGTAAAGTCTATTTCCTGCATGACTTTGAGGAAGCTCTCGCGAAGACTCTTTGACTGAAATAGTTGGGAAAGATTTTTAATGACAGTTAATCTAGAAAGAGTGGAGTGCTAGATTCTCTCTGGATCAGGTTGAACGAATAAATTCATTTATGAATTTTGTTCCTTGATTCTGGGATACACTTTACTTCCACGTCTTTCTTTGATAGGGTTAGTTAGTTAGTTGTTCTGATTTTAAATAAGGTACTCCTCCTGCACGAGTAAAGAGGAGATGGTAGTTAGTAGTAAGATAGAAGCATATGTAGTGATAGAGATATAGCAGATATCATGTAAGAATGAAAAGCAGAATCTGTATGACAAGAGACAGAGTTTGTTGTTAGTTTCCATATCAACAAAGCAATGTATACCATTCTATTTTCATGAATAAGGGGGCCCACTTAGTAAGTATATGTAGCTAGTTAGTTAGCTATTCTTTTTCTGTTCATCATCAGTTAGATTTCATCTTTTGAAGTTTTCATACAAACTTAGTCTTGTATTGCTCCTGCAGTATCAGGAATCCATCCCTGTGCCTGTTCCTGTAGCATAAGGCCAGTTCATAGTTTGTATTTCAGTCGTAGTTGTTATGGTTTTTGTTTTAGTCAAATCATGGTTGAGTTAAAAGAACTTTGCATTACCTTTCTGTAGCATAGATAGAATTCCTTCCAAGTATTTATTTATATTAAGTTGTGACCGAAACTAGTTCTTAGTGCATATATTGTGCTACACCATTCAAAGTATACGTTCACTGGTTTGACAAGTAAATGAACATCCATAAAGAGATATTAGTCACCTGTTGGAATGTCCAATTCCCAGGAAAAGTTTTACTGTGATTTTCATATCCTTTTGTGGGTGCTACGATTTTTGGCGCCGTTGCCAGGGATGGTGTCAATCTAAGAACTTGCTATAGCCATTGTTAGCAATAGTTTAGTCAGTTGTTTAAGTATTTTCAAGTTATTTTTAAATACCATCTATTCTATTGCATGCATAGAAGAAGAAGAGATGCACTAGGAAGGTTCCTCCCTGAAAACATGTTTGTTGAACTAGTACCATTTAACCCAGCTGACGAAGAACCTAAGGAAAATCCATTTTCTCTGCTATTCCAGCATGCAAATATGGCAAATAATCCATCTAATCCACCTCCTGCTTTTGAGTTTCCCATTATTCCCCAGCGAGATACTGACAATCTTAAGAATATTTCTTCTTCATTGCTTCCCAAGTTCTATGGCCTAGTTACGGAGGACCCAAAAACTTTTCTGTTTGAGTTTGATGTCCTCTGTCACAGTTATAACTACAATTTAGATGCTCACAAACTAAAGCTATTTCCTTCCACCTTGAAGGAGGGAGCTCTCAGGTGGTTCATGAGTTTGGGAAGAGGTGTTGTTGATAGTTGGGTAGCCATGCAAACAAAATTCTTTGAAAAATATAAGGAATATTGTAAGAGTGCTAGTAAAGGTGATGACATATTCAGAATTCAGTAGAAGGAGGATGAAAGTCTGAAAGATTATATCTCAAGATTCTTATTTTCCCTAAAAAAGAACTCAAACCATATTCTCAATGAAGACTCTCAGAAACTACTCTTTCTAAGGGGAATTAGTGATGCCTGTATAGATTCCCTGGACTTGATGGGAGGAGGTGATATAACCCAACTGCCTTGGGATGATATAAAGAAAATATGTTTTAACTACTCTCGAGCAATAGTTAAGAAAGGTCAAGGTCATCATGCTATAGTGGGGAAGTCTTCTTCTAGTGGATTTTCCTGGATGGAGATAACAAATTTGCTGTCTGATTTCAAGCAGGATATCGTTAATAATATGGCTACGCAACTGGACACTATGCAAGCTCAGAAGAAACATGAGGAAGCCGAGGTATTTTTGGCCGAGTTCTGTCCATACTGTAGATAGAAGAAACATGACTGCAGATGCAAGATGGTGGCTAATCTGGAAGATAAGCAATTACCTACTGACTTTAAGCTAGTAGAAGGTGATGATGATCAAGTGTTCTTTGTTGCACAAAGGAGACCATGGGCTCAAAAACAAGGTATGCCTCAAGATCCTTTGACTTTTGGTAATCCTTATTCTGGCTATAATAACCAATGACAACCTACATATGGACCACCACCACTTTGGAATACATCTTAACCAAGTTGGCTTAATTATCAAACCCCTCAATGGCAATCTCTTCAAGGAGGTTGGCAGCAGCCACAAGGACAATGGACCCCACCACCAGGTAATTGGCAGCAAAATCTTCAATGGAGAAGTCCTCAACAATGGTAAAACCAGGCCCCTGGGTTTCTACAGCTTCCATAGCCACAACCACAGGCCCTCATGCCACCTCCTGCAGCAACTACCACAAATACTGGCCCTCCAAAACAAACCCCTATGCCTACCCAGCCATTGCCAAATCCCAATAATAAGCAACAACAATAGCCACAACAACCTATGTATCTTGCTGAAGCCAACCAATATCAAGCTTATGCCTTAAATGTTAATGATATCCATTTGAGGTCTGGAACCACTCTACCTGCTCTAAAACTGCCTCTAATTACTGAAATACTAGATTCTCCCCTTGAAGAATCTACTGCACATGCTATTCCTACTGAGCATATGCCTATAACTGATACGGTTTCTAAGGAGCCTATTTTGCAAAGTCAAGACAAACCACCTTTTCCTTAGAGGTTGCAAAGTACTTCATTTAAATCTATGGAAGAACCCACTTTTGATATTTTGGATCAGCTCAAGAATGTACAATTTCAAATCTTTTTTTTTCAGGCTATTAAAGATGTTCCCATTTTTAGAAAAGCTATTAAAGAAGCCTATTTGAAGAAGCCTAGATGAAAGAAAAAGGATCCCCAAACAATTCATGTCTTAGGGAAATTGGTTGATATAATGTTGGGAAATGTAGTCATTCCAAAGTATATTGACCCTAGAAATCATATAGTGCAAATATATATAAATAGCCAAATTGTGAAAAATGTTTTGATTGACTTAGGTGTTGCCATTAATGTCATGATAAAGCATACTATGGAATCTTTGAACATTCTAAATATTAGGTCTACACCTACAGTTTTGCAGCTTGCAGATAGCTCCACAGTTAAACCTAATGGAATGGTGGAAGATGTAATTGTCACTCTTGAATCTTGGGAGTATCCAGTTGATTTCACAATATTATCAGTTAAGGCAACTTTAGGAGGATATTTAGTTATCCTTGGTAGACCATGGCTAGCCACTGCTGATGCTTTCATAGGATGTCGTTCTGGAGATATGACCATTTCTGATGAACAATCCACAAAAAAATTAGCTTTGTATTCACCTGCTAGACCTCAACTAGATTTTTTCCAACCTATTTGGCCAAATGTGGGGGAAGAAATTGAAGAAGCCAATTCGTTGGTTCAATTAATGATGCTTCAAAATGATCCATTCTCACAACTTCAGAATGAAGATGCCTTACTTTTTCAAATTCTGCAGTTTAACTCTGATATGGGTCATTCATCTGATCCAAATAGTAGCCATCTACAATGTTTCCTATAGCAACTAAATTCTGAGAGTTCGCTGCCTAAACTTCCTGCAATTTTTCATAACTTGCTTCCACAAGAGGTACAAACATCACCTGTAGATTCTATGAGTAATCTCACTAAGCAGATAGAATTGTCTCCAGGTCACTATTTGAATATCAATAACAAGCTGTCACAATCCCAACAGGCTATCTTATTAAAAATGCTACAAGATCAACATAAAGCTTTTGCATGGGAATATGGGGACATGCAAGGAATAGATCCTAGAATTTGTACTCACAAGATCTATATCAAAGAAGATTTTTTACCAGTTAGGTAGCCTCAAAGAAGAATAAATCCAACACTTAGAGAAATAGTTAAAAATGAGCTTCAAAAGTTGCTTGATGCCGGTTTTATTTACCCAATCTCTGATAGTCAGTGGGTTTCTCTATTAGTTATTGTCCCTAAGAAAGGTGGAAAATGGACAGTGTGTGTAGATTACAGAGAATTGAACACTGCCACTAAAAAAGATCACTTTCCACTATCGTTTGTAGACCAAGTACTAGACTCACTGTCTGGCAAAATATATTTTTCCTTTTTGGATGGTTACAGTGGGTACAATTAGATAAAAATTGCGCCTGAAGACCAAGATAAGACCACTTTTACTTGTCCATGGGGAACATTTGCATACTCGGTCTTACCTTTTGGTCTATGCAATGTGCCAACAATATTTCAGAGAGCAATAATTAGTATCTTTGCTGATATATCTCATGACTGTATGGAGATTTATATGGATGATTTCACTACCTATAGAATCACATTTGAAGAAGCATTGGTGAATTTAGAAAAAGTATTAAAAAGGTGCAGAGAGAAAAATTTGTCTCTAAACAATGAAAAATGTTTTCTAATGATGGAAGAAGGTATTGTTCTAGGCCATCATATTTCCAAGAATGGAATTCAAGTTGACCCTGTTAAAATTGAAGTTATTCTAAATTTACAAACTCCTGCAAAACAAAAGGATGTCAGAAGCTTCCTTGGCCATGCAGGGTATTATAGAAGGTTTATAAAAGATTTCATTAAAATTACTAGTTGACTTTATGCCTTATTAACTAAGGATTCTCAATTTGAGTGGACAGAGGCCTGTGAAAAATCCTTCCTGCAACTAAAAGACTTGCTTACTAAAGCCCCTGTTCTTCAAGGTCCAAAATGGAATTTTCCTTTTCACATACATGCTAATGCCTCTGATTTTGGTATAGGGGCAGTCTTAAATCAAAAAGAAAATTCAATTGAGCATGCTATCTATTTTATCAACAAGAAATTTCAAGGTCCGGAGCTAAATTATACTATTACAGAAAATGAATTGCTCGCAGTAGTGTATGCCTTGAATAAGTTTAGGCATTATGTCACAGGTTATCAAATATTCATCCACACTAACCATGCATCAATCAAGTATCTGATGAAAAAACCTGCCATCTCTGGTAGATTGGCAAGATGGCTCCTGTTGTTACAAGAATTTGACATTACAATCATTGATAAACTAGGAAGAGCTAATATTGTGGCTAAATTTTTATCAAGACTTCAAATAGCTGCACCTGCTGAACATGAGGTCATTGATGATAGGTTCCCAGATGAACACTTGTTTTCCATTCCTGCACATACTCCATGGTATGCAGACATTGCCAATTATAGCAGCAAGCAGAATACCCGCTCACTTTTCTCCAAAAAAAAGAAATTGTTAATAGAGAAAAATTTTAACTTTTCATGGATTGCAAATTGTCTGTTTTATACTGGACCTGATCTAGTGATGCGAAGATGTGTAAGAGAAGATGAGACTTATGATATTTTGCATGCTTACTATGATGAACCATGTGGGGGATATTTTGCAGCAAAGAGAACATCAATAAAGGCTCTTACAACAAGATACTACTGGCCAACGTTACACAAAGATGTTGTGGCCTATACAAGGAAATGTGACAGATGCCAACGTATGGGAAGACCAACTAAGTTAGATGAAATGAAACTATATCCATAGGTAATAGTCACCCCTTTTGATAAGTGGGGAATGGATTTTGTGGGACCAATTGATCCACTATCAAATGGCAAGTCATACATTCTAGTTTGCATAGATTATGTAACAAAATGGGTTGAGGTAAAAGCTATGACTTATGCTCGAGATAACAAGGTTGCTGAATTTCTGTATGAACAAATTTTCACTAGATTTGGAGTTCCCAGAAAGCTTGTAACTAATCAGGGAGCTCAGTTCACATCGAATCTGATAACTGCATTAATGAATGACTATAAAATCAAACACAGGAAGTCCAGCCGCTATCACCCTCAAGCCAATGGTCAGGCGGAGGTTACAAACAGGGAAATTGAGGTGATCCTAACAAAGACAGTGCAACTCCATAGAAAATATTGGAGCAGTAGACTTCCTAAAGTAGTTTGGGCATACAGAACTACATGAAAGACAATAACTGGGTTTAGACCTTTTGAGCTGCTTTATGGAAAAATAGCCATGTTGCCCATTGAATTTGAGCACAAAACTTTGAGGAAAGCTCTTGAACTCAATATGGAAATATTTGAAGCACAGAAGGAATGTCTCTTGTAGCTAAATGCTTTGGACAAAATGAGAAAAGCTGTCCTGCAGCATACCGAAGTGGTCCAACAGTAAAGGAAGAAATGGCATGATCAACACATCAAAACCAAGCAATTTTCTGCTGGTGATTGGGCTCTGTTATATGATTCTAGATATCAAGAAAACTAAGGTAAGCTCACAACATGTTGGCTTGGTCCCTATGAAGTTGAGAATGTGTTCAACAATGGAGCTGTACAGCTGGCGACAATTGATTCAGTCCATTTCAAATTGCTAGTTAATGGCCACCGACTCCGGTTGTACTATAAACCAGTCTCAAAGGAAGAATTCATGCAGCAGTTTGTTCAGGATCCTCCCGCTACTCTTCTTGCAGCCGAAGGCTTTAGCCTTTCTCCTGTAGCTTCACCGTAATTTTGAAAAGCATGCTCATAATAAAGGTTTTCTTTTAAGAAAACCCCTTTTTCTCCATTCTCACTTGTCGCCATATTCCACTTCTTTATCTTCCATTCCATCCATCCCACCCATCCATTCCATCCATTCATCTCATCTGCCCACGTCACCCATCCACCTCATCCATCCGCATTACCCTTCATTATGATATCATTCCCAACTGTCACCTCATCAAGACGCCATCATCTTTCTTCACACGTAAACACAATTATCAAAGGTACACCATATCTTTTGTTATCACATATTTGATTTATTTTATTCTATTCATTTATTGCTATGCCTGTACCAGTTATTATTACCTGATCTCCGCCTATTCTTTAGTACATGTGAGGACACATGTCATACTCTAAGTAGGGGGCGGGGTAATCCACTTTTTAAAAACCTGTTTTTTCGCCGCTACCACAACTGCGCAAATAACCTTTTTTATTATTTTTCTGGTACTTTCCAAATATGATCGCATGTCCTTTTCATTTGCATATTTTTCTTCTAAATTATAATCAAAACTACTTATTCAAAAAGTTCATTTTTGGAAAAGAGAGAAATGTGATGGCACGACAGAAAGAAAAAACTAGAACAAAAAGGGAAATAGAGAGAAATTTTTTTGAATTTTCAATAGGGAGTTGAGTTCAGCTAAGGGAAAACTGTGAACATGGGTGGTCAGCTGGTGTGACATGAGCCTATAGCTCATGAATTATTATTGCAAAATCCTCAAATAGTCTAGGCATTCAGCCTATGTAGATGGTTAAACTACTTCTTGAGCTTAAATGCTTCTGATGAGGAGGCTGCTGGGGAATTTTTGAGAACCCTTTCTGAAGGGGAGGCTACTGTATGGGGTCTAATGGTTGTTGCAACTGAAGACAAAATTGCTGAAGTAACCGGGCTTCCAGCCATTGGAGAAAAATTTTCTTCAGATGCTACTTCTGCAAGGGCTGAATTCTCAATACCCACTGATGGACCTTTGGAAGTCTCCAAGTAGGGATACAAGCAGGTATCATTGCCTCCTCCTTATTCAGAATACGCTGCTTACATAATCAGGTATTTAACCTGTGAAGGCCATTTCTCCTACCTGCATTCTTATCATTTCAAATTATTAAGTCATATGAGGCATGGGTTAGTTGTAAATGTTCCGAATTTTTTGTTAAAATTTCTAGAACAAAGTGCCCATAGAACCCAGCAAGGGAAAAATAATTCTATTGCTCACCATGGCCTTATCAAATTATTGATTGAACGCTCTTTGAGAGATGTCTCACCTCTTTCCTAGCAATAATTCATTGCCCAAAAGAGCTTCCAAATTCTACAACCCCCTAGGGTACTTACCCCATGGCCTCAGAAAAAGAAAAAATAAATTGCGTCTACAGTAGAAGAATAGTGCAAGGGTCATCTACTCCTGTAGCACTTGGTCCTACAGCTCTCACACCTGAATCCTTTGCTAGGGTACAAACTAGGTCTGCCACTAGGAGAGAGAAGGGAAAAACAAAGGCAGAAGGGTCCCTAGAATCTAATCCTTGGCAGAAAGGTCCCCAGAATCTGACCCTCGTTCTCAGAAAAGGCAATGCCCTTCTCCTGCAACATCTTTCCCTCCAGCCGTCTCTCTTATAACAACACCTGTTGCTATCACTAGTTCATCATCATCCTCTAGCAGGGAAGAACCCTCTAGGCAGACCAGAAAGAGGAAGGCTACCAGAACACCTCCTGCAGCCGCACCAGTGCCAAGAAGAGTTTCCACAAGGAAACAATGTAAGACCTCTCCTACTTCACCTCAACTAGAGGTTATTGTAATTTCGAAAGAGTTCATCAAGTCTAAATTTTATGTTTCTTAGAATGTGTCTGAGAATGCTGCATAGAGTTCATTCATTCCTGAGGAGGAACAAGTTGAGACAAAGGAAATGGGGCATAATGAAAAAGGGTTACCAAGTCTTGATGACTTGGCTATCGCTGCTATGCAGTTTTCGGAGGAAGCACAGTCTTCTCCACTGCAGCAACAAGAATTCATCCTGCAGCAAGAGCAGGAACTGACTGAACAATTGGATGTGCCTAGTGAAGCTACATTTCCCCCTACAACTTGTACAGCCATTGTTGTTTATAAGAAGACATTTTTGATTGAGTTTCTGGAATATGTCAAAGCTAACTAGGTACCAGTTACATTGCAAACCCTGACTTTTCAGCACCTAGCCTAGACTGACATGCAACAAAGTCTATGGGAGGTAGAAAGGAAGAAACTGAAAAAAGAAATTGAAAGTCAAAAAAAGGAAATTTTTGAGTTAAAAGCAAAAATGGATGAAATGTTAAAAGTAACTGGTCAGATTATGGAATGCAGACCACCACCCAGAGTTTATGCTATGTGCCTTAAGGAACAATTCTTATGGTTCCAACTAATGAGAATTTCCAGAAATCAAGATCCTATACTTCACACTGCTAAAGAATTTTACGACGCATACCAGGCAGCCCCTAATTGGTTAAGAAATTCTCTATGTGAATTTTATTTACATGGCTTTTTAATTCCATTTGAAATAGAATGGAATCCTCTTCTGTATATTGGTGATATCCATTTGAGATCATTTATGTCATGGGCAGCAAATGAAACAAATTATGGTAGGCAATGGGAAACATATGAGGAAGCCGAAAGAAATGAGCCTGTTCCATTACGCTCTCAAAGTTCAAACCCCTATGCAATGCTGAAAACCTGGTTTACTCTGACATATGGCATTTAGAATAATATAGCCAGAGAGAAAATATTTGATCTCATAAAATAGGTATATGATGAATTTCAGGCATAGTCATATTCATTTGGGAGATTGTCATACACCAGAAGTGAGAAAAGGTGGGAAAGATTAACTGTTCGGCTAAGAAGGTCTGAACCTCACAGTCCCCTAAATTTCACAGCAGCTCTTAAATGATCAAGCAGATATATACAGTTGGGACTTCAAAAAAGATTTGAACTATGGTTGCCATTGAAATTCAAACCTCCTGTGCTAATGTGGCCCCTTTATCCTTACCAGGCTACAAATCTTAATGATGATTTAGAAGCCCGTAGGTATGAAAGGTGCCAAACTTTCAGAGGATTTTATTATAGGTTTGGAACTCCATTTAAGAGTCATGCCACAACCATTGATTTTAGAGAAACCATCATGAAAGTTAATGCTGGAGGACCAACATTGGGCTAAGTAGGGGGTAGATGATGAGCCCAAAATGTGCTCATAGTTTGGATATTATGATAAACTTTTAATTTCTTTACTTTTGTTATTCATGGTTGTTTAAAACTCTTTTGAAACCTTTTATGGAGATATCCTATAGCAAAAGACTTTCATGTTCTTACAGCTTACTGTGTTGTCTTGACTACATTTATTACCCCGTTGACTCCCTAAATGACTAGTATATCGCATGTAGTTTTTGAATGATGAAATAGATTTAAATATGTGATTAATGAATGGATATTGTGTATGTGCCATGTGCCTTTTCTTTCCCATCTGTTACCTTGTATTTCACAGGTTGTTGAAGAAAGTATGATCGAGTCAAGCATAGCCGATCTCGGCCTTGTAGTAAAGTCTATTTCTTGCATGACTTCGAGGAAGCTCTAGCGAAGAATCTTTGACCAAAACTGTTGGGAAAGATTTTTAATGACAGTTAATCTGGAAAGAGTGGTGCGCTAGATTCTCTTTGGATCGGGTTGAATGGATAAATTCATTTATGAAGTTTGTTCCTTGATTCTGGGATACACTTTACCTCCACGTCTTTCTTTGATAGGGTTAGTTAGTTAGTTGTTCTTCTAATTTTAAATAAGGTACTCCTCCTGCGCGAGTAAAGAGGAGATGATAGTTAGTAGTAAGATAGAAGCATAGTGATAGAGATATAGTAGATATCATGTAAGAATGAAAAGAAAAATCTATATGACAAGAGACAGAGTTTGTTGTTAGTTTCCATATCAACAAAGCAATGTATACCATTCTATTTTCATGAATAAAGTTTGATGAAGTTCTGAGTTCAGTACTTGCATAACCAATAGATGCTTGCTAAGGGGGCCCACTTAGTAAGTATTTGTAGCTTGTTAGTTAGCTGTTCTTTTTCTGTTGATCATCAGTTAGATTTCATCTTTTGAAGTTTTCATACAAACTCATTCTTATATTGCTCCTGCAACATCGAGAATCCATCCCTGTGCCTGTTCCTGCAGCATAAGGCTAGTTCATAGTTTGTGTTTCAGTCATAGTTGTTATGGTTTCTATTTTAGTCAAATCATGGTTGAGTTAAAAGAACTTTGCGTTACCTTTCTGTAGCATAGATAGAATTCCTTCCAAGTATTTATTTCTATTAAGTTGTGACCGAAACTAGTTCTTAGTGCATATATTGTGCTGTGCCATTCAAAGTATACGTTCCCTGGTTTGACAAGTAAATGAACGCCCATAAAGAGATATTAGTCACTTGCTGGAATGTCCAATTCCCAGGAAAGGTTTTACTATGATTTTCATATCCTTTTGTGGGTGCGACCAGGGAGGTCATGTGTATGTTTGGGCATGAAGCCCTAGTTAAGAGAAGCATATTTTTAATGAAAATTTGAGGTTTTAGAGTCTAAAAGTGGGTGAAGTTTGGGGGCAGCATAATATTAAGGATTATTAAACATGTGTAGGCTTAAACAAGGGTTTTTGAAGTGGTAATAAGGTCACAGGAGGCCTGCAGATGGGTCATTCAATGTATTCTCCAAAATCCCACTATACTGTAGGGGCAACTAGGCCAATTAGGCCTCTTTTCCAAAGAGACACCTTCCCAAGCACTTGCAATCAAGTCAAACACCATGAAAATTCATTAAATAGGTTACCAATCTTAAGATTTCATAATTTTTAGAGCTCCAACCGCTCACCAAGCTACAAATCCACTAAACAATCACTCTTAAGCCACCAAACCTAGGTTTTCCAAGGAGCCTTATTGAAAATCACTCTTCCATTTCAATTAACTCTCACATCCAACACCCCAAACATACCATATGATGTCTGTAGATGCTCAAAAAACCCACAAATGAATTCCCCAAAGGATTTCATCCATTCACACTCTAAAATGATGCAGACCCAGGGGCTCAAACTCAACCAAATTGACAAACTGCCTTAAAATGCAATCTAACAAGATTAAAATCCCTATTAGAGAAATTTCAACTATTCCCCAAAGTTAGAAAACAATCAGAAACATATTTTCTCACTTTCACCCATGTAACCTTGTACTAGTGCAAATCTAGTTTTTGGCCTTTAACTCCAATATCTTCTAGTACAAATGGAAAAAAAAAGATGGACTCAGATACCCATATCAAAGCTATAAAACATATGTAAACCCCAACATTAACTCTTTTAGACCAACATGGAGATCCAATACCCCTACCATGGAAAAAACTAGTGAAATAGGCCTCTTTTCAAAAGAGAGCACCCATTATCCTTTACCAAACCCTCTGAAACATTGGGGCAGAAATTAAAATTCCCAAAAAACACAAAATCCACAATTATATTCCACTTTTATGACCAAATCAACCCCAAACTCAAAAACGCTTGTTTTATGCACTATTGATGAGGGTTTATTGAATATGATGCTTCCAGATCTCCCCAGACCTCAAAACCAACTTGAACGATTTCCAATAGCCATGTACATGCTTAATTATTCAAAATACATTACCTCCCATACAGATTCCACCAAACCCTAGACCAAAACCCCCATTTACATGCATTTTGTACACAAAACTCAAAGGAACAACAACCCTAGTCTACTTTATTCCTTTCTCACAACATAAATCAATCTCCCTAGCATCTAAACATCCTCCATAAGATCCAATACACCAGTTACAATGAGCATAGTCAATGTAAGGGTCTTGAAGACGTTATTAAGGCTAGAAAATCCCCAAACAAGGTATACCCAGTTGTTCACAAGAAAACAACTATGGAATGCTTGAAATTCTCTGTTAGCCTTCAAATTTGATGCAAAACAAAAAAGATTCATGCCACTACATTTTTCATAAATAAATTATTCAATGCAATGATTGTGCGTTGTCGTATAGGTCTAGAAAATACAAGAAAATTTAGAAATTTGCTGCTAACAGTGAGAATTCAATTGGATTTCTTGACAAAAACATGAAGCCAATGTTACAAATGGTGACCACCACCTTTTTAAAGGTTTTGTGATCAAAGAAAATAGACATAACAACCTCCAACTAAATTTTGAATCCCTTATTAGTCGTTGGAGTACCAAATTACATTTGTTTACCTATCTTTGTTAACGACTCATTTGATTCCTTTTACATTCTCTTACTATTTGACCCTCCAAAAAATTTAAAGCATTTCAAATACATTTAAAGCACCTATGTTGATCTAATTAGACCTTATGAGACCCTAGAACATGACCTAATGTACATAAAAAGCAACATGAACCTACTTAGACTCCCTTTTGTCATCATTGACAATTGCTTCCCATATTTGACCTTGTTTAGAAAAATGGATCAATGAGACACCAAATGTTCTTTATATACCTTATTAAAGAAAATAAACATCAAAAAAACTTTGCAACCTCCCTAGACACACCTAATGCTCCAATTGTGAAAGTAAGACGTAGGCGCTCTTGCATCATAAAACCACTCAAACTTACTCAAAATCACACATTTTCACACCCAAGGCTACATGCCATCACTCCAATGATTTTGTATATCTACATTAATGTAATTTTTCAAATCCTTATACAATAAAACTTAAACTCTTGAAATAAATCATTGATCAATTTAACACGACTTTACAAATTCAATGTACATACTTACCAATCAATCCAGGGAGCCATTCAGGTCTGCTCTACTCTTTATCATGTCAAGTATTACCTCATGGTTAGACTCATCCACTTTCCACAAGTTCTTCTTCATAGTTCTACCCTTATATTTGATCAAATGAACATTGGTGGCAACGACAAGGTTCGATTAGTGAAGAATCTTCTGATGCGTGTCGAAGTCCTCAAACAACCAAACTACAACATTCTTAACTCGGTACCTTCTAAGCCATGTTCCAGTAACAACCACCAAACCTGTAGGATATTCTATGTTTTCTCCATCTATAACTGGGGCCTCCAATTTCTTTTTAGCCTTGATACAATGACACAGGTAATAATTTGTACCCTCTTCATTTGCAATCACTACATATATGTGCCCTACATCGATATGTTCATCTTGTTAGACGTATTTAATGAACATAAAAATAAAACCCGAAAGTAAGATATATTACCAGGTTCTACAAGGTCTGATACATGATTAAAGTTAACAGATGATTGCATCTCCATGATTTGTAGAGCTGTCAGGAGCTGATAAATTGTGTCAAGTGGGGTTAGACTTTTGACAGACCATTCGTTAACCCACTTTGTTGACTTGCAATAATTATATGTTTAAAGTGTACATACAGAACAAAAGCATGCCATCTTTTCCGTATGGATAGTCCATGTACTTGCATTGGAGCTTCTAAAAGAGTGTAGCTCACTTGATCCTATTAGTTTACAACAATACTCATATTTTGAAATGTTAGTATCATATACTAAATGAAAAAATCTACGAGCTAAAGAATTACCTTGACTACTTGAACCCATTGCACGATTGCACCACTTGACAACTGATATTGCATCTAACAAATTTACACTATCTTTGTACTTTAACTCTTCTCATGCAAGGGCTATTTTGATACATGCACCCACTCCATCATGCTCTCCCTTTCCATGCCTGACCTCTGAGAAGTTACACATATGTTGAACACCACTAATCCTATGCATCCTACTCAACCAGTAAAAATTTTGGCATTCTTGAATTGTGATGTATAGTTATTTGACCATATGATATGTTGACCAAATGATATTCCCCTACTAGCCAGATCAACATAGAACATCTGAAATCAACCTTGCACAAATTCAATAGAATGTGTGCAATCATCATTGATGTAAAAGTGATACTCCCTCAATACTTTCCTATTATCCTTTGTACTATCATTTGCATGAATGAATGCTATATGCACAAATATAGAAACCTATGTGGAGTTGTAGTACTATGATTGCACCTGGTTCTGTTGTTGTAGGGTGTAGTTCTCCATGAAGTTGACAACTAAAATGATGCTATGAAGTGGAAATGTGTCCTTGCATAACTTGATTTGTGAGTCTAACCATTGAGCTATATGTGTATGCCTTGCATACTCATAGATCACCTGATCATGGAAAATGCCCATAAACTGATATACTAGAATCTTATCACTAACCAATTCATACTTCTTTTCTTCTTTCCCATCTTTTAGACTGTAGGGCATTGTCTTGTATTTGCCAAATTCGACAATTTTGTCTCCAATTGTGTGTGTACTAGCCATGTGTTGGAAAATTGGAAAATGTTGCATGCCACCACAATGATGACATGTGCCATCCAAACATGACGTTTAAAAAATTTGACCATCCTCTCTTTCACATAAAATGGAAGATAAGAATTCCCTTGAGGATTTGGGTGGAGGCCTTATATTACATTCCTGCAAAACATTGTCAATATGCATATCTACACATATACGTCGATAAACATCATAATGGTCAGAAAAATCAATATGTACTCTAGAACAACAAGTAGTGTGTGTGTGATTTATTTTGACATAAAAATTCTTTAGCATTTCAAAATACCTTTGACATATTTTAATTTTTGGAAATTTTTGTACAAAATTAGCAAAAAATTGGGTTTGAGTGGTATCCAAATAATGCTTTGGATGTGGCTCACTAATTTTACTACCAATTCTCCTTCTTACAACATCTCTTTGATTAGGAGAGGTCCTTGTGTTATCCTTCCAATAATCTACTATTAAAGATCTCAAGCTTTGAGCAATTCTTTTATCTTTCTATGGAACTCTACCCAAGAATGCCCATAACTCATTGCTATTTGGTTTCTCCAATCTTTCACGCCTTCCTTTGTCTCTCATTAGAAATTATCTACTTATTTTCAAAGACTTACTAGTATTTGTAAGGTTCACCTTGTTCCTTGTTTGACTACTTAACAGTGTTGTTGTCATCACACATCTTGTGGCACAACTATCCTTTGTGCATGAGGTAGAACCCACACTCTCATATGCACTCATCAAGTTATTTACAATGGAATTTTCACTTGAGTCATTCAAAAATATCAGCCCAAGATCCTTCATGGTGGGCCTAATTTTGAGTTGCCTCATCATTTCAACAAATAGTTGGCATCTTCCACCCTCACTTAGCTTTTCAAATAAAAACTCCATATCCTCTGTGCAGCTCTTTGACATGTACATTTTGACATCTTATCAAGAATCTATTTTAAAACATTGGAATCAATATCAATCAAAAATCTAGATTTTCAATGTAAAACTCTAGGAGGAGTTCTCAAATGTAAATTTGTGTCAACATTAGGAATGTTCACAATATTGGGGATAGATCACGTACCTTCAATCAGAGGTGCAATTGATGACATACCTTGAGATTGACATGTAAATGATATTGTACCTCCAACTTGAGATGTCATTTATGGAGTGACTTCAAATAGAGGCGTGTTTTCTAATGTACTTTCAAAACGTAATGTTGTTGATGGTGTGTCTTCAACTGTAGGTGTAATTTCTAATGTACATGGAAAACCACATGTTGTTGTTGGTGTGCCTTCAATTCGAGATGTGCATTAAAATTTAGCTATGGTTGATGATGTGCCTCCAACTTGGGGATCCATTTGTGTCCATTAATGCCCTTTGTTTTTCAAATTGTACATCTCTCTTAGATTGCACGAGAATTTCTGGTTGTATGGGCTATAATTCTTTTGCTTCACAAGCTGCAATTTTTTATTCTCTTCTCCTTGCATATTTTACTACATGTTCTTCTGGTGTTAGAGGCTTTGGTCATTTCCTCGGTATGATGTTGAATGTTGCATATTCACAATCACACATAGAACAAAATTAAGTAATGCATTTTATGAAACATATTGATAATGTTGATTACATTGCATTTTATGAAAGATGGCAACGAGCTGTTTGGAAATATCAAACATATCTATATGCTACAACATTTTTCTTACATAAATCTACCAAGGAAGAATGGTAAATGGTATGAATGAATGAAAACTTGCATTAAACCAAGTATGTCTTGAGTCACTTGAAATTATCTAAGCACATGATATAGGTGAATTCTTTATGGCACACAAGAATTAAAATAGAAACTTGCACATTAACATTGATGAAAGCTCTTAGGTTTTCCAAGCTAGTTGAAAATAAAAGTCTTCCCACAACCATCAGTAATAATGAATTTAGTGTTCAATAGTATGTGTAACAATGAAGATTAAGAAAATCATCAAATGAATGGTTTATAAATTGTCAAAACAAAACAAAAAAACTTGTGTTAAGTTGAATTCGTTTATCTAAGAATGTTGGAAATGGACTACTATAAGCAATGCAAATAGAATTCATAAGAAAATTTGTGTTAATTTGATGTCATTTATATAATTTAAAACATGAATTCATCTAAATTATGTCATGGTTTTCATTTTTTTCTTCAAATTCATAAAAAATAAACTTTTTTATGCAACTCTCATATAATTCAATGTTGAATTCTATGTCTAATTGTTATGATTAATAAAATCATTAAAGGAATTTAGAAATGAGTAAAAAATAAACAAACATAGTAAATATAAAAATTTCAATATTACCAAAAATGAATATATTACTTGAGATAATGTAAAATGATGTAGAAACTTCAAAATTTCTTCATCTACGTTGTCTACATGGAAATTGGTGGCAAAAAGGTGATGTATCAAGCATAGATTGGTACAATAGGGAGTCAGCTGCATAAAAAAGGCATTTCTCTGTCAGATTAAGCGTTGAACCAAACACAAGCAGAAGCATGTGTTTTAGAATCACGGGGTGAACTCATATTTTACCATTTCAAGGTAAAAACACATTTGGCGGTCGCCAAATTTGGTGAGCGCCAAATATGGTGCTTTGAAATGCTTTCACAATATGAATAGGAAGGGAGTGAGACTTGAGATAGAGGGAGAGGAGATATTAATGAGAGAGATTAGTCCTAGTAGCATGGTAGGGACTGAGACCTGAGAGTGATAGAGACTTGAGAGGAATAGAGAGTTATCCAGTTAGGGTGGGGGAAAAGACCTCACAATGGGAGAGGGGTTGGAGTGAAATAGATTTGTCTAATCTCTACCCATAAACAATAACCATAAACCCTAAACCCTAAACTCTCTCTCTCTCAAACCTCTACCCTCTACCCTCTACCCCAAAACCCTTAAACCCTCTACCATCAACCCTTAAACCATAAATTGTAAACCCTAAAACCATAAACCCTCGGTCTCTCTCTCTCTCAACCCTACACCTTATACCCTTAAACCATAAACCCTAAAACCCTCAACCCCTCCTCTCTCTCTCCCAACCCTCTACCATCTACCCTCAATCCTATAACCCTTAAATCCTCAACCCCCTTCTCTCTCTCACTCAACCCTACACCCTCTACCCTTAAACCGTAAAACTGTAGAACCCTCAACCCCTCCTCCTCTCTCTCTCTCATCCCTCTACCCTCAACCCTTAACCCTCAACCCTTAAACCCTAAAACCATAAAACTATCTACCCTCTACCCTAAACCCTAAAACCCTTAAACCATCAACTACCCCTCTCTCTCTCAACTCTAAACCCTCTACCTTCAACCCTCAACCCTCTACCCTATACCATCTACCCTCAACCCTCTACCCTCGACCCTCAACCCTTAAACCCTTAAGCCTTAAACCGTCTACCCTCTGCCCTTAACCCTCTACCCTCAGCCCTAAAACCCTCAACCCTCTCTCTCTCTACCCTCTACCCTCAACCCTCAACCCTCAACCCTTAAACCATAAAACCCTTAAACTATCAACCACCTTCTCTCTCTCTCTCTAAACCCTACACCCTCTACCCTTAAACCATAAACCCTCAACCCCCCCTCTCTCTCTCAACCCTACACCCTCTACTCTCAACCCTCAACTCTCAACCCTCTATCCTTTACCACCCTCTACCCTATACCATCTACCCTAAACCCTCTACCCTATACGCTCTACCCTATACCCTCAACCCTCAACCCTCAACCCTAAACCCTCTACCCTACACCCTCAACCCTTAAACCCTAAACCCTTAAACCTTCTACCCAAAACCTTCTACCCTCTACCCTCTACCATCTATCGTAAACCCTTAAACTTTTTACCACTAAACCCTCTACCCTATACCCTTAAATCGTAAACCCTGAACCCTAAACCCTAAAAACCTAAAACCCTAAGCCCTAAACCCCTAAACCCTCTACCCTTTAACCCCCCCATATCTCTCTCAACCCTACACCCTCTACCCTTAAACTGTAAACTGTAATCCATAAACCCTAAACCCTCTACCCTTAACCCTTAATCCCTAAACCCTAAACCCTAAAACCCTAAAATTGTCTATCCTCTACCCTTAACCCTCTACCCTCAACCCTCTATATCTCTCTCTACTCTCTACCCTCTACCCTCTACCCTCTACCCTTAAACCATAAAACCCTTAAACCCTCAACCCCATTCTCTCTCTCTCAACCTTACACCCTCTACCTTTAAACCATAAACCCTAAAACCCTCAACACCCCCTTCTCTCTCTCAACCGTACACCCTCAACCCTCTACCCTCTACCCTTAACCCTAAAACCCTTAACCATCTCATTCTCTCTATCTCTCTCTCTAAACCCTCAACCCCCCTCTCTCTCTCTCTCAACCCTACACCCTCTACCCTTAAATCTTAAACCCTAAACCCTAAAACTCTTAAACCCTCAACCCCCCTCTGTCTCTCAACCCTACACCCTCTACCTTCTACCCTTAACCCTCAACCCTCAACCCTCTACCCTAAACCCTTAAACCCAATACCCTAAACCCTTAAACCCTCTACCATCTACCCTTAACTCTCAACCCTCAACCCCTTTCCCTCAACTGTCTACTATCTACCCTCTATCCTCTACCCTCAACCCTCAACCCTTAAACCCTAGACCCTCTATCCTCAAACCCTTTAACCCTAAACCCAAAACCCCTCTACCCTCTACCCTCTACCCTCAACCCTTAAACCCTAAACCCTGTACCCTCAAGCCTCTACCCTTAAACGCTTAAACCCTAAACCCATAATCCCTCTACCCTCTACCCTTAAACCATAAACCTTGAAACCTAAACCCTAAAACCCTTAAATCGTAAAACCTAAACCCCTAAACCCTCTACCCTTTAACACCCCTCTCTCTCTCTCAACCCTGCACCCTGTACCCTTAAACTGTAAACTGTAATCCCTAAACCCTAAATCCTCTACCCTTAACCCTTAATCCTTAATCCGTAAACCCTAAACCCTAAAAACTCTACCCTCTACCCTCAACCCTTAATCCCTAAACTCTATAAACCCTTAAACCCTCAACCCTCCTCTCTCTCTCAACCCTTCACCCTCTACTCTCAACTCAACCCTCTACCCTATACCCTCTACACTCAGCCTCTACCCTGTACCATCTGCCCTACCCTCTACCCACCCACCCCTTAAACTCTCCCCAAACCATCTACCCCTCTAGTTAACCCTCTACCCTAAACCCTAAAACCCTCAACCCTCTATATCTCTCTCTCTACCCTCTACCCTTTACCCTTAACCCTCAACCCTCAAACCACAACCCTTAAACAATAAAACCATTAAAACCTCAACCCCATTCCCTCTCTCTCAACCCTACACCCTCTACCATTAAATCGTAAACCCTAAAACCCTAAAATCCTTAACCCCCCTTTCTCTCTCAACCCTACACCCTCTACCCTCAACCCTCAACCCTCTAGCCTCTACTCTCAACCCTAAAACCCTTAACCCTCTCACTCTCTCTATCTCTCTCGACCCTACACACTCAACTCTTAAACCCTAAACCCTAAACCCTAAAATTCTTAAACCCTCAACCCCCCTCTCTCTCAACCCTTCACCCTCTACCTTATATCCTCTACTCTCTACCCTCTACTCTAAACCCTCAACACTTAAACCATAAACCCATAATCATTAAACCCTATACCCTAAACCCTTAAACCCTCTACCATCTACCCTTAACCCTCAACCATCAACCCTCTACCCTCAACCATATATCGTCTCCCGTCTACCGTCTACCATCGATCCTCAACCCTTAAACCCTAAACCCTCTACCCTCTACCCTATACCCTTAAACCCTTAAACCCTAAACCATAAATCCCTCTACCCTCTACCCTCTACCCTCAACCCTTAAACCCAAAACCCTCTATCCTCTACCCTTAAACCCTTAAACCCTAAAACCCTAAACCATAAACCCCTAAACCCTCTACCCTCTACCCTCTACCCTCAAATCCCTCCTCTCTCTCTCTCAACCCTACATTCTTTACCCTTAAACCGTAAACTATAATCCCTAAACCCTGATCTCTCTACCCTTAACCCTTAATCCCTAAACCCTAAACCATAAAAACTCTACCTTCTAACCTCAATCCTTAAACCATAAACCCTCAAACCTCAACCCTATACCCTTAAACCTTAAACCCTAAACCCTAAACCCTCTAAACCCTCTACCCTTAGCCCTCTACCCTCTACCCTTTACCCTATACCCTTAAACCATAAACCCTAAACCATAAACCTTAAACCCTAAAACCTAAACCCTAAGCCCTCTCTACCCTCTACCCTCTACCCTAAACCCTACACCCTCTACCCTTAAACTCTAAACTATAATCCCTAAACCCTCAGGGGGTGGGGAGTAAGAGGATAGAGGGATGGGAGAGAGATGGAGGGAGTGAGAGAGAGAGAGAGGGGGGGATGAGGGGAGATACCTGAGAGAGAGAGGAGAGAGTGGGAGGGGGTGTGAGGGAGATACTTGAGAGAGAGGGAGAGAGAGATGGTGTGGGAGAGATAGATGGAGTGAGTGAGAGACAAAGAGGACAAAGGGAGAGGTAGGAGGGAGAGACTAAGAGAGAGAGGGAGGGAGAGGGGGTGGGGGGGAGAGACTTGAGAGGGAGGGAGGAGAGAGAGTGGGAGAGAGATAGAGGGCATGAGAGAGTGAGAGGTGGTGGGAGGGAGGTACTTGAGAGAGAGGGAGATGGAGATGGAGAGAGATAGAGGGAATGTGAGAGGGAGGGAGTGGAAGAGAGATAGAGGGAGTGATTGTGAGAGGGAGAGGGGGTAGGACAAAAATACTTGAGAGAGAGAGAGGGAGAGGTGGTGGGAGGGAGAGACCTAAGAGAGAGGGAGTGAGATAGAGTGGGAGAGAGATAGGGAGTGAGGAGAGAGTGGGAGAGAGGGGGTGGGAGGGAGATACTTGAGAGAGAGGGAGAGAGATAGATGGAGTGAGAGAGAGAGAGGGTGTGGGAGAGAGGTAGATGGAGTGAGTCAGAGAGAGATAGAGGGGTGGGGGGGAGAGACTTCAGAGAGAGGGAGGGAGGGAGAGGGGGTGGGAGGGAGAGACTTAAGAGAGAGGGAGAGGAAGAGAGTGGGAGAGAGATAGAGGGCATGAGAGAGAGATGAACTTGAGAGAGAGGAGAGGTGGTGGGAGGGAGATACTTGAGAGAGAGGGGGTGGGAGAGGGAGAGAGAGATAGAGGGAGTGAGGGAGGGAGGGAGTGACTGTGAGAGGGAGATGGGGTAGGAGGGGGAGACTTGACAAAGAGAGAGAGGGAGAGGGGGTAGGATGAAGATGATTGAGAGAGAGAGAGAGAGGGTGGGAGGGAGAGACCTGGGAGAGGGAGTGAGAGATAGGGAGTGGGAGAGAGAGGAGTGTGTCTATGTGAGAGAGGGGGGATAGAGATGTACTTGAGAGATAGTTAGAGATAGTAGTGAGAGAGAGAGAGGAAGTGGGATAGATATAGAGGGAGTGAGAGAACTAAGAGAGGGACAAGGGGTAGGAGGGAGAGACTTGAGAGAGAGAGACAAAGAGAGAAAGATAACGACCTAAGAGAGGGAAATGGAGTGAGAAAAAAAGACCAAAGGGGGGGAGAGAGAGGGAGAGTGAGATAGATTTATTTAGGTACTTAGGTGGGAGGGAAAGAGACCGAAGAGAGTGGAGGGTATGTGTAGGATCATCATGGAAAAAATAGGCCCTTAAGTGGCAAAAAAATTAGAAAAATCAGAGTTAGGTAGCTTGACGTAAAAATTTGAATAAGTTATCTATATTATTTCAAAAATATGTAAGAATAGAATCTGTAGCAAATTGAATGTAATTTCTAAACTACTAGGTTTATTTAAAAAAAGAAAAAATCTGTTTGGTGAAAATTTGAAATTTCAATGCAGTAGTACTTAAATTTTAGGGAAAAAATAAGTAGGTGTCTATTTGACCACCCTAACCACAATCAAATGATAATATTTTAGATATAAGTAGATGACTCATGTCTAGATGTGATGTATATTATCTTGTAATTTTTTTCCAAGTAAATAATTAATTATGATTTTTCTATTACAAATTTTAAAAAATATAAAAACTCGTATGTCGAACCACCTTAACTTGGTCAAAACTCCATGAAATTCAATTTTTCTTTTTTTAATCATGTAGTATGCAAATCATAGAATGTGATGCATGTTTTCGATACAAAAAATGTGATATCATTTGAAAACTATAAATGTTTTTCAATTAGCCTATCAATCAGGACTTTAGTCATAATTGAAATAGAAAATGAATAATAATTATTTATTAAATTCAAAGTATAGCATAATTTATATTGGTGGAAAGCTGAGAATCTCCTTTAAACACCCTTTTCATTTCATCAATTTTGGGTAAAAAAAAATCGTTAGCCACATACCCTACACATACCCATGATATCGCCACTTTTTGGCCCATCATGATCATGCACATACTTGGGATTGGAATGAGAGAGAGAGTAGTCTAGGTCGCAAGGGAGGGAGTGAGACCTGAGAGAGAGATAGACTTTAGAGGGATAAATATTTATCCAGTTAGGGTAACAAGTTAGATAGCGTATGAAAGGTAAAACCTCAACTATCCATCTACGATCATAAACTGTGCACTCTAAGCATTATCAAAGTTGTCAACCAAAGAGAGGGGAAATTCAAGTTTTGTTCAAAGTAGGTCATTTTGCGAGCACCAAATTTGGTGCTCTCCAAATGACACATCACATTTGGCACACGCCAAATTTGGCGCTTGCCAAATGTGATGTGCCATTTGGCGAGCGCCAAATTTGATGCTTGCCAAATGGCCTGCTTTGGACATGTTAATTGATAGGATTTGCCAAATTTCTTCATATTTTTCGTCCATTCTCCCTATCTCATTTGCACATCTTTCAATGCAAGTATATAAAAAAAAATCGTGATAGCATTGACCTCTCTCTTAGCTATCTAAATATATAATTCTTTTTTCATTTGATTTAGTTAAGGTTTTGATCCATGGTTTCTATTGTAAATGCCTCTATTTTTATCAAAAACCAACATGTGCTAGTTTTAGGATAGATTTTTACTTGTTTATCAAAACATGAAACAAATTATATTTTTTGAAACTAGACTCCATTCTACACATGATGAAAAAAAATCAATTTTTGGTTAGTTTTCAAAAAAATTAGGGGGAAGCACACACAAATTTCAATTTTTCAGGATGTGTCCACTTTGAATATTCATAAAATATTATATATTCATTAAAAAAATTATCCGAAAGAGCGAGGATAAACTACATGGTGTTAGCTAATTTCTCACTGTTGGGATTTTGAAATTCTAAAAAAAGTTAATCAAAAAGGGGGGAGCCCTCAAGCGCTATGCTATTTTTTTTTATAAAAAAAGGAACTGTTCCCCCCCCACCCCTTTTTGAGACCCTTAATATTCATTAATTTAAAAAAAAATTAGTAGCTTAGAAACTAAACTTAGAGCACTTCAACTTTGGTTCTTTCCGCATCTTGAAATTTTGAGTGTAACTATCTTCAATTTCTCATGCAAATAAGATTTTGCTGATTTCAGAAAAAAGTGGCAGATCTTAAGAGCCAAAATTGTGTCACAGATCTATGCACTTACCCTAGAGGGGTCAAAAATTATCTTATTTCTACAATCCTTAACATGCACACATTTTCCATAGTTTCAATACTTCACTCTACTCTTACTAGGGTCATACAATGACCTCAAGACTTAGATCTTTGAAAATATTTTTCCTAATCCACTTTTGATCCTCATTTTTCTTTAAGCCTTGCCTAAACAAATAATAGATCCTTTAAGTTCCCTCCCATGAAATTTCTCCTTATTTATTCTTCAAGAAAAGTAGTAACAAAGGAGTCCAACTTTGAGCCTATCATCTGACCCATTAGATGAAGGATTAGATTAAACCACAATTTAGGTAAAGAGAAATGTGGCAATATACACATCTTCCAAATCTATCTTAACATCAATGAATCATAATTATCTTAAATAAAATTAAATGAATTTTTCTACAAATTCCCCATATTTATTTTTGTTAAATATATTTGTTTTTTCAAATATAAATTATTTACCATATCCCTTGCATGGTATATGTCACTAATTATTTTTCAATGAAGATATATGTATTGATTGCCTCAAAAAAAATTGGAGGGACGTAATCTACAAGACACAACCAAATGGTTCGTCATACATTTTTATCAAAAAAATTCCAACCATCATTATACATATCATCTATTTTATTTTTATTTGAAATAACCCTCCACTAATCTATCTCTTCAAGCAGATCCTACATGTTTGACATCCATAACTCATATATCTAGTGTCATTAAACTTTTCAATCTTTGAACAAAAGGTAGAAACCATGTTTTCCACTTAAAAATATGAAAAACCATTCAAGAAAAGAACTCCAACTATAGCTAGAAAAAACTTCAAAACTTTAAAAAAAGTGAATGCTTTTCAAGAATACCAAGAATCTAGAATACCAAATGTTTTTAAAACAAGGTGAACTACTACACATGGTATCCCTGTATAAAGTATGAAATTTTATTATTGTAGCATTAGATTATATATTATAAGATTTATATTAAATCAAATATAAATAAAAAAATCCATGATAAATAAATAAATGAAACTAATATACTTGGAGAAAACCTTGTGAAAAAATCCCCCCATCAAAGAGAGACACAAGTATGTATTAATATTCAACATATGAGTATATATATAACACACATTTTCACTTCAATCTAGAAATATTATTGCAACTCCTTGTACAATTGTGAAATATCTATCAAAATTTACTATTTTAACCCCTCATGCATGTGCATCTATTAAAAGGAAAAAAAATGTACAACTCTAAGTATTTTTTACAAACTCCTCTCTCCAAATGAGCGCCCAAGTGACAAATGTCAATATGGCACACCTCTATGAAGTATGCACAAGCAACAATGCTTTCATAAAGCACCTAGGTGATAAGTAGCACTCTGTTCAAGGTCCATGCCCTCCATGTAGGATATAACACTACCCGATAGGCCCCACAAATTACTATGACAACTATTATATCTGGAAACTTTGGATATATCAATATTTGCACAATTATTTATCCAAAAATAATCTTAGGAGTCAAAGGTTGAGACACCTTAATCCTAATATCATTGTGGGTTGAAGGAGAACAGACCAAGATATGAAGAGGATTTTGGCTAGGTAGTGTGGTATGCAAATGGGATGGAGGATACATGAGATGTTCTTAGTATGTAGAATGTGGAGGTTTGTAGTATGTTGGAATATTAGGGGATGTAAGGGAAATGTTCTTGGGGAATATGGGATGAAATTTATTAGGGAATATAGGAAGATGAGGATTGTGCCCGATGTAAGATGAAGAAGATTGAATGATATATGCATATTTAGTTGGTGACTATGAAGAGGATGAATAAGGGACACAAGAAGATGAAAATACATGTTGGGCCGATGAAGATTGATATGGGATTGAGGAAGAGATATAAGAAGGGATGAAAACTGGATTGGGGGCACAGATGGGAGGTAGAGATCCAATAATATAGACCATATTTTGGGGTGTGGATGATTGCATGGGAGGAGAAGGTATATTAAATGAGATGCATGAAGTGGGAATGAAATTGTAGACAAAGAGTACATGATAGGTGTGGTAGAAAAAATAGGGATATAAATTTTGCTAGATGGGAGTTTGACCAATACACTATTACGAATAGATCTTGTGCTTGTGAAATTATGCTACCTCATGAATTATCAAAGATTTGTTCAAGGGAATTTTTCTAGTAATGCCTCCCAACATAGACATATCAAATTCATGAGTGAGTTGGGAACCTCGATTGATTAGTTATACCTAAATGAATTTGTTCTTATAATGAATTTCTCATTCAATCAAATCTCTTATTTCAACATTAATTATAAAGTCCTAAAAGATAGGAGAAAATTCTAGTTGCACCATCAATTCTAGTTCAATTTACTATTTTGGTTGGCTTGATGGGTTTGATGTCTCTCCTCATAGATTCAAGTAATAAGCATTATCATATCAATGTGATGCTAAAAAATTATTTGTTTACAGTTCTGGACTCGAGAGAGAATAATATCTTTCACGTGGACTTAGGGATTTTCTCTCTATTTTTAGTGGGAGTAGATCTGCCTAACTATAGAGTGGATTAGCTAATGTAGGAACAATTTTTTGATCTAAAGATGGATAAATTTTATGTTGTTTTAGTTCAAAATTTTCAGAAGGAAGCATATTTGCAAAAACACAAAGCAGATTCATCAATTTAGACAAATATTTTGAACTAGGTTTTAGATAATTTTCACTGATAATGGACTAGTTGACCAAACAAAAATGAAATTTTTGATTGATAGAGAAAATCCACAACAAATCTATAAAGTTGAGGACACATTCATTGAATTCAAATTTGATAATTTTGACTATTGGACTACTAGACAAATTTGACAAGGTAGATCTGCTAAAAAGGAAGAGAAAATTCATTAATACTCCAAGATGGATTCATCAAAGGAAAAGTTGGATTTATCGATTGTTAGAATGATTGGAAAAATAACATAGAAAATAAATACCATGTAGATAGTGGTCAAGGCACGAGCTAGACTAATTAAGACATTTACAAGTTTATCACATGAAAAATATGCCAAAGATGCACACAAAACACTTGATAATACCATCTACTAAATAAAGGATAGATAGGGATAACTACATACATGTGAATTCCCTTACCAAGGAGCACTTGCATGTGTCACCCTAGTGAATTCTATCCTGACACCTAGATGCACATCATGTGTAGCTTTAGGTTACAATACACTTCACTTGCACTACACTAACTGATGGTTGAATTCCTTAAGCCATTAGAAACAATTGTACTAGGGAGATTCCATGAACAAAGGGATCATATACAAAGTCTTTAGCTAGGAGGGTCTCTCCTAGACTCTTCACCACCATGTCTTGGCCTATTGAGGATCTTAGGGCTTAGCCAAACATGACAATGACCACTCCTTGAGGTATAGATGTTGCTCTCCCCTTTTCTATACTTTTCCAAAAGACATGGTTAAGGTCATCCCTTGGGGTGTTGAAATACCCAAGAAATCCTCCTAAACAAAAAGATTCATTTAGAAAATTTGATCTCCAAGATTGCACGAAGTACAAGGAGAGAGCATACATGTGATCAAATGCTCTTAGGTTGACTCACACTCACTAGAACTAGGACAACTTAAGGTTTTTGATCTCTAGGCTCACTAAATATGCAAGGAGAGAGAATATTTCTATAAGCAACCTTAGAAATGATGAAAAAGAGTTAGTTGACCCTTTAATGTATGTTAATGTGCCTAATTGAGTGGGAACACTAACCTTTGACCATGAAGCTACAAAATATGCTTTTAGTATTTGGATATGCCTCATCTTTGACTAGTGATAACTACAAGGATAATATTAGATTGATCACAAAGTAAATGAGTTAGCTAGTCAGTGGTCAAAATAGTAAGAAAATCAAAGAAAAAAAAAGTAACTATACCTAATGGATCCATCAATCCACAAAGCATATTCATTGATTCATGACATATTTTTTGAAGCCCGAATTATACATACTCATTAATTTGCAGAGAAATTTTGTTGATTGGACATGGATTCACAAACTTGTTCATTTACACTTTTGATTCACACATTTGTTGATATGTTGGATATTGCTTGACATGTAGTGTGCTTTGGCAATTAAGAGACATATTTTCTATTTTACACCTACAATATGAAAACCTAAATAGAAAATTTCCCATTAGTTAACCCATGATGTGCGTCCCATTGACATGCCAAAAATGTGTGCAATATTTTTTGTCAATTCAAATGATTGAAACAAGATAAATCAAACAAGCACAAAATGAAACAAGAACTCATATAAGGTATACATAGTCCAAAAACATAAAAAATTTAACAAAAAATAACTATGCTAGACTCCCTATTGTGTACATTTTCCCACATGATCGATTTGATGCGTGCTCAGGAAAATTCAATAACATAACATCAATTTTATGAAAATTTGTGATATTAAATGGTTAAGTGTTAGATGAATAAATAGATTTTGGATTTAAAATGATGGAGGGCTAGGATGAGATCATGGGATCAAGGTTCAAGATTGGTTTGGTTATTTCAAGTGATGAGATTGTGTCAAATGGCTCAATGAGAGTACATGAGAGGATATGGGGTACATGGAGGTACTAGGTTAAAATATTTTCCATAAAGGAAAATTTTGTCCCTCATACTAAAAAGGGACAAGGAATGAAATTTAAAATCTTTTGGGTACTTGAGGAAGCAAAACCCATGTCCCTGAGGATATGGGGTCTTTTCCAAAAGGAGAAAAAGTTATGAAAAGAGGACAAGGTGGGTGGGGGTCGATATGGAAAGGATTTGAGCCCACTTAATCAAGGATTAAGTGTGTGCATATGCTAATAAAAGGGTTAGGTGGGCATTAGAAGGTTAATAAAAAAAGTTGGATGATGTGACATGAGGGATGAAATTCAATAAATAAAAATGAATTAATTAATTTATTGGATAAAGAAGATAAAAGGTAGCGATAATGGATAAATCATTAAAATTAATTGTTTATCTTAGACTAAGACTTAAGGGTGATGAAGGATCATCTTTGAATTGATGGCATTTAAATTATTGTTGCCTTACGAATACTTTTATTTTGAGATCTAACAAATTCAATTTACTAATAATTTTATTTCAAACATGTGACAACTTAATTTAAAACCCAATTACCAACTACTTTATTATATTTTCCCTTCAAATCTTTCATTATTTTCATCGTTACTCCTTATAATTAAAAAGACAATTGATTTTCTTAACCTAACACGATGACATGTTGGTTTTCACACTTTCGTTTAGATGCTAAACATTATGTCTTGATGTCCCTGACCGGGTCTTACCCAGATATTAAAATCTTATCTCCCTAAGCTTATAAATCCCACGTTTTTGTCATTTTTCAAAGTCGAAGACTAACACAGCCTACGAAATGACTTAAATTTAATTTAAAATGCATATACTTTCATGCGAAGCTTACATAGATTAAATCATACTTCTGACGAGTATGTATGGAACGGTCAAATTAAAATTCTAGCCAACGGTCATCATTTTTTTAGTATACTTCTAATACGAGTAAAACTAACGCTGTGTTGGAATTAATGTCTCCAGTGCTTCAACCTCCAGGCTTTCTCTCGAAACTTCCAGCTTCTGGATAATTCCACACCGACCTCCAGTTCACCCTATGTCTCTCATATGTTCTAGAAAATAGCAGCATACTGCTGTATAATTATGCAGTGAACATATTTTGTTTGTTCCATCTCTAGTGTCAAAATCAGCTATTTAAATTCTAGTAGAGGGGGCTCGTTTTTGTTCTATAAAAGCCAGCTATCTGTGCATACTCATGGCATAACTGCATTTCTCTGTATTGTATCCGAAACTCTAACAGTTTACTATAATGAATAGTGGAAAGGGAGGGGGCTCGTTTTTGTTCTAGTGGTGGGTCTTTCTTGTAGCGGCTCAGGAAGAAGTAAAAGTACTGAGCAGAAGTGGGTTTCCCCATGGATTTATATTCGGTACGGCCTCTGCTTCATATCAGTATGAAGGGGCTGCTCGGGAAGGAGGAAGAGGCCCAAGGATCTAGGATACTTTCTCCCATATGCCAGGTTAACTTTCACTTTTCTATTGATCTTCATTTTCCATTTCTATCTATTGATTGCTCTCTTTTAATCTATGTACGAAATCATATAGAGGGCTAGTATTTCAGTAGTAGCAATCTTAAAATGATTGTAAAAAATTTAACACGTTCAATATTATGATATTTCCATCAGAATTCAATCACATGTAGTTTTTGGAGTCAAATTTATTGATCTATATTTCGTGAGTAGTAGTTGACAAGATTCCACTTCTTATGATAATGAATGGCTTACATAACACTCTTTGTATCTAGATGACGCTCACAAAAGTGAAGCATTGGACCTTCCCAAAAGATTACCCATTCCAATGCTACTCCAACTTCAGCACGCTCAACATGCAATATTATTCATAAAGATTAATGGTTGACTGGAGTTGTTGTATATATGTTTTATTTAGCAGTGTAAAGATTAATCGCTGATGGGGGCAATGGGGATGTTGCTGTGGATGAATATCATCGCTACAAGGTGTGCTACTTCAGCATTTCATTCAAATCATATATTTATCTGATCCATGAAAGATGATGAGCCCATTTTTTCTATTTTTTAAGGTCATCTGAATGCATTTACTGTTTGCATCTTGAATTACATTAAAGAGGGATAGTGTAATTTACAGGAGGATGTGAACCTGATGAACGACATGGGCATGGATGCATATAGGCTTTCTATTTCTTGGTCACGAATATTACCATGTGAACCACTTGTTTTTCTTTCTAGACAAATATAGCTAGCATCTGCAGTGCCTCTCTTAAATCGATATTTCTTTGGAGACAGATGGCACTGTTAAAGGTGGAATTATCAAAGTTGGGGTGGCCTACTACAATGACCTTATTAATGAACTCTTAAAACATGGTAAAATGTATATTGTTTGCTACTATTGATGCAGAAATGAATGCAATACTGTGCAAGCAGTAACCAACTCTTGTTTGTAGATATCAAGCCTTTCGTGACACTGTTTCAATGGGACCTTCCACAAGCTCTGGAGGACAGCTATGGAGGCTTTCTCAGTGAAAATATTGTGTATTTAATCCTTCCAAATCATTAAATCCTTAATGCATCTATACCCATATAGGATTCCCACTGATTTCGTTGATTACCCGTTTTCTGTGCATAAGGAGATCTATTATCTGATATATGTAGGAAAGATTTTGAAGCTTACACTGAAGTGTGCTTTCAAGAGTTTGGCGATCGAGTGAAGCACTGGATTACATTAAATGAACCTTATAACTACACTTACGAAGGATATGACGTTGGCACATTTGCACCCGGTCGCCATTCCTCTTCTAATGGAAATCTTATCAGCTGAGAGAAACGGGATGCTCATTTTCATCACAGAGAATGGTTAAACATTTTATGGTAGATTGAACTGAAAATAGCAATTTTTAATGATGCACACTTACCTTAAAATTTTGGCTATCCATATACAATAGTGCAATAAAGTTTATTGTTGTTATTACTATTATTTAAAAAAAATATAAAATTGTTATAGAAAATAAATTTTAATTTGTTCAAATTAATAAAGTTGAATATATTTTAATTTTGTAGGTATCGATGAAAAAAATGTTGATATGTTGTCATTGGCACAAGCTCTTAACGATACTTGGTGAATTGATTTCCACTCGAAGCATTTATCATTTGTTCAACAAGCAATAAGGTAAATCTTTGTGAATTTATTGTTTTTCTTTTTAATTTTTAGTATTACATACTAAACCATTGTGATGGTTGAATTACAGGGTTGGATCCAACATACATGGTTACTTTGCATCGAGTTTGTTAGACAACTTTGAGTGGATAAATGGCTATACAGTTCGATTTGGTCCTCATTACATTGATTATAAAAATAACTTAAATCAATATCCGAAAGCATCGGTTTATTGGTTTAAAAAATTCTTGAAATAAATATATTATAAAGTACACTTTGTGTATCAATAACAAGAGTTATGCTACAACTCTAATCCTTCCTAAGGCTTGCAAGGATAATTTGTAAAATTCATATTTGTATGGAGTGTTTTCTTTTCACTAAGTTGTTCAATCAAGGCTTCAATAATTTGTAGAATATAAGAAAATAAAAAATCAATTAACCATTCAATAATCTTGTCTATTCATCTTTGATTACTATTAAACTCAAGATTGAGACCGATTTTTTGTAAACAATAAATTTTAATATGCACTATTAACTAACCGTATCATAATCTAGTCACACATCCTTTATTCGTTTTTCAAAAATTGAGCAATGATAGAAGGTTTTAAAATAATTCATGTCACAAATGAAAAATACTTTAATAGTTACCAAAGTAAATATGAGCTTATGTTGAGAAAATAATAATGTTTATCTACAACTTGTGTTTTAACTTGCTTACATTTAAATAGTTGTAAATAGCCAAGATAGTTTTACCTTTTTGGATTATTTCCCTCATGTATTTGAAACCTACTAATGTGTGTTACCATGTATAATGCCTACTAACAATATAGTCCTAATAATGTTTCAATTTTTTTGGCTATACCAAGATATATTTATCCTAATAAAATAGTGAATCAAAAGAAGCAAGAAATGTGATAATACTTAAGCTAATCTTAGAGGAGAGTATCATATTTTTTTAGATCTTTAATATTGTAGAAAGAAGAAACTAATATAAAACATAAGCAAACATCATATCACAAAATTGATTTACTTTGGATTTTTTTGAACAATGACCCTTCATTCCAAAGCAACCCAATGTATTATTTAGTAAACTAAACATAGATAAAACACACTTGTAGAGAAATTATTTATTATAGTATCACTAGCTAGATATCTAGAGTTATTTTGATAGCATAACAATACCTAAAAACTCAATATCAAAACTCCCAACTCAAGCATCCTATAAATAGAAGTAGTACACAAAACCATTAAATGGTAGTTACAAAATTATAATATGAAACAAACAAAAGAAAGTGGCACCCAAATGATAAGATGAGCTTATATGTTAAAAATAAAATGTTCTTTCCAATTGTCATAAGTATATATCCTAAGCCATTCACCAATCAACAATTCTATTTTGGTTTCATTATCTTAAATCAAAATTTCCTATGATCTGTCATAACATTCTTCATAAGTTGCTCATGTAACTCCCTTTTACAACAATTTTTTGTCTTAGAATTTTGTACATTTCCAATGTACGAGATAAAAGTTTAAAAGGACACAAATTTTGATTTGGGGGGCTATTCAAGCCTACTTTTAAAAATTATAGAAATAAAAAGGATCGATGTAAAAGGTATCAAGTGAGGTGATGTTAAAAAAATTTCAAAAATTTCCCAAAAATAAAGCTTAATAATTATTTTTAAATGTTTTATCTAGTTCAAACAATGCATTCTTCATATAATCAACATTAGGAGAATGGTAGAAAAATGTCTCCCAACATTCTCACTTGTAGAAAACCTTGTTAGAGGAAAGGGAGTACCAAATTTTTTGAAGTAATTGATGGTAGCCAAGAGACCCACAAGCTCATAACTCCACCTAAAATGATATGTTCTAATTGACTTTATAATGTATTTACAGTATTTTGCAAAGTGTGAATATTCTCTAGCATCACCTTCTCATCATCTACCATGTCACAAACTAAGTGGTATTAAAATTAGTACGATTAATACTCATATGAAAGGCCAATTATTTTACATGCATATGTCACCCTAATTGTTAAATAGAATTGTAGTATCTCCCAGACTCAGCCTCACATGAAAGATCAATTTATTTGCCATATATTTCTCACCCTAATTATTATATAGAATTATAATATCTCCTAGAGTTAGTCTCACATATAAGTAGAATCACTTGACAAATGAATACCTTATAAGCTCATGAGTAGATATTGTGAACTATGATTGTATAGTGGATAAAGTAACCAAAAAAGTTGGCTTGCTCATCCAAATGATAATACCACTAAACATGGTGAGTATATATCCACTGTTAGGTATCATACTATCAACATTTCTAGCCGAATTAGAATCCACATATCCATTAGTGGTTACTAAGTTTTGGTCCCTTAGAGATTTACTATTATAAAAAATAGAGTAATTAGAGTAGAATGTAAGAATCTAATATCTTAATATACCTGTCCATGATTAGTCATGAAATAGATAAGGATCCATTTTCTTGGGTGATTTTTGTTCATTTATTATATTTTAAGCTCCTAATAGTAGTTGTATAAGGTACTCTTGCAACATCTTCTATCTCACTAGGATAACTCAAATACTACTTAGTTGATAACTTAATACGCATTAAAATCATTTTTATCTCTTTCTCTTCTATTACCCATCCCCAAGATGAACCTATAGTGTAGGAAAATGCATACCTTCACATTTTAACACTTAATTGGGCTAGCCTTGTGTTTTTTATCCCTATTTATGTCTTAATTGGTCCTATTGTGCATCCACAATCCTAATAAACTATATATATTTTTTGGCTAATCCTAACAAACATCAATGGATAAATGATAATTTAATGATTTTGGTTGTGTGTCCCAAATTTTTGGGTCAGGATTAAGATGCCACCTAGGGAATCTTTGTCCCCCAAAGGTCTTGGGACCCTGATTTCAAATGTGCCTTAAAGTGGCCCCTTTTTGGAGTCTATGCTCTAAGTTTCATGCCTTGAGACTAAGATGCCACCTAGGTTGTCTTAGTCCCTGTTGATGGTGTTTTTATACACTTCTCAACACAAGCAATACATAGATGCACTACCTCTCTTGAAAGAGAATACTCCACAATTAGATTGCAGAACACTATCCCAAGGTCTCTCGGATGTCAGGTCTTGACAGTGCTTAGATACCTCAGTAGTTTGATGTGATTTGCTGAAATCACAAGGTGGTCTTACAGGAAATACGAAGCAAGGATATAAAGCATGGAAGTTGGATCTTGAATTGGAGTTCCTGGGATAAAAGCTATTATGCATTGGCTGTAGGTTCAAACAGCAATCTTGGACTCCATTTAGTTGTTGGATTTGGCTTTACAATGTGCAATGAACCTTAACATAGGTCAGTCATTAAAAAAAAGGGAAAAAGGGCGGGGGAGAGGAAAAGTTCCTAAGTCTGCAACTAGCTATGAATAGTGACAATGGAGTTCCTGCAATAGACAATTTCTTAAAACAATATCCCACTTAACCAGGGATTTCATAGTATCATGGAAATTGTGCTATCTTCTAAGGTATGCAAATATTTTATCCTTCATCCACTACATACATGCATGAATCAAAGATAAATGTTTGGAGTAGCTTTGAAATCAAGTCCAGGCTAACTTTGCACAACTATCTACCATCAACAAACAACAAAAAGTATGGACAAAGAGATCATCAACATGGCAGGAATTTGCATAATCACCCAACAGCATTTCTAAGATCTATAAAAAAAAAAAGATAACTAACTAAACAACAATAGAATCTAAGTCAAACATCTAACATTGGAGATTGAATCAAGCCACATGAGAGAAATCAAAGAAATACACCAAATCAATGCATTTTCTTTATAAATTTATGTAGCATGTCTTTACAACAACTCAACTCTCCCTTTACAAATGAGAGGAGGGCCCTATTTATAGTTTTCCAAAAGTTAAATGAATGGCCAAGATTCATTCTTATTGTGTGGCCAATATTCATTACAAAATAGCATTTCACCTACCCCCAAATAGATCACAATTAAAAAATTACATTTTTGTCTCTTCCCTATTTCGTCTTCTAGCTGATGGCACTATAGCTCTTTCATCCTGTAGCTAATTGCTGCATTTTTGCTGTAGCTACTCTTCAGAAAGGTCTTCATCTTTGGCTGGGCTGTCCTCCTGCCCCTTGGAAGCTGTGTGTTCTATGTATTTGAGGACGATCGCCTGGAGCTTATCTATTTCTAGGATTTCACACTGTAGCACTTGATAGCTCCACTCCTTTACATTTTCTTCCAGACTTTTCCAATCCTCATCATATTTTGAGCCTTGGTCTCGGAACAGCTCCAATTAGTCGAAGGTACAGACAACAAAACTTAGGAATTCCATTGTGATATCTCCAGCCATCCCATCTTTCATCTTTTCCTAGAAGTAGGGTTTGATCTTCGCTGGATCCATTTGCACAGTGGGCATATCATAGCCCATCATTAGCTTAAGATATCGAGTGCATTCCACCCGGATTTCCTTGATCCACTCAATATCAGGATCCACCCTGCTCAAGATTTGCTCCAACCTCTCCTTCCAGTTATCAAAGTCTCTGTGCCATACATCCATTAGCCAGTGATCTTCTTTCTTAAACTCTAGTTTCTCCTCCCATGTGGCCTTAGGCATTTGAAGGATAGCTTTGATCCTTGGGAAGGTGGAGTCGTAGGTTGTGGGGAAATTGGTGCAGAGTTTCTTTGTGCTTTCCAGAGATTGCATCAAGTCCAAGAACTTGTTGGCTGTTCGCACAACCTGACTGATTCCCATGTTTCTGACATATGAGACCTGTCGAAACTAGTCTTCGGTGGTCTTCTCTAAGTTTTTCCTTCTCTCCATTTTGTCGATCTACTCTTTGGAGAGCAGCTATGGTGCGGCCATGGAGGTAGTGGGCAGGTCGTCCACTGAGGACCATTGCTGTATATAATCCATTAATGCTGCAACCTGGGCCTTGAGTTCATCCTTGGAGATTTTATCCTACTTTATTAGGTGAACCACTGTGGCCACCGACTCCTTAAGGTGCTCGACCTTCTAGTCTCTGGTTGCAGTTCCCAAGTCAATGGTAGAGATGTTGTAGCTTACCCCAGCTTGGCCCATGGTGGGCGTTGTGATTTGTGCTGCTCGGGAGCTGGAAGCAGCCATGGTTATTTTGGATCAGACCTTGGGCTTTTTCTCCTTCTTCGTTGTGATTTGGGCTCAAGCCAAGATGGCCTCCAACCTTTCCCTTGGGTCCTTTAACACAGGGGTCATTTTCTCAAGTTGCCTCTCCAACCATTCGGGCATGGCAAACTTCCCTTTGGGCGAATCATGGCCGCCTTCACCCTTCTCAGTCAAGGGAAATATTTCTACCTCCTTTTCTTTTTGGGATTCTTCTTTCTTTTGGGTAGCATCCTCCTCATTGGAGTCATGAACGAACACAAGGCGTTTGACAGGCAGCCTAGTGGATGGTTGCCGAATGAGAGTATCTTCTTTTGCTAGTTCTTCTTCTTTCTTCTCCTTAGTACCCCCAGCCTTAGGGATTTTGGCAACATGGGTCTTAGCCTCAGCCAAATCCTTTATCTGTTGTTCTTCTAGTGGTTGCCTCTCTTCATCATGTGGTGACTTTTCTGTTTCCTCCCCAACGTCCTTCAGTTGTTGCGCCATTTCTTCTTCAAGGTCATCATCAAATGTTTGGATGATTTCCTTAGCAGGCGAGCCATCCTCTTCATCCCCACTCCTGGAAGAGCCCGTCTCCTCCTCCTCATAAACCACCCTATCGATGGTTCGATGCTCGTACTTTGAGTGTTCATGATACTCATCAGCTTCCTCCTCGACAGACTTCGAGGCTTCCTGTTCTCGCTCCTCCAACTCATTTGAGATTTGCATTATGGCCTCCATAGCTGGTGGCCCTGTCAGCGGTTGTGAAGGTTGAGAAGTTATAAGGACCTAAGCAAGGGCTGCTTGGAGAGTTGGATCCATCAATATTTGGGAGAGCTCAGGGGGAAGGTTTTGCATATGCCTTGAAAGAGCCTCGGGCATAGCGGCAGCGGGAATAGGCGATGTTATTGTTGCCAGAGGGAGTGATGTGATTGGTGACATAGCAGTAGAGGATGGGGGAGAAGTCATGGTGGAAGAGGAGTCAATGACTATTACTAACTCGGTAGGAGGCGAAGGGGCAAGATGGATAGAAATGTCTACTACCAGCGGTGATGCAGCGACCATAGCCAGGAAGGTGGACGGTGCTGTAGGAGGGGCAGGAAGAGCCAAGGGAGGCTGCAATTGACCCGCACTTTCTGCTTCCTTCTCTTGAGTTGAAGGTTGTCATGTAGCACTCCCTGTCAGTTTGAGTCTTTTGGGAGGCAAGCCTCTGCTTCTTTCTTTATAGAGGCTTTGGGGTCTGGAGACTGCTCGGCCTCTGTTTCCTTTCTTTTCCTAAGGCTGGTGACAGGAGGAGACTTGGAGGTCCCGCCAGTTGATGTGGTGGCAGCAACATCTTCCGTGGCACTTGGCTCACTTTTGAGCCCTTCATAAGTTAAGACCACCCCATGCCGCTTTAGATGAGCCACCTGCCCATCGATCCACTCCTTGGTGTGAGTTAGGATTGGCTAGGTTATAGTGTCCAGGTCATCGACCTCCTGTTCATCCCAATCAATTGAGGGTATTGGTAAGTTGCCAACCGTAGGGTACCTCAGATGCATGATTATGGACTCATCCTCCCCGTCCTATTCTGGCACGGGGAATGGCTGCACCCTTCTCAAGAACTGGACCATCATGCGCATATAGTGCCTTGCACGCACTTCTTTGTCATCTTGGCAGTCGGTCGAGAAATCCTCAATGTGATATTGATGGGCATAGGCTAGCCCCAATGCTTTCCTGACATGGCCATGCGGGACCATCCATGGGCGTGTGGTGTGCCAGTCGAAATGGTATTCCTTCCGCTCCTTCTCAGAGTTACTAACACATTGTGATGTCTGTAGTCAGTACATGCCCTGGACAAGGGTCATGGGATAGGAGATCCCTGCTATGTGCTTGCTGCTGAAGATGGCCTGCAGGTGTTGGAGCTGTCGAGAAAGCTCCAGAGGATGATTCTATCATTTGGGTACCAGGGCAGCTTATTTGGCCTTTCGGTGAAGCCCTAGGCCCAGATATATGTGAATTTTGGATACTAGATAAAGAGGAAGGTGTATTGCTTTAAAAGTGCTCTGGCACTGTGGAAGACCCTCCTCTCGAAGTCCCCAACAATCAATCTAATGATATGGCCAATGAAGGTGTCATTAACCCTGCAGTAATCCTTCGTGAAATTCTGGTACTGGAGCTGAGGATACTTATCAAATGGTTTCAGTCCTCACTTCTGCCCCTGATCGGGTGCTACAAACAATCCGCTATACTGTCTTTGATCTGCCAGGGAATATACAAGGTAGAAGGTCATATAGAATTTAGAGCTCTTTTTTACATTGACAAACTGCTCATGGAAGCAGTTGCTTATGATTCCTCCCTAATAGAATGAAACCTTGGTTGTGATGTCTTCATTTCCTCGCAAGATCTGCTCAATGAAATAGGTCATCCATTCCTGGAAGAAGGTGGTCGTTGGAAGACCCATAACCCTACTCAACATGGTTACCAGGTCATGGTAATCCTCATAGAAATCGCTATGGAAAAGCTCTTGAGAAACTTTTGCAGCGCTGCCTCATCTTTCCTTAAGCCAATAGAGGTTTATTGACTTCTTGCATCCTCTTGGGTTATCATCCCATGCGGCCTGACATTCTTCTAATGTGGGGACCTCCATCTATTGGAATGTGAGGATATGAAAGGTCTTGGTTATCCCTTCTGGTGACATGTTCATGAAAATGTTTCCCTCCTTATCAACAATTGTTCTGGTATCGATTTGGTAGGCTTCCCGACAAGCCATAACTAATTCGGGTGCCACGAGAGATGGAGGGAAATTGACAACCTTAGCTATTCCACTCTACCTTATCAGTCTGACATTCTTTGTTGTTGGGTTGACCCTGACCCTCTGTATAAATTCATCAATATCCACCTGGCCAGTGTTGGTGTTTGTAATTTCCTTTCAGTCTGTGGTGACCTTCGAGTGGAGAGGCTTGCCCTGGAATTGGTACTTTATCTAGTGCTTGTCCTCTTTCCCTTGAGGGGTCCTTCTTGACTTCTTCCCCTTGTCCCCTTCGGCGGATGCCCCTGAAGTTCCTACACCCGATTCCATATATTCTGCAAGCAAGGGTGAAGTTAGCATAATGGGTCATGAAGGCATTCATGTTAGTCCATATTTTGAAAATAATATTCATTTCAACTAATCAACCAAGTATATCATAAACTTTCAACTTTAGATGTTATTGATATTTCATTAAGGGCATTTGGACAATTCAGACCTAGAGGGCCGGACTTCCCTGGCACGAATGTTGTCTGGAAGGGAAAACGTAGTGGAAAGCCCTCGAAGACTTTCTTTGGTCAAATTTTAATATGTCAAGAAGTTCATGATAAAGAGGACCAAAATTCAGGATGTGGGTCGAAGTTAGATCTCGGATTTAGGCTCGTTAGGATTGATTTAAGGGAGCACGAAAGTCCTAAGCCAGAAAGCTGTCAGGAGATAGTAGTTTGGAGGGGCAGACAGCTGACAGAAATCTGAGGATGGAAGTCTGAGGTCCGAGGCCTGGAGGGTCAAAAGGCAGTCGGTATTAAGTCATTTCACTTTTGAGGGCTTGGGTCGGTGACCCCGAGATGGCGAGCGACCTTCGCCGTTTGGGATGGCAAACACCAGATGAAAGTCTGGGAGGGGAAATCCGGCAGGGGAAGCCCGGCAGCATGGTTTCATGCTTAAAGTTTTACAGCAATCGACAGGGTGGAACTCAGAAGTTGGGATGACAAGAGGGATTTTCTGCTTGGAATGGCAGGCGAGGATGGGAATCCCGGGACACGGGGCCCGGAGAGCAGATGGCCGCTCAGAGTTTCGGCGATATCCCACGACATACAGTGCATCGGGGCCCAGTGATCGGAAGGACGGGGTGAAATTTCCCCTACGGTGGGAGAGTGGTGGACTTCTGAGAACGGAAGTCCGGACACCAGGGCCTGAAAGGTGCGATAGATGCGGATGTGGAAACACAAGCCAACGACAGGGCAAAGGTCGGGGTCTGGAGGTCGAACGACATTGATGAGTTCGCCGAAAGACTTCGCCGTGGGGAACGATGGAAATTTGAGCAGGGAAACCTATCGTCTGGGGCCCGAAGGTGAAAATGATGCAATGATTTAAATCACCAAGGGTTAATCAGCGAAAGCGCCAGTGGAGCCCGGAGGGTGGGACACCGGGCATCGTTCGCCGTTGAAGAAGGCAAATCACCTGTGGAACTCTAGAGACAGAACTACGGGGTCCCGGGCCCGAGATGACCAAAGGACACATGTTAAGTTTCAAGTTTTCTCGGTGGGGAGCATGCTGGGATCTGGCAGCCGAGAGGTAGGAGGGAGTTTGCAGTTTGGCGTGGCAAAGAGCAGGCGAAACTCTGGATGGAGAAGTCTGAAGGCTTAGGCCCGACAGGTGACATTGCCACTAGTGAGATTGTTCAAAATTTATAGTTGGACAGCGAAGGTGGGTCTTGGGCCCAAGGCGGGCATTTTCCCTGTGCGAAGAACGGCCACAGCAGGGAGAAACTCTGGATCAACAAGGAGGGCATTTTAAGAGGTTTGCTCGATTTTCTAATATATGGGTTTGGTGCACAATTTGGTGTTCTATCACTTTATGCCCTCCTAACAATTTGTTCATTGATTTAAATCTTTCAAAATCATGAAAAAAGATCCACGGGAGGGAAAACGGATGACCTACCTCGAACACACAGAGTGGGGAGATGTGGGATCCACCTACGTTTGTTGGAATGATGTCGAGGGTGATGATCGTGATGTTGTTGAAGCCGGTGGGCTCCAAATGATAGTTTCTCTGATTCGCTGCAATCTTGTTTGATGAAAATGACTAGCCAGATTGGGCATTTTATACCCCAACCGCTATGAATGAGCGCATTAAATGTAGGTACGGTCGGCAAAAAGTTGATGGATTCAAAGTTGGTGATGGTAGTGGGAAAGCCGGGGCCCGACGGTCGGGAGGGCGAAAGATGGCAGTCGTTTGAAGATTTCACGTTGGTTGATCAGTGGCGGCGGGAAGCGGTTTGGGGCCCGAAGGGCGGGAAGCCTTTAGAGATCTGCCATCATTGACGACAGAATCGTCATGGAATTCCAGAATCAGAATTATAGATGGTTGGGCCCGGAATGCCCCACGGCAGGTAGGAACTTCGAAGACTACGGGTGGCGAAAAGGCCAGTGGGGCCCGAGGAGTAGGACACCGCGGGAGGTTCGTAGTCGCGAACGGCGAAACTCAAACGGAACCCCGGAGGAGGAACTCTGGGGTTCGGGACCCGAAGGGCGGGGCGGTGCCTGAAAATTTGCAAGAAGTTTTAGACGGTGGACAGGGATTTGGACCTCGAGGTCAAAAAGGATGCCCAACAGATGCCACAGGAATGGCGGTGCTAGAGGGGAAACCTAGAGAGGGAATCATGGATGCTCGGGCCCAGAAGGGCTCGGGGCCATTTTTAGGGCCAAATAGCCAAAGGGACCCCACGAGGCACCAGAACGCAACAAAATTAAAAGGGGAAGGCATGGTCAATTTATGATGGGACTTTGAAGCAACATCGACCATCTGAGACATCAAAAACTGGGGCACACAAAACAAGGCGATGACAAAAAATGACCCGACAAGGTGAAAGAAAAGAAGGTCCCCGTTCTGAACGGGGCGTGTGTGCTAAGGGCACAACAAATGGCGACTCCGCTGGAGAACACTCCCAAGCGTTCTAGGGATAAATATTCATTCAGGACCTAGAATCTTTGGTTTCGTAGACTAGGAGTGGCTTCCAAAGATGAAGCTAGGAGAATGAGATCCTTAATTGGGTCAACTTATAGGACATCTCAGAAGTGTGTGTGTAGTGAGTTCATTCATTTCCTCGGGATAGTGACCAAGGTTACCAAGCCAACCGAGCGAGCTACATAAACTGTCTAACACCAAAAGTAACCTGGACATTGCCCCGCTGCCAGTCAGGTGTCCATAGCCCTGGCGGGGTTGTTGCTACAATCTCACGGATATTGCTTTACTGCTGGCCGGGCGTCCATAGCCCCAGTAGAGTTGTCCGAACACCCATATAGTCATTTATTTCCTTTTGTCAGAATTCTTTTTTCTCATTTTTTCTTTGATGTTTCACTTCTCTTTTATCATTTAGTTTAACTAGGTAAAGATTGAAACCTACAATGGTTTTGAGACTGCAATGGTCACTGGAGCAGACTTGAGATTTTTCACTCACTAGGGTGTCATAATAGCCATAGCACAGTCCTTTAGAAAGTATTATTATGTGCTTTGTGCGAGATTCGAGATGTGTGTAAGAAGATCTAGCTAAGGGTCAAGTTCTGAGCAGAGTTCAAACAAGGAAATCATTCACAAGCAGCTTCCAAAGACCGATAATTGAGAGTGAATATTTAGCCAAAGAACATAAAAAACGGACAGCAAAGTGAACCGCTTGTCAAGCAAGCACGGCCACCTCTAAAGAGCGGGAAACAACTTTCAAAGAAAAATTGTCGGGAGGGAGAAAACAAAAGAGCGACGCGAACAAAACACAAGCAAGCCAAAAAGCAAACTACCCTAACCTATGTACAAATATTTACAACGGTGGGCTCGAATGAGCTCAAGCCTAGAAGTAATGCTTCAGGTGCTGCCCGTTGACTGGCAACGGGACATTCTCATAGTTAGGGTCTTTAAGCGGAAGGCATTATCTCCCAAAATCTTAGCTATTTGAAAGGGGCCAAGCCAGAGCTTGTTGAATTTGTTGTGTCCTCCTTTCTTTTCATGGGCCTTGTCCCAATACAGGACCAAATCTGCAATTCTAAAGGCCTTGATCTTGGCTCGGCAGTCGAACCATCTCTTAACTACGCCCTAATGTTTGGCAAAATTTTCTATTACACAGTTTCAGACTTCCTCTAAGTGCAAGAGCTCAGCTAGCCAAGCTTTGCTACGATCTCCTCCTTCATAAAAATCGTTAATGAACTGAAGAGTAGGAATCTTCAGATGAATGGGGAATATAGGCTCTAGGCCATAAACTAGGTGGAATGGGGAATCACCGAGGGCAGCCTTGTGGCGAGTGCGATCAGTCCAAAGGGTGAAACAAAGCTGGGTATGCCAGTCCTTGGGATTCCTATCAAGCAACTTTTTTATCACAATAATCAGATTTTTACTTGTGGACTCGGCAAGGCCATTGCCCTGAGGGTAGTAATTGGATGAGAATTTAAGGGCAACCCCATAGTCAAACGCCCAACTAGAAAATTCTAATGAAGCAAATGCAAATCCATTATCACATACCAAAGCATATGGACAACCAAAGTGATTTAAAATGAAACTTTCTAGGAAATTAGTAACTACTTCAGTTGTGCATTGCTTACATACTATTGCTTCCATCCATCTAGTACAGTAATCAGTAGCAGTAAGAATGTACCTATGTCCTGAAGACGATGGAGGGTTTACCAGACTAATGAAGTCGAGACCCCATTATGCAAATGGCCTTACCTCCAGCACAGGCTGCAGTGGGACAGCAACATTCTTCTCCCTAGTGGCAACGGTCTAGCATGTGTGACATGAATGAATATGACAATGGGCATCCTTGAAGACGGTTGGCCAATAATACCCTGCCCTCAATATTTGATGTGCTGTGGAAGAACCAGAACCATGGCCTATGCCAAATTTTTTGTGAGACTCTTTCAAGACTCGATCTGCTTCTTCCTTGCCAAGGCATCTCAAATAAATGCCTTCATGGTTCTTCTTGTAGATAATGGAACCCTGCATCATGTAGCCATTACTTTTGAATCTCAAGACCTACTTTTGGACTCCTTACAGGTGCGGCGGACACTTATGGTTCAACAAGTAGTAGACAACATTCTGGTACCACTCTCCGGGGGAGACATCCTCAAGCTAGTGCTGTTGCACAATGAGTACGAGTCCAGCTTCTGCCACTATTTCAGCAATTGTGTGGGTGAGTGTCTGTCCTCTCACTAGTTTCATCGATTGGATCTCCATGTCATACTCTTGGAGAAGGGTGACCCATTTAGCTCTTTGTTCGCCCAATTCATTTTGCATGAGCAGCATTTTTACTGCTGGGTCGGGGACAATGGCAAACACCTTGTTGCATAGGATATAGTGTCTAAATTTTTTCATCCCTCTGACGAGAGCATATGCCTATTTTTCAATGTTCTGGTATCGCAATTTAGCATCCTTGAGGGGAGCACTCATAAAGGTGATCAAATGCTCATTTCCTTCATCGTCCTTCTGGGTCAACATGCTAGCATAGGAATGCTCTTAAGCAAATGAGTAGATGTAGAAAGGCTTCAAATAATCCGAACTAACTAACACAGGCACTTCAGCGATGGCCCATTTGATTTCTTCAAAGGATTGTTTGGCATCAGGTGTCCATTCAAATTTGGCATCTTATTTGAGCATAGCATTGAGAGGTTTAACAATCTCTGTGAAACCTGTGATGAATTTCTGGACGAAGTTGATCTTTCCAAAGAAAGATTTTAATTCTTTCTTACTTCCTAGGGGCTAGATTTTGAGTAGGGACTCGATACGTTTAGGAGCTATGGAGATTCCCTATTCTGAGATGATATGCCCGAGCAGTCTACTTTTACTTACTCCAAAAATGCACTTCTTGGGGTTAAGGGAAACCCCAAACTCCCTGCACCTTTGAAATACCTTGCATAAATTAGAGATGTGATCGCCTCGCCTTTTAGAAAATACGATCAAATCATCCATGTAGATGATTATGCACTTACCAATTAGGTCCTTGAAGGTGATATTCATGGCGCGTTGGAATGTGGTGCTGGCATTGATGAGCCCAAAAGGCATCCTTCTATATGCGAATGTTCCCCACTTAGTGGTGAACGCCGTCTTGTGACGATCCTCATACTGCACTATTACCTAGTTATATCCAGAGTATCCATCAAGAAAAGACATCATCTGGGAGCCATTGACGATCTACAACACCTCATATAATGAAGGCACTGGATAGTTGTCTTTCTCCGAGGCACGGTTTAGATTGCGAAAATCCACACACAATCTAATCTCCCCATTCTTTTTCCTAACCAGGACCAAATTGGCCACCCATGTGAAGTAACTGAATGGAAAGATGATTCTTGCTGAGAGCAACTTCTGCACCTCCTTGTAAACGACAGGTTCTAGCAAGGCGTTGATAGGGCGTTGCCGCTAGCGGAATGCCTCACTTCTATCTTAAGAGGGATAGTGTGTGTAATGACAGAGGTGTCATAAATTTTTAAATCTTCGTAGATCCATGCCACCACATCATGGTACCTTCACAATGCATCTGTGATCCCCTTCTTTTCCTCTGGCATGCACACCTTGCCGATAAAAATATTCCTGATCTCCTCGGCTGTCCCATGGTTGTGAGCATTGCACTAGTTGCTTATGGTCTCCTTTTATGTTTGCTGATTTTGGTCTCTGATCTAATCCAAGTCAAATATGCATTCTAGTTGAACCATTCCTCTGGGGATTGTGTTGGTTTTGAGGTTAATAACCCCCTCTATGTCCAGTTCGGCTTCCTGTGGATCAGCTTCATCAATTATTTGAGCTACGAAGACATCAAAACTTGTGATCAATTGGAGGATATGCTTATCTTCATTGAAGACTTGCAAGTGGGTAACATTATCTAGGACTGATGGTGTGGATGTTAGCTCAACAGTGAATTTCTTGAGTCCGGACAGAGAGAGGGGTTGTAAAGTGCTGCAGCTTGAGCCAAGGCGTTGGCTGTACGATTCTGAGCATGAGGGATCAATTGTATATTGAACACATCTAAGCCCTCCAAGAGATCCCAAACCCTATCCCTATAGTTTTTAAGTCTCCGATCATGATAGGAATACAATTTCCTGACTTGTTTAACCATGAGCTCGGAATCCCCAAAAATTTGCAACATTTTTACATTTTTCTTCAAGGCCATGAGAAGGCCAAGGACTAAGGCCTCGTATTCCGCTACGTTGTTGGTGCAATAAAACTGCAATCTGTGGGCAACTAGAAATGTCTTACCCATTGGACTAATGAGTTCGAACTCGGCTCCAGCTCCCTACCTGGACTTGGATCCATCAAAGCAGAGTGTCCAACACGCGGAGGGTTCCTTTTCCTCATGTCTGATTGAGCTTTTGTTCCCTTTCAGCTGGATGGCTGGCCTTGTGACCTTAGGGGAATTTTCTGGTTCAATGCAATGATCAACAAGTGGTCCTACTGGTGCCTCCTTTGGCGTTTCCGCCTGAGGAGAAGCTAATTTTTTAACATGGGGTCATCCCACAATAATGGGTTACACTTTTTGGCCAAACATGACACTGAAATCAACATTTTCAAAAAAAACTTCATTTTCTGACACCTATAGTAGGTAAACTATTAGGAATTTGAAAATGATGTAAACTAGTGATTTGTATGATTTTTTCTATAGATTTTAAATATATATTTTTTAAAAAAATTGGAATTAAATTTTTTTTTTTTTGCATCTCCTTTGATAACTAGTTTTTAATAGTAAACAACATTTTTTAAAAGTGATGTGTACTTCGACACACATAACTTTTTTTCTACAAAGGATAAAATTTTGATTCTTTTTAATTTAGGTTGCTAACACTGGTATCTATTGGTTTCATTTTGTTTCATAATGTTTTGTTGAATATTTTTTTTTAAATTAAGTTTTGAAGTCAAACCATTTACAATTTAGACATAGGTGCACTTCGACATGCATAACTTTTTTGGTATGTATTGAAATTCAATTTTTTTTTTGTTAGAATGAGGACACCAATACCTAGGGCGTATATATTTTTCAAATTTTTTTCTCAAATTTAATATTTTTCCACAATGATTTTTCACTGAACTTGATGTTCAGTGAAAAACCTATGTTTAGTCAAACAAAAGAATAAAATGAAAAATAAAAACAAAATATATTAAATTTATAGTTGTTGGAAAGCACGTTTTGAGCACTACACTTCCCCAACTTGGTTTATCAAGTTTGAATCCATTCGCACCTCCTTTTTGGGCTTCGATAGTAAAAAAAATACATAAAATTTGAAATGGTGGAGGGGAAAGAGAAAAAGGGGGGTTCTAATGAACCCCCCTTCTAATGAAGGGGGTTCGAACAAAGGGGGTTCATTAGAACCCCCCTTCATTCGAACCCCCCTTCATTAGAAGGGTTGGTTCAAATGAACCCCTCTCCATTCTGCTAAATTTTTCCACCAACGTTTCTCTAAGATAGCCTTCAAACGAAGGCTCCAAAAAATGCATTTAAATGGCTAATTTTTGGATTTCCTAATATTAGCATTTTTTATTTTTTATTATTTGCAATTGTTTTTTTGTTTTCTTAACTTTCTATTATGAAAGTATGTGAATTTTTTCTATATAAGTAAGAAAAAAATCACAGAAATTGTCAAAGATGTTTTGGTTTTACAGGGAAAGCTTTGGAGGAGAATATCTGAAGAATTGTGAAAAATACTTTTGTTCTATTGGAAGAGAATATTGAAGAATTGTGAAAAATAATTTTGTTCTATTGGAGGAGAATATTTGAAGATCAGAAGAGGAGAATATCTGAAGATCAAAAGAGGCTTTGTTCTATTGGAGGAGAAGATTAGAGGAATTTTCAAGCGATATTTTACAAAGAAGGAGATGGGAAACAAAAAAACAAGAAAAAGGAAGAGTCAACGAAAGAATTCAGTAGAAGAGGAACAAAGATTACGTGAAGAAAGCTTGCAAAGATATCATAGACGAAAACAAGGTATGCAAAACTTGTGCCTCTCACAATATTATTTCTTTTGTATCCCTTTAACCTTCCATTTTATATTTTTATTCAAGAATTATGTAGGAGGATTAATATATTTCTTTTGATCAACGTAAAAAACCTATCTCAAAATTATTTAGTTTCATGTGCATTCTTTGTAGAAATTTAAGAGTGATAATATCTTAATTTACACTAGATTTAATATTGCAACCTTAATTTTCTTTCTTTAAACTAACATGCATTTCCCTTCATTAGCCCCACACTTAAAGATGAAATAAATACCTGAAATGATTAATTACCATGAAATACCAAAAGCCTTTAATAGAAGACAAAAAAAGTGAATAGGTACTGAGCATTATTAATAGAAATCACAAGTGTGACATTATGAAAAAATTGATGGTAAAATTGATGAGAATAGAACAAAAGAGATAGTTAATTATCTACAAAATTAACTACTGGCAAGCCATAGAAGGGGATGCAATTGGAATCTATCAAAGGAATACAAGAATCCAAGGAATTTTACAGTTGATAGAGAGAAACAACAACTTTCCAATCTTACACAAAGTTAAGATGCTTTCCATGAAGGTTGTGTCATCATTCTCCCTTCATCACCTTTACTTTGTGTCCTCTAGTTCTCAAGCTATGTCTGATCTAATCAAGAATGGAGTAAGATTTCAATCTCTCTTGTAACATTTTAATGTTGTTGGCATTTTTGTTTATGGGGGCTCTACTAACTTTAATTACCCTCCTTAGAATAGCTTTGATCCATAAAATATTTCTCTAAAAATGTAATTCATTCACCACTCTTAGTGTTTTCCATTTTCAATTCACTAATTTATTCCATAACCTCCCAATGTTTGAAGAAAAGTTGTTCTTCTTTCATAGGGACAAGCACCTTTTCCTTGGAAGTTTCTTAGCCATTTAGATAGTTTTTAGTTTCATTTTGTTGGTCTCAATGAAGAACCACTTAAGGATTGTATGATGAATGATAACTTCTTTGTTCATATCAATATTTTTATTTGCAATCAAGTTCACAATTGAAGCAACAACCTCTAAAGAGAGAGAATGGCATGGAAGATCAGCCAGTGAAATAGCAGGGGCAAGGCATAAATATTTCACTTTACCTCATCATCCAAATCAATTTCATCCTCCATTTTCACTTTACTCTTCACCTTAAGATTATTTTTCTACCCTCCACTCCCTTTAGTTTACCATCCAAAATGGGGTCATTCTCATCATAGTTTTCCCCTTCTTGAATGTGACTTTAGTGCTTCTAATATCTTCACCACCAAAAAATTTCATTCTTCCATGATTCAAGGTAAGAAGAATAAACCATTTTAGGAGTGTAATCCATAATGGAATAAGGTCATCTCTTCTTATAGTAATGTAAGTCCAATTTAGAAGAAGCAAGGTGGATTCTACAAGTAGCAATGACAAGTGGGGGTTTCAAGGATAATTCGTGTTTAATAAGTAGGATGAAATATTTGTGTAGGGCACAACCTTAATGGTGTAATTGGCTTGGAAGTGCTCCTCAAGCATGACATACCTTGTTAGCAAAAATTGAGCATAGATAAAGGATTTTGTCCTAAGTTACTTTGGTGTAGTTCTTATACCTTAGTATGAGCAATAAAAGGGAGACAATAACTTATGTGGTGAGTTACAAAAGGATGTGGTAGGAAAGAACAATTAAAATTGAAAATACACATATATTCACAAGTAAATAATAGCACATCATACATTCATTATCATGCAATATATTATATTCATCATATATATCTCTGCTACATAGTTCATTTATACATCAATATTCTTTCTTATATTTCTCTTCTATATATCATCCATCTATAATATATTACATACTTTCTTCTCTATTCTACTTCTATAACTTCATCATAACTTCATCTAGTGCTTCTTTCCTTAATTTTCCTATATTTATACTATTTCTTCTCTTCTTTGCTTAACATTATGACTAATGTTTCAAGAAATCCTTCAATTATCTCTACTAAATATCAGATCTCTCGACATTCTGATATTAGCGAAAAGCCAACACAGCCTTAGCATTTTCATAGACTAGTTTATCATTTATTTCATATGGTAATTGCAATATCTAGAATGTGAGTGGTTCCACTACCTCCATGAAAGTGTGCTCTTTCTCTACCACAAATGTAATGTTATTCACATATTAGTGCTTAATATTAGAGGATGCTTAGTCCCTTGATTTCATTTGGGCTTAGAAATTTATGAATAATATGAGTATATGATTAAGATACATAACATCTTTAAAGTGTTTCACATATATCTCGATATATCAGTATATCTCTATATATCAGTGAGGTTATTGACTGAATTGCAATGGCATGGTACTCTCACACTTATAGCAGGTTGTCATATCTTTATGAAATGCCTTTAGATCCATTTCTTCTCACTGGATTTTGAAAAAATATCATGTGTCTTTCTCACAAACGCCACCATCCTATGTAATGCCCCCTCAAGGATTAGACTGAAAAAATACAATTAAATACAATAACACAACATTTATATTAATACAGAACATCCATCTTTTATGTAAATTGAGCAGAGATTATGAGAAAATTTCCACCAAATATGGCTTTTGGGTAAATATTGGAAGAAGACTCATATATATACACGTGGAATAATCATTAAAGGTTGTTGTTACAAATGGACACAGAAAATTTAAATCTGAAATCTCTAATTTGAAATTATGATGTGAAAAAAAAAAAAAAAAGACGAGTCCAGAATTCAATAAAGAGTTAGTGCAGAATGGACACTTTTTTAAGCTAGGGTTTATAAAAACTCTGAAAGCTTGAGACCTTTTTATGCCGTTGTCCTATATGGCGGACTTGTTACAGTCATAGACAAGGCAAAGTGTATAGTGCATTTTAGAGTTTCCTATGGTTAATGATTGCAACAACCTTTCAAGAATCATATGTTGAATTGTATTTCATGCCATTAAAACTATGTTTAAGGTCTGGGAGGGTCCTTTGATATTGCATGACAAAATATTTAGGAGAGGATAGTCTTAAGAAGTCTAAATAGGCCTGATTGCTGAATGACAACCATTATTTGGTGGTGTTTGTAGAATCTATGATCCTTTAGCTATGTAGGATCAACAATTCTATAGTGAATCATGACATTATACTGTCCACTATTATGTGGTAGGCATGTTCCCTATCTATGGAAGCTTCTATGAAGTACCAAGTCCAATGCTACACTCAAAGGAGGCAGAGTTTGTCACATTAAAGATGATAATTGATCAGAATTATAATAGTGCCTTCACACCCCAACTATCTATGTTGATGGCAATTTATTGTGGCAACATTGAGCTTGAATTTAAATTTATAATTGTCTTATAAAATCACATTTCTTTCTAATAATACTATATTATTTATAGTATCAAGTGCCCCATTAACCAATTCAACATCCACACAAAATTGAGCATTGGATAATATAGTGGAAACACTGTATCAAAGTGGTCATCAGCAAAATCATGTGAGTCTATACTTTGGGTATGTCTAAATACACTACATTCAACAAGTGCAGTGAATGATTATCATTTTTACTATGGTACAAAGCCATGCTATTTGTTGCATAATTAAATATTACAGTCCTTAACATATGTTTTGCATATGAGGATTTTCTACTTTTCATATGCTGCAATCGGTTTCCTTATGTTTGATAACATTTCTCCAAATCTATCTATGTCCTAGCTCATTCCCTTGTTGGAAACATCTCATTATTAGGTTGTTAAAAATATGATGATTGCATTGAATGCAATGCCTTATATTCCACTCAAATTAATTGAAGGGATTCAACTAATGATCAAAATATTTTTGAACTAAATTTCCAAATTTGCTTGACTCTATAAATCAAGTGGTTGTTTGCAACAAAATACATAATTTGTGTTGGTTCCAATCATACTCCATATCAAAAAATTGTCAAAAAAAAAATCTATATTAAATAATTAAACATCTTATAATTGAACCAACCTAAACATAATATATAGTGCCCTACAAAAACAAGAATATGTTGAACTATGGTATGTCTCTTAAGAATAAAAAGTTGGAATGCACAAAAGAACCTAAGTGACCAATCCCTAATCACTAAGAAGACTGGTAGTTGTTGGTCAGTTGGTGCATAAGTTGCTCTGCATCTGCACAAGAATGCAGCATCACCTGATTGTTCGATATCATTAATATCCCCAAATGAATTCATCCTTGTTGTAAACATTAATATCCCACTACCTGAACTATTAACACAATCCTTATTATTCCCAATCAACAATTCTGTAGTGAATCATTACATTATACTGTCCACTATTATGTGGTAGGCATGTTCCCTATCTATGGAAGCTTCTATGAAGTACCAAGTCCAATGCTACACTCAAAGGAGGTAGAGTTTGTCACATTAAAGATGATAATTGATCAGAATTATAACAGTGCCTTCACACCCCAACTATCTATGTTGATGATAATTTATTGTGGCAACATTGAGCTTGAATAAATTTATAATTGTCTTATAAAATCACATTTCTTTCTAATAATACTATATTCTTTATAGTATCAAGTGCCCCATTAACCAATTCAACAACCACACAAAATTGAGCATTGGATAATATAGTGGAAACACTGTATCAAAGTGGTCATTAGCAAAATCATGTGAGTCTATACTTTGGGTACGTCTAAATACACTACATTCAACAAGTGCAGTGAATGATTATCATTTTTACTGTGGTACATATCCATGCTATTTGTTGCATAATTAAATATTACAGTCCTTAACATATGTTTTGCATATGAGGATTTTCTACTTTTCATATCTATGGAAGCTTCTATGAAGTACCAAGTCCAATGCTACACTCAAAGGAGGTAGAGTTTGTCACATTAAATATGATAATTGATCAAAATTATAACAGTCCCTTCACACCCCAACTATCTATGTTGATGATAATTTATTGTGGCAACATTGAGCTTGACCATTATGATGCTCTTTGTTGTGCCTTCAATATGAATCTTGGAAATCATTTGGGCAACACTTACTGATCAACATTTTCTTTTGTGATGTTGTTTGTTGGAGGGCAAATAACTTTAGTGAACAAACTATCTATGAATCAGGTTTACACATAAGAAACATAGAGTTTAGCACACAATTCTTCCTATAATCCATTCTAAGCCAACATCAGACTTGTGTTGCAAGTGGTGTTAGATGGATGTCTGGGGAATATTAATAGCCAACATCTTTATAGATATGTAACTCTTAATAATAATAAAAATGGGGCAAATATAAAGCATGCAACCAACATTAAAAATCAAACTTCGATTATATATTTGCATCACAACCTGATGGGTACATGATACAGTCCAGCAAGAATTATAATAACAGAGGGATTGTAACCTTGAATCTTAAAGATATATCTCAGCATGTATCAGATTCATATTGCAATGCATCTGTGCTAGATATAGCCCAAAAGCTCCCCCTGATTTGGCCACAAGAGCCATTTTCCAGCCTCAAATTCTACTTGTCCTGTACAACCACATTTCCTATGAAGGGTTGAAAATTTAATCCCTCTTTCAAAACATTTGTCTTTGTCACCCTGGTCTGTTGTTCCCTGTGGATGATCATGGTTCTTTTCTTCAATGTTGTCCTTCAAATGGCTACTCCTTTGGTCATGAGAACCATAATTTGCCTTGCAAATTTTTCTTAGAACTGTCAGCAATTATAATCTCTCTTAAGAATAGAGTTAAGTATTAGATCTTAAAGATAAAACAAAAGTTTATGATTCATAGTTATCCTAAGCAACCTAGTCTCATCCTTTTCTTGAAAGACTAGGTATATTTTAAAAACTATAGCTTAATTTATCATAGTCAAGATCCACCTAGTGATCAATTAAAATCATCCTTTAAGTTCCATATGTTAAATTTATTCTACATGTTTTTGTGTAGGGGCTCAACATACAGAAACTGAAGTAGAAGTCGAGCCAAATTTAGATACTGGAGCAAATGAGGTTGAAGAACATATAGTTGATGTTAGGGAGGAGGCCCAAGTGCAAGGAATGAATATTGGAGACGGGTCAGGATCACTTCGGGATACCATCATGGATGCGCATATGAATATAGCTAAAGAGGTGAAGAGAAAAATTCTTCTAGAAATTTAGATCATTTACTTCAAATGGATATGGAAAAATTGAAGTTTTATGTTGAACAACCTAGAAATAGTACTAGGAGGTCAATGAACAAAACTGCAAAGCAAATAATTGCTCATTTCAATAACCTTGATACACTCGATCAAGCCCAACTATTATCAATTGTACTTCTAAGTAATGAGCTACAAGAGCTATTACAATTGTTAGGTGTAGATACTAGTATGAAAAAGAGGAAAGTCTCACACTTACAAAAAGACATTGTTGAAAATTTGAAAAAAGGTTTGGGGTCCATTGGGAAACAGTCTCGATCAGCAGATACGGCAATTTCAAGAAGAGTCATGTTGACATCAATTTTAAGTGAAAAAATGGGAAAAAAAAGAAAAATCTCTTCACTTTCAACCGAGATTGGTTTCAGCAGAAAGACATTGACACAATATGTCAAAAGGAGAAAGATTCTTGATGATAATACCTCAGAAGGAAATTGGGCAATTATGTATAGAGCTCCTCGATCTGACAGGATTCAAGATGTTTTTAGGAACTTCATCTCAACCTTTTGGAATGATCATACCTGTCCTTCATCAAATAGTAGAGATGTTATCATACACAGAATTGGGCCCAATAATAATGAATTACATATAAAACATTGGCTAGACATAACACAACATGAGATTTATGTAATGTTTTGTAATTCAAATCCACATATAAAGGTTGGGCAAACAACGTTTCAAAGGTTAAAGCCATACTATGTGAAAACAAACAAAGTTTCTGAAACTTGTTGTTGTCGTTATCATATTGAATTTGATCTCTACTATCAAGTGTTCCGAAAGATTAGAGAAGAAAGTGATGGTATTCAGAATGTGCCTCCTAAACAAGCAAGTCAGTTTGTAGCATCCATCCTATGTGATAAATCAAATGATGATAATGCAACCAATCAAATAAGTTGCATACAAGGACACTGTGAAACATGTGGAAATTTGGCTAAAATGCCTTTGAGAGATGAAGATACCGACTTGACAAATTTGGTAAATTGCAAGAGTTACAAGTATATCAAGTTTCATACCAAAAGTGGCAAAGAATCAACAAGGTTAGATTATGTAGAAGAGGAGATACCTATTGGAACATTTATGGAAAAGTTTCATAAATTGATACAACCATATATACAACATGCTTTCTTTTCTAAGTGGCAAGCACAACAGTTTTAGACATTAAGAGATACATTCCCACTTGGAATAGTGTTATCAGTAGTTGACTTTGCAGAGAATTACTCTTTTGTACATCAAAAAGAGATTCAATCACAATATTATTTTTCAGAGCAGATCACTATTATGGTGCATGTGTGTTATCGACATGCACAAATGGATTTGGATGGTGTTGACAGTACATCTGAGGAACAAGTCATTAAGAAAGAATATCACTTCTATATTAGTGATGACAAAGAGCATGACACTCTATTTGTACATCATTGCTTCAAGAATTTTTTTGAATATTTGGCAATCAGGGGTGTCAAAATTGAAAAGCATTTTGTATGGTCAGATGGATGTGCTTCACAATTTAAATCTTCAAGGCCATTTTATGCACTTTGTAGATATCATCGAAATGACAACATACCACATGTTTGGAGCTTCTTTGAGAGTGGACACGGAAAGGGTGAACATGATGGTGCAGGAGCTTGCATCAAACGTGCTCTAAGAAAGTATCAACTGAATTATGAAGGAGATCATATAAAAGATGTGCATGATGTTGTTGAATGGTGTCAGAAACACTTTGCATCAAATGAGGTTGGCACATCTTCAACAAACAACCGATCCATTCCACATAGAGTGTTTTGGGAGATATCAGGTATGTTTTTGTTTATATTTAAATCTTTAAATATACATATATGTGTACATTCAAGTTTATTTATTTTAGTTTGAATATATTTATATTAAATTATGATTTTTTAATGCAAAATTAATTTTTGTAGGTGTGGATAGAAGATCAATGCATGGATGCAAGAGGGTAGAGAAAACAAGATCTTTGCATTCTATCATGAGTACAAATAGTTTCCCGTGGACATTGCAGACTAGGGATTACTCATGTTTTTGTTATGACTGCATTTTAGAAAACTATGATGAATGCAACAACCAACAACAAGGATATGTCAGTGGATGGAATTTGGTGCCACTAGATGTTAGTGACACATACAATGAAGATGAAGATGAAAGCTTTGAAGACATTCCTTTGATTTCAATTGATTATGACCATATTTCAGGACTAATTAAAAAGGGTATGTATGTGTATATATTTATATCGTACATGTACGAGCTTTTGTAAATTTGTAACTTAATCATTTAATAATTTTTTGCTACTTATTTTAAGTAAATTTATATATACTTAAATGATAGTGGAACTCCTTTTTTTACAAATTTTCCATGTAAATTTGGTGCAGGAGATATTTTTGCAGTCATAGCAGAGGCTAGAAACATAGAAGGTGTTAGTTATTATCTATTGCGTTGCACAAGAGAGAGGTGGAAGCTAGTAGAATCAGAAACGAGTGATGGAATGTCGTTCCCCACAGGTTTGACAAAATAAATAGATGCTCTTGCAAGATTTATCTATTGAATGTATATATTTTGAATTTGTTACTCGTATTGACCTTCTAAATGTTATGTCTTACTTTTGAATGTTGGTTCCCACAGGTTCAGTTGTAGTGCAAGGGACATATCTGAAACAAGTCAAAATTGTTCAACATGGGATTCATTTTATTGATTATCAACTTGAGAACAAAGTATATCAATATAGCCACCTAGTAGTTGCTACTGCCCTATCCCTTCATCCAGTTCCACGTGCACGTGGACATCGTAAGTGGAGACTAGATAGTGATGAACATCAAAGAATATTACATGTTATTGAAGAGCGAGCTGAACCACTTGAATTGGTTTGAATAACATGATGTGTCATAGGTGTACTTGAACAATTTACACAAATTGTACGACTCCAAACTATATTAAATTGAAATTTTCTTCAAATTCATTCCATCTTATTTGTCAACAAAACAAATATATTATCATGTATATGTTACTTTAAGTTTAAAATCTCATTCAATTAAGTATATTATGGTCTCAAGATTTTGTATAATAGCTATACTGATCATTTTTTGTATAATAGTAACTTCCTTTCTTGTGGATGATGAAAATAGGCATCAAATGTAGTAGGAGTTATACAAAGGATTTTATAGAGCTAGCTGCCCCATGACAGAAGTTGTGGCGAGGTCTACGATGGAGATGGCCATGAAAAGAGAACCCAGAAATGTTGCTTTTGTTTTACGCCAAACTGCTATGTAGACCTATCAAGGTGGATTTACTTTCTGTTCGATTGTTTTTTTTTAATATTGAGATTCACCATGAAAAGTAAAATTAACAACTCATGTACTTGTTGGCATTGCAGAGACAATTTTTCCAGGGAATATCTTTTTGGGTATCTTTCACAGCATATATGTGAAAGGGGATCAAACTAATTTTGAAATCAGATCTATTGGTGTGGAAGGCAGTGAGTTGTATCCAGATGTAAAAGACCTCACTGTCAATGAGTTCTTGAGTCAATTTGCTTGAATTATATGAGATACTCTTGGAAGAAGTGAGCTATTAGGTAGCATGAGAATAAAAGTTTTGAATATACATTTAGTGCTAGATACTGTGTATGGGCGATTGCACGATACGTTGTATTAACTCTAGTGAGTTGGGTCCTTTAAATTTGATTTTATGCATAGCCAATTATTGATATATATACGCTTGATATTTGCACACAGTTTGCTCAAGATATTCATTAGATATGCTAATATGGAGTTATTCTAAGCTATGATTTATGAACCAAAATCAATTCTTAATGTGCAAAAGTAAACATTTTGTTGTGGTTTCAACTTATGTATTATTGATCCTCGTAAACAAAATGCCCTATTCATTAGAATTGTTAGAATCATACATTATATGGTACTGGCACTTTATTTTTACTAAATATTAACTGTGGAATTTGTAGATTCACAGTCTTGAAGTATGGCTTATCAATCTTCAAATAAAAAACCAGTGAGATGAACTAGTGTATGTAATACTGACTTCACAAACAAATAATGCGCCAACCACAATGCCCAAAATCTAAGAAAAAATAATGACAGAATTCAAATGGGCCTCAATCTTCCAACAGACTTGAATATGACTCAGATGGCAGACCGATAGTTCAATGCAAGTAATCTAGAAAATAAATTCAATTTGCCTCTGTCTGTCTCAGTCAATCACATAGATTAAAGTTACATTGCAAATAGAATTGATGCTTTTAATAACAATAATGATGCCAATTATTCCTTATGGCTGATGAATTACTGGAGATAGATGCAGTTCCAAAAGCCATTTGTATGATGCTACTTCTAAATGATGCAAGATAAACAAGCAAACTATCTTTAACATGGGTCTGGGAAATTGCAGCACACATCAAGCTGCCAAGTTCTTTTGGTAAGAAGAAATGAAGTAATATAAGTATAGTAATACAATACAGAGTATCTAGTAGATCCATTGATAATCATAGATAGATGTAGTTCCAATAGTTATGTTTTCAAAAACTAGTTGTTGACTGCCAGTACAATTTGTGTTCAAATTTATTCTTCTAGCATTCCCTACCTCTGCCCTTAGAAGAGTAGTGCACTATTTTTTGTAACATGAAAACATGTGGAAAAATGCACATTAAGTGGGGACATTTATGCATGTGATATGAAGCCACAAGTGACTGGTACAAAACAAGTTCAGAAAAAAAAAAAAATATTCTGAAAATAGTGAAGCTTTTTTATATATAGCAAAAAGCGGTTACAAAATGGCAGCCAAAAAATACCAAGGCAAGGCCAAAATTACAAAGTTATATTTTTGTAACATACATATCATAAGCTCTTACATGTCAAATATGACTTTAAACAAAGTTCAAAGAACAACAAGAAAGATAGTTGTTTCTTCAAAAGATGGCTAGTGAACAACAGTTTTCCTTTCATACAAATATAAATGTAGGAACCAACAGTTTGCGTCATATATGCATTAACATGATCAGAGTCTGAAAGAGAACTAGAATAGTGGGTAGGATCATTGAAGCCTATTGTGTGTTGATGTTCCATGCAACAGAATGGAGGTCACTAGGTTTGTATAAGGTGGTTGCTTTTTAACCAAGAACATTTGCCTACATTGATCTCTCTGCTTGAGTGGCCACACTTTTGGTGGTAGGAGAAAACACTGCATCCACAACAAAAAACAATAGAATCAAAATCCACCAAGTCAATAAAATTAATAGTGAAAGCTAAAAGTGCATGGTTTGTACAAAATCTAGAGTAAACAAATTGAAGTTTCACAAAAGACAAGCTTACCAAAAGCTAAAGACAAGCATTAGTGACCAGATTGTGTCCACTCTTATAAGCTCCACCAACTTCACCAACCCAAGCACTTGACTAAGGTCCATAATTATCCAAGATTCTTTTGAGGTTCTTGAATGTAGACTCTTCTTGGCTAAGATACGATGGATCCAGTATTTTATCCACAAGAAGCTAATCAACACCTGGTAACCAGATAACAAATTGTCAAGTAGTATCATCTAAAAACTTGATATGATGAACAAATTGATGACAACTATTCAAGAGGTTCTTGGCAGATCAAAAGGATATAGAGGAAAGCTCAAAGAAAAATTCCATTCATTAAATCCCTTTTTTAAAAGAAACATTAAAAAAAAAATCTCATGTAAATAAAACCATTATTCAATACTTTCATGTAAATTGTGTTCCCTGTATTGTAAACTTAAACCTTTAACCAACAATACTTTCATTCAACATGCCACTTTTAACTACCATTGTCCTCTTTTGAGCATTGTCACTTTTTTTTAGACTGTGGACTTTCTTTCATACTAATCTTTTGAGTTTGAACTGCACCTTTCTATGACTTTCATGTTATTTTATTGTAAATGGATAAAACAGTGTTTATCATTGTGTATTGACCTTTTGTGATGTCACTTGAGTACTTTAAGTATCTTCATCACACAAAATTCGAGTATGTTGTCCTTTGACTATACTCTAGGACTACCTAAGACTGTCATCTATAGATTGTACCTCTTATTTGTCTACTCTTTCACTTCCAGCTAGATCTACTAGATCAAAACATCATTAAGTGCAGTGACACCTACTGCCTTGTTCGTTTAACCAATTTTCATCAAATCTAGAATATTTTTTGTTGGTTCAACCTAAAACATGCTAGCATCAAGAACAATGAGTCCACTATGTGGTCTTTGGTAGCAAGAAATCCACAAGTAAACATAGCATTTGATATTTCCTATGAGTCTTTTCAATGGCTAAAATGTAAGGTAATGTCTTTGTGTCAGCCTTGACATTCTTCATGACTGTGATGTAATGTACAGTCCAAATGATAATCTTCGTTAATGACTGCGATCTCATCAAGGTCCTTGATAGTTGAAGATGTTACACTATTTACTTGAAACATCTATAGCATCCAAGCCTTTTCTTCATTGGATTAATTTCTACAAAATCAAAATTGTGTCTTTGCAAAGTGAAGCAAGGTGATAAGAAAGGATATAGTGAAATTGTAACGTTCTTTATAAGACAATATCTACACTTCTATAGACTGACTTCTAGAGCTCATGATGACTGTGATTATTGGCCTATGACTACCTTACTATTGTTTTCTTGACAAGGCTTTTCACAATTTTAATAGGGGATTTACTATGGTTTACCATAAGAGTTTCCTTGTTGACAATAGTAGGATCCTTTAAAAAAAAAAGGAAGACTTTTATTTTGGTATATCAAAAGGATATAGAGGAAAGGTCATAGCTACGAAATTCAAGTATTTCAAGTGCATGATAGTGATCAAGGGACAGTAGTTTCAAGTTGAAGTAAGATAGTATATTGAAGGCCATTCAAGACAATGAAATAGAAATGACAGACGCATCAGAGGAGGAAGGAGATGAAGATTTTTCATCTGATGTCCTCATTATTGGGTTACATTCTTTGCAATACAAGCATATCCAAGAGTAGTTTAAAGAAACGGCTAGCAGATCTGAGTTTGTCTATTATACATTATTGTCAATTAGAGGACAATCTCCATGAGAATATAGGGACAGTCCTCACCAATGTTCATGAATGAGAAGCATGCCAATGCTAAGGCCAAGAAGGTTGAATTAGATAAGGAAGTTGAAGTCTTAACCCAGCCGCTAGGTGTAAAGGGTTATTTATGATGCATATAAAGGCAACCGAAGGAAGCAACAACATGACAGTCTAATCATACATAGAGCACAGTGAAAAGGTAATGGACTATGCAAGATGAATTTGACATTAGTTTCATGGAGGCTGCATACCAAAGAGGCAGTTAAGCAGGGGTTGTCTCATATCATCAGAGGTTAGAAGATAGTCTACAATGATCTGAGCAGTACAAGCTATGCAAGACAGTCTTGATTAAGGTGTTGTCAATCCTTATGCATGGAAAACTAAAGACAATTGATGAGGGTAACAATGAGAGTATAAGGACAGTCATGGACTATTAAAGACGGTGAATGAGTCATATATATTATATGCTTAAAGGAAAACTCTTTTCATTTTAAATGGCCAATGGCTAAAAGGTAAGGTAATGTCTTTGTGTCAGCCTTGACATTCTTCATGACTGTGATGTAATGTACAGTCCAAATGATAATCTTCTTTAATGACTGCGATCTCACCAAGGTCCTTGATAGTTGAAGATGTTACACTATTTACTTGAAACATCTATAGCATCCAAGCCTTTTTTTCATTGGATTAATGTCTACAAAATCAAAATTGTGTCTTTGCAAAGTGAAGCAAGGTGATAAGAAAGGATACAGTGAAATTGAAGAGGAGGAAGAACATTAAGAGTTGATAATGACCACAAAGTGTAGTCATAGGGGAAAAATAATACAATGCAAGCATAAAGGTCAATGATGTAAAGAATTTCATGAGTTTTTAGTTAATGGCACCATGAAGGTTGTACACATTCGTATCAAAGCATATTGTATATAATATGTATGTATATAAACTAGGAAGAGTAGTGATTACAAATTGGTATTTGAACATATCATATCATAGTAGCATTACACTCAACAAACTTGCCATTAATCCCAAGTAATCATGACTTATTTCAATTTTTCACAAGTTATTCAAGAAGTTAGGCCATCATAGAAATCTTTTGCAAACTATTTGAACATACCTTAAGCAATCTCAAGAGACACATAAAAAGTAGAATCTTAGCAAATTTACCTTTTGTACCCAAGAATGACTCCTTGTACATAGAGCCTAGAAAAAGAAATGTGCCAAAGAGTTAGAATCAAGATAAATTACCAACATGTTTCATTCAAAATTTTGAGCAGCTATTGTGAAAACATAAAATAAACATTGCATTTTGTACCAACAACTTGTTTACCTATTAATTAACTTAGGCTCCACCAGAGTTGTCATGCCGACTCCGAATTGAGCGACCCTCTGAGTGAGAATCATGCTCCGATGGATGCACCGAGCCCTGGAGATAGTACAAGACATGTACACAATCTAATTATATTATGCCAAATTGGAATAATGTTAAATATCTATATACATGTGTACAAATTATATATATACATGGGTACATGATTTAAAAACTCAAACTCACCTGTCCACTAACATTAGTCACATCAACCAAATTACGCCTGCGTACACGGTCCGTCCTCAGACTCGGTGTAACATGAGCTAACTCCCTCTACAATATATATATATACATAAATGTGTACATTAGGACTATCTACCATTTAAGTAAAACAAGTAATATTAAAGTTTAAACAAGTTTAAATTGTGCATGTGTGTACACACATACATACCTCTGTATCAGGTGGTGCAGGATCTACTGCAATGATCCTATCTGTCAACTCTGTCAACTCGGCTGTATCACGGGTCTCCTTGGCTAGCTCCAGTATTGACGGGTGTAGTGGACTAACTAGGTGAGATGGCATCGATGACATTTCTCCATGTACCAGCATATCCACAAAACTTGACGATCCCATCTGCAACTGATCTTCAACTAAATCTAAGCCCTGGGATGCGTGATGTTGAACACTCGTAGAAGGACTAGTAGGTGTACCCTCGTCTCCAGTAGCTGAATGATCTGTAGGTGGATCTGACAAATGTGCAGTGTTTCCAAAGTGATGAGAATGATGTGAAGGACCTGTAGCCTGGCTGGATCCTAGATGTGAACGAGCTCTACTCACATGTCCTCTGACCTCATTTATCGGGATCCCAAGCTCTGCCGAAATGAAACCGTATGCCTCCAATAGGTCATCTAACAAATAATGAGCCATACTCCGAAGCATCTGCTCTCCTTTGAGACCATCTATGTCTGAGGGTGAAAGGACACCTTCCATAGCATAAGGATCAATACCATGATCCAATGGTCTAGATCATGTAGAATGACTCATCAAATATCTCCCCACACGATCAGTAGATATCATAGATGCAGTAGCAGCTATATCACCAACACCGTCAATTGCTTCCCTTTGGGAAGAAATGACAACTTGCTCTGCAATAGGTGCTAGGGTTGGGTAGATAGCAGGCAATCTCTCCCCAACCAAATTCTGACAAGATTGAGGTTGTCGATTTGGTCGACGAAAAGCCTCCCTGTCAGCAACCCTACCACGCCCCTAACCATAATATTGTGGTAGGTCCAAGTAGTTGACGTTGAGGCCCAAATGAACCTTAGCATATAACTGTTGTGCAAAGTATAAATGAATTTGGTCATTATTTGGATAACGACCAAACGCTGCAAGAAAGCATGGGTATATCAAAGGGGCCATCTGAGGATCAACACATCAGTCACCTGATATCCCTTAACCTTGGATTTACCAACGTAATATGGAAAAAAATTTTCTTTGAGGGTATCTTTTGGGACTTGCAGCTGAACAACTGCAAGAGAAACCTCACCACTAACCTTGTGCTGCATCTCGGTAAGAATAGCTGCTATAGTGTCAGCAGAATAAGCATTTGTGGTGTGAAATTTTTGTATAATCTTCTTTAAGCTATTTAGAATTGACACACATGTATCCTTGTAAACCCCTATAGTGGTGGGGTCAGCTAGAATACGATCCAATTTATGGATCTCCTCGTATGTATAGGCAAATATACCCACAAGTGGTGGTTCCTGAGTTGCCATATTAGTCCCTGATTTGTCCAAAAAAATGCATTACTCTAAACATCCTAGTGTTTAAATTTAAGTGAAAAAATCACAATCAAATTTTACTTTAGTCCAACCAAATGGAGGTGAAGACCAATAGGTACATTTTATAATGATCTTCTTTCTATAACTAATTTCATGCAATTCCTTATTAATACCCAAACCTTAAGAAAATTTGACTTTCTAAATAGAAGGAAAAGTCATAAATTTCTTAAATTAGCATTATTTAGATTATCCACAAGAAATCTAAAAATAAAGTTACAGACATTATGAACACTATTAGAAAGTCATCAAGCCCCAACCTGTCTTAGTTGGGATAAATTGTAAACCTGATAGTAAGAAACCTGCTTTGATGCAAATCTGACCCATAAACTACTCTAGATATTCTTAAATAGCTCACCAATTATGGATTTCTAATTCTAGCTACTCCGAACATCTTTAAATTGAATGCAAAATAAAAATACAGTACCAAAACCAAAGCAAAAGTAAGTAGACAAATAGAAACAAAACACAAGATTTGGACTAGAGAAACCCAAAAGGGGGAAAACTTGGATGATTAAATACTCTCCAAACTCCACTATAACCAATCAGGTACAATCAATATGAATGAACTTTTCTTCTATAAAGTGAAAGATTGAACCCTAGAATAGAACAAATAGTAAGGAAAAGCAATAAAAGCATATAACAAATAAAAAAACCGATCACATAACTTGGAAATCTAGTTAAGAAATTCTTCAAATTCTTCAATGATGACTTAAAGGCAACTAAAATTGATTAAAAATGTGTTACAAGAGCTAAGTACAACAATAATCAGCAGAAAAGTGAAAAACTGAGGGATTTTCAAGTGTTCAAAGCTATGACTAATATATGGGAGTTTGTTGTTATGTGTTAGTGTTATTCTAGGCAAAATAAGATAGGATAACTTCAATAAAGCATTGCTTTTGAATTATACACATAAATGGTGAGGGAAAGAAAGGACCCAATGTGTTAAAGACAAAATTGGTAAAATGGGAAAGTAACTTTTAGTAGACCCCTAAACATTAAGTGTACAATGTTTGAGGAGTTTGTCTAGATGGATGAAACTTTGTTGACTTTTGTGAAATTAGGGTGTTTCCTTGTGTTGTTTTAAGTCTATTGTCTAAACAGATTCAAAAAAATAGATTAATTTTCACTAATGTTGTAAGTTTCACATTTCTACACTAATATCATCAGTTGATAGGAATCAACTTTATTAAAAACTTTAATCTTCCCTAATTCAGTATTCTACAAAACCATCTCCGGTTTCCTAAAAACCAGACTAGCTAGCAATTTCTGCTTAGTATCATATTTTAAGACATGTTCTTAGCATAGGGGATTATAGCTCAGATTATTCTTGGATTTGTCATCCCTCAGTTAAGAGCATTTTCCTGGCCTCACATCTTCTTGGCCTTGTGGGAACACATCAACAATGCATTTTTTTCCCAGTCCTCACACCAATGATAATTTGAGGTATAGACTTGCATGATCAAAGGAGGAAGTGCCTTAAACCTAATAGCAGGGATAAAATTAGGCTAGGGGACCCCAAGTTCAGTGGAAGGAGGTGGATTGACATGGCAACATTTGGATTTCTTTTAGAAGGAACCTAAGTGGAAGGAGTTTTAACTATGGGAATCATGGAAAACAAGAGAATGAAGATAGAAACAGTATCAACCAGACTATACATGAGACAATTCCCATCCTCAAGTTTGTCGGGGTTAATAAAAGGATTGAACCAAGGGCTTAGATAAACAAGCTATACTAGTTCTTTGGATCATATCCTACATAAAAAGGAAAATAAAATCCACTTCACCACCCTACAATTTTACAGGCTAGCAAATAACTGATGACAAGTAATTGAGGATGAATTAGTCAAGGATTATGAGTAACTATAAATAAGTTAATAACAATAGAAAGGTATATTACCTATTTTATGCATATTACTACGTTTGTTTTGGGATGAAGCAAGCTCATGCAATGAATCTAAAAGAACTCAACAAGCAGAAGAGTATTAGTAAGCTTGGCACTTGGCATCTACTTTGCTAAGAGTTGATTGCTTGGTTTTTGAAAGAGTAGAGTCAACCACTTAAGAATGGTATTGTGACTACACTTCTGAGAAACTTTTAAACAATTCAACTAAAAGGAGTTTACATCATCCTAGGACTTGAATGGTAGGAATTATTTAGCTTGAAACCAATGTTACAAAAAGCATAGGTGCAAGTTTTCCTTTTATTAGACATTGCAAATTAAAAATGGCCTGGGAATCATTTGATGGCAAGGTCCTCAAAATATTCTGCAACAACCCAAAGGATATTGTAATTTCTAACCCTCCCTTATTTCTAAAGTTGAACAATGCAAAAGTAGAAGGGTTGACAATGTTATTATTGTTGATTTATGATTGGTAGGGCAATGTCAAGTGAAAGAAATGTGAATGCTCCTGGATAACCCACATGATTGAGATTTTGGGGAAACTGTCACCAATATCAGCTGGAAGTGATTTTCAGATAGTAGTAAATGAAATTGCAGATATTGATGGTGAAAAACTGTGGGAGAATCCAACAGTTTCCCTGGCTTACTCACAGATAATGACCCAACATCAGATCATGTGAGACAAGATGAACACAATAAAATTAGTCGCTTCTTATTTATTCTGGCAGCACTCATTAGACTGCAAGCTAGTGTCGTCAGCAAGCCCAAACTTGAACCCTTTAAAGAGTTTCCAAGGCCTCAGGTAAATTTTGCATGAATCTTGATGAGTTGTTCAGTAGCTGAGCACAATTGCTTGAAACTTGATACAAATAATGAAAATTTCATTGCACAATATAACCCAACAGCTTTATAAGGGTTTAGGCATGTTTTCTTTTTAGAGTAATGCAACAAAAAGCTTACATGCTAAGATAAAAGGCACAGAGATTAGTAAAACAACAAAAATTATAACAGCTGATTGATATGGAGTAGCAAGCTAGGTGGGCTTGAGTTTGGGGAAAACTTCATGGTTAAGCATGCTTGAGTCAGAGTAGTACTGGGATGGGTAATCTCCTGAGAAGTCCCAGTGCTTCACCCTTGTGAGCATCAACTAGATGCAATAAATGCTAAGTGATCCATACATTCCCATGGGAGTTGAGTTTGTGTGAAAAACCACACATGAAATATGGGTCAGTGAGTTTGATTCAAAAATTATGCAATTAAATCTGGAAATAAAAATACCATAGTTTGACACACTGCAGAAAATAACACCTACTCAGTTGATTTAATTGCCATTAACTGAAAAACTGAGGAATTTTGAAATGTTCAAAGCTACGACTAATATATTCATGTAGTTGATGAGTTCTTCAAATGAATGTGTGAGTAACTATGAGTTTCTAGGTGAGAAGCTTGGTGAGTAATTGCTTAGTATATTCAGCTCATGAGTCTTGGAAGAATTTTACCTCATTTCTAGATCATTTTGTATGCCCAATATCTTTTGGGGTACCTTCTAAATGCTGTTTTTAGTGCTATCTATGAAATTTCCTTTTCTTGTTCAAATACTTTGTACTTTGTTCTATTTGTACTTTGACACTAGGGACTTAAAAGTTGACAATGATGAATGTAATTATGTGAAAGCTTCCTACTGTTGAGATATTGGGTTGTGCAATAGTGATTTTCTTTGGCAAGACAAGCATACTTATAACAAACTTGATGTCAGTCATTCTATGAGTTCAACTCAATAATTTCATATCAAGATGTGGAGAACAAATAAAAGAATAATTCTTTTATCTCGAACAAAGGGAGCTCTCACAAGGCCAAGGAGCCAGATTATTTCTATAAATCTATGATTGAGATCAAAAGATTTAAGAATGTGGTGAAAAAAGAAAGTACTTATAGAGCATCTCATGATTTGAAAACAGTGAGGATGGTAAGTCAATAATTACACAGCAAAGAGTCCATGAGATAGATGCCTTTCCTACTGCACAAGGAGAACTCTTTGCACGTCAAATGTGCAAAGATAGTAGGATGACATTACAACTAGGTAAATATTTAAGGAAAAAAATTTACTCATCTAGGAAAACAGGAAATTGTGAGAGCTAGCAATTCCATCCTCCATTTAGAGAAATCCTTTAAAGGAATAGTGTCCTTTCAAAGGATCATCACTCCTCTTCATTACTAAGTTTTGCTTCTTAAAAACTGATTGCAACCTTAAATAAATATAATTATTGTCTTATAATGAAGTGTTTCCTCTTTTATCTATGGGTAAGGTGCAACATATGGCTATAGGCATTATCAGAAGAGAGATGTCATGAGAAGTGATATGCACATGAGGAAACAGTAGAAAAAATATAATGTAGGGATACAATAAACAAATGATAATTAAATGACATGTGACTAACAATGAGAATCAATTCCAATTATGAATATTTTATATATGGCAATGTTGTTCACTATTCACAAATAAATATGGTTCAAGTAATAGGTTAATGAACATAAAATTATATGAGAAGGGGGAGTGAACCAGTATAATACAATCTTTTAATTTTCCAAATTAACAACCCCAATAATATAAGTTATACAATATCATGTGTATAAGATCTAACAATTATACAACATAAAAGAGGCACACGAGTTACTTGGAAACCATAATGAAAGAAAACCATGACAAAAGATTGCTTAAATATATATATGGAATTTTTTTCTCTACTTTCCCCTACAAAATGAAGTTAAGACCCTTGTGAGCTGATTCAAGGCTCTGGGATGCTTGCAATAAGTTACTACTGATTTAGATCTATCCCTTCCACAAGCACACTCATTTTGAACGCAATGGATCTACAATCTCTTCAGGCTTCTCACCAGTACAATTTATGGAGTGACCTTCTGTCTTAGTGATTAACAAACTCATCAGGCTTCCAGAGGAGAACCTTCTCTTATTACCAGAAGATAACTTCAACCCAGTCAAGACATCAACATTGTTATTTTGGCCTGACTTCTTGTACATGTGATTGACAAACTCATCAATGAGAAGTGGCTAGGCATCTGCTTCTATATCATAGCCTTCAAGATTTTTTAGGTACAGAACGGCTAAAAGCCAGCAGTCCTATCCATGTATCCTCAGAGATACTATGTCATTGATTTTTTTGGACAAACTCACACCACTGATCTAGCAATCAATATCTTCCTGCAAGCACCGATTTCCAGGCCTCTATACTTGTGCTAATTGCAATACTCCTTTGTCCATTTTCACAGCACATAAAGAACACAAAGTATACTCACTCACTCATTTCTTTATTGCTTATATATTATATTATTTTTACACTTTGCACTCTTCTCCTCACTCAATGTATTCTTTATATCTTATGTCTGTTATGAAGACAAAAATCCTTTGAAGGAATAGTGTCCTTTCAAAGGATCATCACTCCTCTTCATTACTAAGTTTTGCTTCTTCAAAACTGATTGCAACCTTAAATAAATATAATTATTGTCATATAATGAAGTGTTTCCTCTTTTATCTATGGGTAAGGTGCAACATATGGCTGCAGGCATTATCAGAAGAGAGATATCAAAGATGTTGAATATTTTCTAATTTTAAGTCTATTAATTTAGAAACTTCTTTTATAAATTTAGAATATTTCTTTTATATTTGATTTTCTAAATTTTAAAAAATCTATTTATTTTACTTATATATAAAATACTCCAACTCTATTTAATTTTGAGAAGATTATTAGAATTGAAAATAGATTGCCAAATATAAAAAGGGATTTGAAGATTTTTTTCTTCTAAATAAATCATGATAATAAAAAATGATTATCAAAATTTTAGATGCAACTCCATGGTTTATAAAAAATAATGATTTGATTTTGTCATGATTTTGGGGTTTGAATAAAGATTTCCAATATAAGATATGAATAATGACATTTCAAAGTTTCAATAAAAAGAAAAAAATAAACAGATAATTTGTAGTTCATAAGATTTTAAACATGCCATCAGAACAAAGCCAAGCTTTGAGTTGAATCTTTTCCATCATATGATGTTCAGAATGGTAGAGCCTTTATATCTGTGTTCTTTGCTATTTAATGTGGCCTACATAGTGGAGATTATGGTAGAATATACTGAACCAAACCAAGTGTTCAGGTGATAAAACATGCAGTAGTATACTTGTTCATAGAAGAAAAACAAGAAAAGTGACATGATCAGTAAAAGCAAAAATGATAGTTTCCTAGAGATGCCATGCTGGAAAGATCTTGTTTAGATGCCTAGAGTGATATGTCAATCTTTATATAATCTTATATCTTGAGATTCTTGTGCTTTTCCTGCAATCTAATTGGCACAATCCCTAAAGACATGAATGCCCATCTCAGTGGGATCTGTGGCTTACAACTTATAGTGAACACCATCAAGCTTCCTCATAAATTTGTCTTTAGAGGTAGCATAAAGTATCTTTTCCCTAATATAAACTACTTGACAAAATGCCTCAATGAAATGTTATCTCACAGGGCACAATGATTATAGAGGGATATGCATTAGTATAAAAAGAATTAGAATATTTCAGGAAAATAATTTTAATAGGGAGACATTTCGAATGTCTTGTTGAAAAAGCTTTAGAGACCTCATACAAAGGTAAAATGCAAATGTAGAAGTTGTACAAATGGTTAATAAAGGTTTTACTTATGTATTAAATTGTTGAAAGTCTCACAGATTCCATCATAAACCATGGCAATATTTCTCCAAAAAGGATATATGATTTATAGTAATGAGAAGTGAATATCTCATCCATGCTATAGAAATAAAATAAAAACTGTACATAAATGAAAAGGATATATGAATATCTGACCAACCTATCTTTAACATTATTTTTTGGTCTACAACTCTACAGAAATAAAATACAAACCAGACGAGTAACTTTCAGTAAAGACTAATCTAAATGTGAAAACTCATTGATAAACTGTAGCCAGAAATGAAAGCGCCACAAATTGTCTTCCAGAATTTTATTTTGTTTCACAATCTCATAGCCAGTCTTACCTCCATGCATGTCCATTGCGTAAATGCCCAGTTAGTGAAAGCGCTAGAATGACCTGCACTATTTGTTGGAAATCCTCTGAAAGCAACCTTGCCCGCCAAAAAGAAATCCTCTGAAAGCAACCTTTCCCGCCAAAAAGAAATCCTCTGAAAATGACCTGCGGTGAAAAAGACCTAATGAATCTCACCAAAAATAAATCCTCTGAAAATGACCTGCCGTGAAAAAGACCTAATGAATCCCGTTTCAAAACTTTTAGAGGGGAAAATAGGGCGTTCTCTAAAACTGGAGGAAAAAATTAGGGTGTTCGAGCGAAGGGCTGGTTCGTACGAAGCCTATTTTTTCTTTGGATTTTAAAATTTTAAAATAACCTCATGAGTGATGGGGGTTCATTCAAAGCCCCCTTCATTAGAAGGGAGGGGCTTCTAATTAACCCCCTTAATTAGAAGGCCCCCCTTCATTCAAACCACCTAATTGATTTTTTTGTGTGCATTTTTTTATTTTTTTTCATCTAAATAATTGTAACCCATTATTGTGGGATGACCCCATGTGCAACTGCTGCTTGACACAAGCAACAATCAAACTCAGAATGTACATCATTGTGAACCCTGCACCAGTTGGGCAATAAGAGATCCTGTAAATTCATTCGGGCCCTTAGGCTGAGTTGATCCCTTGCACACTTCTCCATGAATTCCTGGAAGCCATTGAGCAGTCCCCAGTTGTCATCCTTATCAGGTTCATCATCAACTTCTATCAGTGTTTCTATATTTGGGGGCATTCGTGTAGAGCCGGTTGAAGGACTACACAACACCAACAACACTTCATCCACACATTCCTTTTGAAACTCAACCTCATTTTGGTGGGCGAAAGGGTGATAATTCCCCAAGTCAGTCTCGGCAAACAACACCTCATTGAGATTATTGTACTCTGTGATCATGTATTTCATACAGGGTTCACGGTTGATACGGATTTGATTAGGCAGTCCCTTCCATGGCAGCCACATGTGAGAAAGGTCTGTGGTGGTGTATCCATTCAGTGCCTTAGTGAATTCCCTTCCCAAAATGATTCCATATGCATCGGGAATGTCAGCCACTTGAATATCAATGACCTATTGTATCCGTGGGTCTATTGCAATCTGCATCAGGATACGGTTTATTTCACCCACAATGTTGATCTTTGTTTTGTCCAACTGGGTCACCTTCCTCTTTGAAGGCATGGGGCTGATGCCAAGAGCCTTGCATACTGCCAAGGGCATGACATTGGTAGATGCTCCCGAGTCAAGCAGGCAATTATGCAGGTTCTTCCCAAAGACTCTAATGGTGGTCAGAAAAGGGGGGGTTTCTGGTCTCCCCTGGAAGATGCCTGTAGGCGTGTCCATGTGAGCTATCTGACCTTTGTTCTTTTCATTGTCCATATCCCTGGTTTTCCTAAATAGCTGGTCCTTGGAAAGCTGCCTATTAGCCATTTCTGGCTCTTTTTCAACTTGTTTACTTGTCAACTAATTTACGGGAACATCCTTCCTTTTCCTGACATTATCCTGTATCTCTGGTTCTTTCCTAGGCTCTTTGAAGGTTACCCTCTAAGCTGGGGTTTCTTGTGTTGTACTAAAAGATGGAGTCCCATTAATAACCCTAAAGAAGGCATGCCTTACAGTAGGAACTTTGAGTAATTCGAAGGCTGACAAGCTAATTTTTACCTTCTTGAACTCTTCTACTACATATTCACCCATTTGCTCAATTTCTGAACTAAAAGCTTGGCCTATGGAAGAACTAGGAGGTTGGACCTTTGTTTGACTAGATGGATTTTGGGATTGGCCTTGAGGATCATTTTGTGACTGGTTTTGAGATCTATTCTTGTTGAGGTATTGGGTAGGTATGTGAGGAAGCCCAGGGTTATTGCTGGCATTAGGATCAGGCGGAGTGGCAAAATTGTTTGGTGGGGTAGAAGTTGTAAAGGGTCCACTCGCCTGTCTATTCATAAGGAAATAGGGAGTTGATCATTGATGGAACATGTGGACCTCATCTACAAATGGTTCTTCTTCATCTACTAGACCATTATCTACTGAATCAAAGAGTTGAGCTAAGGTTTGTTCATTACTTACCTCTTGTGCTTCCTCACCCTCAATAGAAGTAGACTCGACTTCGGGCTCGTTGTGATTACCTCACGGAAATGGCACTTGATTGACTATGAGATGGGAGGAATCATAGGGCTCAGATGGGACAATGTCCCTACAACTGGCATTGTCGACTGCATTTTGTACCTCCACCTAGAAGATTTCAGTAGCTGTCTGGAACTCGGGACAATCCAACTCGGAATGTTTGCTGGTTTTATGAAGTTGACACCATCCAGACAAGGCTACTTCGGCTAGGTATACACTGTTGGACATTTTTTCATTGCTTGCCAGTTGATCGAAAGGCATAAGGACACCACCATTGTTGGGCCTAGTGTTCCACATGTGATTCTGCCTCTAAGAAGGTCTCCTTTCTGCATTTTGATTAGCATTTTGTCCCCTATCATAGTTCTGCCAGGAGGAGGTGCCTGCTTCTCAATTATCCCTGCTGTCCCTATTGTCTCGATTGTCCTGGTTAAGGTTGGCCTAGAAATTATGCTGGGTGGCCTGCAATTGGTTATTCTGGTTCTTTAGGTGCGTCATTTCTGTGGACATTTTCTTTATCATCTCAGTCAGTTCCTCTAACTTGTCTTTCTCAGTCGTGCTTCCAGGCAACAGTGTTGAATTTTGAAGAAAAGCAGGTGAGGCCACCAGCTGATTGTGATAGGCTGGAGGAAAATCCTATCCTGATAGGTACAATGGCGCCTGGGGCTACTGGGAATACATCGGCTATTATGGAGCAACTTGGGAATAGTTATACTACAGTTGGGGCTGCAAATAGGAGGGTGTGGGAGGCACATAATTTAGTGGCTACTCTGGATGTGGTACCATAGGCAATTGAGCTACTTGATTCATAAGAGGGGTTTGGTGAGCAAACGCCTGATTAAGCCCCTGAATCTACATTGGGTGGGCTATCGGCCCCAAAGAAGGCAACGGCCCAAAGATATTCTGCCTAAAGTCCACACTGGTGACAACGGCCTCTGCATAGGTGGTCACCAAGGTGGTGAGTGGTGGGCACATCCTTTTCACCAAGGCCGACATGAGGTTGTCCAGCGCTACATAATAGACTGAGAGAGCTGTCGCGTCATTATGGAGGTACGGGTCCTGAAGCATTGTGTAGGCCCAATGGAAGCAGTCGTTGAAGGAGCCAAAAGGGTTGTTGACCTCCCTCCTAACAGACATGAATTGTTGGTAAAGCTCCGAAGGGCTAACGGGGATCTTGTATTTTTGTAGGAAGGCATTCTTCATCAGGTTCTATGAGGTGATGTATCCCCTCGGTAGATTGATGTACCAATAGAAGGCTTCCTCCCCCAACGAATGCGGAAAAAGGTGAAATGCATTGTCCTCGTGGTCAACTTGCATTTCGGTGATCGCTGTCTCGAATATTTTGATATGCTCCTCAGCTGTTCTTTGTAGGTCGCACAGATGAAACTTCAAACAAAAGCCCTCCGGATTCTTGGGCATATCATTGTAGGCAGTGAAATGTATCGGCAAAGGGTTATGTTCTAACCAAGCCATGGAGGGTGGCGGATGTGGTGCTTACTATTAGAAAATGGGAATTACAACAGCAATCTGGGGCTGCACTTGAGCTATGGCTGACTGGACCGTGCCTTGGGCTGGAAGGGCTAAGAGGGGAAATCCCCTAGCTGCCAGAGATAGGAGGTGCAAATGCAATTTGAGATGGTTGGGTGGAAGAGGAAAGCTAGCCAAATGAAGGTGAGGGTGGAATGGAGGCAAATGGAATGGAGGCAGAGGAAGAGGCAACGCTGCTTCCTTGTACTCGCTTTGCCCTCATGGGAGGCTGTAATTCTTTAAATTCTCCCTTGTTTGGTGTTGACCATAGAACTCTTTGAAATCTTTCTAGGGAGAATGATCCAATTCGATCCAGCTTCACCTTTATCCCTTAACTTGGTATTTCGAATGTTTCCCTCCTTCTAGCGCCAGTTCTGTTGATGGTGTTTTTATGCACTTCTCAACACAGGCAGTACGTAGATGCACTACCTCTCTTGAAAGATAATACTCCACAATCAGATTGTAGAACACTATCCCAAGGTCTCTCGGATGTCAAGTCTTGATAGTGCTTAGATACCTCAGTAGTTTGATGTGATTTGCTGGAATCACAAGGCGGTCTTATAGGAAATACAAAGCAAGGATATAAAGCATGGAAGTTGGATCTTGAAATGGAGTTCTTGGGATAAAAGCTATTATGTATTGGCTGTAGGTTCAAACAACAATCTCTGACTCCATTTAGTTGTTGGATTTGGCTTTACAATATGCAATGAACCTTAGCATAGGTCAGTTATTAAAAAAAAGGGAAAAAAGGCGAGGGAGAGGAAAAGTTCTTAAGTCTGCAACTAGCTATGAATAGTGACAATGGAGTTCCTACAATGGACAATTTCTTAAAACAATATCTCACTTAACCAGGGATTTCACAGTATCATGGAAATTGTGCTATCTTCTAAGGTCTGCAAATATTTTATCCTTCATCCACCACATACATGCATGAATCAAAGATAAATGTTTGAAGCAGCTTTGAAATCAAGTCCAGGCTAACTTTGCACAGCTATCTACCATCAGCAAACAGCAAAAAGTATGGACAAAGAGATCATCAACATGGTAGAAATTTGCATAATCACCCAACAATATTCCTAAGATCTATCCAAAGAAATAAGATAACTAACTAAATAACAATAGAATCTAAGTCAAACATCTAACATTGGAGATTGAATCAAGCCACATGAGAGAAATCAAAGAAATACACCAAGTCAATGCCTTTTCTTTATAAATTTCTGCAGCATGTCTTTACAACAACTCAACTCTCCCTTTACAAATGAGAGGAGGGCCCTATTTATTGTTTTCCAAAAGTTAAATAAATGGCCAAGATTCATTCTTATTGTGTGGCCAAGATTCATTACAAAATAGGGTTTCACCTACCCCCAAATAGATCACAATTAAAAAATTACATTTTCATCTCTTCCCTATTTCGTCTTCTAGCTGATGGCACTATAGCTCTTTCATCCTGTAGCTAATTGCTGCTTTTTGTTGTAGCTACTCTTCAAGAAGGTCTTCATCTTTGGCTGGGTTGTCCTCTTGCCCCTCAGAAGCTGTGTGTTCTATGTATTTGAGGATGACCACCTGGAGCTTATCTATTTCAAAGATTTCACACCGTAGCGCTTGATAACTCCACTCCTTTGCATTTTCTTCTAGCCTTTTCCAATCCTCATCATATTTTGAGCCTTGGTCTTGGAATAGCTCCAATTGGTCGAAGGTGTGGGCAGCAAAACTTAGGAATTCCGTTGTGATATCTCCAGTCATCCCGTCTTTCATCTTTTCCTGGAAGTAGGGTTTGATCTTCTCTGGATCCATTTGCACAGTGGGCATATCATAGCCTGTCATTAGCTTAAGATATCTGTTGCATTACATCTGGATTTCCTTGATCCACTCAATATCAGGATCCACCCTGCTCAAGATTTGCTCCAACCTCTCCTTCCAGTTGTCGAAGTCTCTGTGCCATACATCCATTAGCCAGTGATCTTCTTTCTTAAACTCTAGCTTCTCCTCCCATGTGGCCTCAGGCATTTGAAGGATAGCTTCGATCCTTGGGAAGGTGGAGTCGTAGGTTGTGGGGAAATTGGTTCAGAGTTTCCTTGTGCTTTCCAGAGATTGCATCAAGTCCAAGAACTTGTTGGCCGTTTGCATAGCCCAGCTGATTCCCATGTTTCTGACGTATGAGACCTGTCGAAACCAATCTTCAGTGGTCTTCTCCAAGTTCTTTCTTCTCTCTATTTTGTCGATCTGCTCTTTGGAGAGCAGTTGTGGTGCAGCTGTGGAGGTAGTGGGCTGGTAGTCCACTAAGGACCATTGTTGTATATAATTCGTTAATGCTACAACCTGCTCCTTGAGCTCATCCTTGAAGATTTTATCCTGCTTTATCAGGTACACCACTGTGGCCACCGACTCCTCAAGGTGCTCAACCTTTTGCTCTCTGGTTGTAGTTCCCAAGTCAATGGTAGAGATGCTATAGCTTACCCCAACTTGGCCCATGGTGGGCATTGCAATTTGTGCTGCTCATGAGCCAGAAGCATCCATGGTTATTTTGGATCCGACCTTGGGCTTTTTCTCCTTCTTTGTTGTGATTTGGGCTTGAGCCAAGATGGCCTCCAACCTTGCCCTTGGGTCCTTTAGCACAGGGGTCATTTTCTCAAGTTGCCTCTCCAACCATTCTGACACGGCAGACTTCCCTTTGGGCGAATCATGGCTGCCTTCGCCCTTCTCAGTCAAGGGAAAGATTTTTGCCTCCTTTTCTTTTTGGGATTCTTCTTTCTTTTGGGCAGCATCCTCCTGCTCATTAGAGTCATGAACGAACACAAGGCGTTTGACAAGTAGCCTGGTGGATGTTTTCCAAATGGGAGTATCTTCTTTTGCTACTTCTTCTTTCTTCTCCTCAGTAACCCCAGTCTCAGGGCTTTTGGCAACATGGGTCTCAGCCTTAGCCAAATCCTTTATCTGTTTTTCTTCTGGTGGCTACCCCTTTTCATCATGTGGTGACTTTTCTATTTCCTCCCCAATGTCCTTTAGTTGCTGCATCATTTCTTCTTCAAGGTCATCATCAAATGTTTAGATGATTTCCTTTACACCCAAGCCATCCTCTTCATCCCCACTCCTAGAAGAGCCCGTCTCCTCCTCCTCATAAACCACCTTGTCGATGGTTTGATGCTCGTACTCTGGGTGTTCATGATACTCATCAGCTTCCTCCTCAACAGACTTTGAGGCTTCATATTCTCGCTCCTCCAACTCCTTTGAGATTTGCATTGTGGCCTCCATAGCTGGTGGCCTTGTCGGCAGTTGTGAAGGTTGAGCAGTTGCAAGGACTTGAGCAAGGGCCGCTTGGAGAGTTGGATCCATTAATATTTGGGAGAGCTCAGGGGGAAGGTTTTGCATATGCCTTGAAAGAGCCTCGGGCATAGCGGCAGCGGGAATAGGTGATGTTATTATTGCTAGAGGGAGTGATGTGATTGGCTACATAGCAACAGAGGAGGGGGGAGAAGTCATGGCAGAAGAGGAGTCAATGACTATTATTGACTCAGCTGGAGGCGAAGGGGAAAGATGGACAGAAATGTCCACTGCTAGGGGGGATGCAACGACCATAACCAGGGAGGTGGACGGTGTTATAGGAGGGGCAGGAAGAGCCAAGGGAGGCTACAATTGACCCACACTTTCTACTTTCTTCTCTTGAGTCGAAGGCTATCCTGTAGCACTCCCTATCAGTTTGAGTATTTTGGGAGGCGAGCCTCCCACTTCTTTCTTCATAGAGGCTTTGGGGTCTGGAGACTATTTGGCCTCTGTTTCTTTTCTTTTCCTGAGCCTGGTGATGGGAGGAGACTTGGAGGTCTTGCCAGTTGATGTGGTGGCAGCAACATTTTTCATGGCACTCGGCTCACTTTTGAGCCCTTCATAAGTTAAGACCACCCCCTCCCACTTTAGATGAGCCACCTACCCATCGATCCACTCCTTGGTGCGAGTTAGGATTGGCTGGGTTATAGTGTACAGGTCATCGACCTCCTGTTCATCCCAGTCAATTGAGGGTATTGGTAGGTTGGCAACTGTAGGGTACCTCAGATGCATGATTGTGGACTCATCCTCCTCGACCTAGTCTGGCATGAGGAATGGCTACACCCTTCTCAAGAACTACATCGTCATGTGCATATAGTGCCTTGCGAGCACTTCTTTGTCATCTTGGCAGTCAGCCCAGAAATCCTCAATGTGATATTGATGGGCATATGCTAGCCCCAGTGCTTTCCTGACATGGCCATGCGGGTCCATCCATGGGTGAGCAGTGTGCCAGTCGAAATGGTACTCCTTCGGCTCCTTCTCAAAGTTACCACCATATTATGATGTCTGCAGTCGATACATGACCTGGCCAAGGGTCATGGGATAGGAGATCCCTGCTATGTGCTTGCTGTTGAAGATGGCTTGTAGGTGTTGGAGCTACCGAGAAAGCTCCAGAAGGATGATTCTGTCATTTGGGTACCGGGGCAACTTATTTGGCCGTTCGGTGAAGCCCTGGGCCTAGATATATGTGAATTTCGGATACTAGATAAAGTGGAAGGTGTATTGTTTTAAAAGTGCTCTGGCACTGTGGGAGACCCTCCTCTTGAAGTCCCCAACAATCAACCTGATGATATGGCCAATAAAGGCGTCATTAACCCTACAGTAATCCTTCTTAAAATTCTGGTATTGGAGCTGCGGATACTTATGAAATGGTTTCAGTCCTCACTTTTGCCCCTGACTAGGTGCTATAAAGAATCCGCTGTACTGTCTTTGATCTACTAGGGAATATACAATGTAGGAGGTCATATAGAATTTAGATCTCTTCTTTACGTTGACAAACTCTTCATGGAAGCAGTTGCTTATGATTCCTCCCCAATAGAATGAAACCTTCGTTGTGACGTCTTCGTTTCCTTGCAAGATCTGTTCAATGAAATAGGTCATCCATTCCTGGAAGTAGGCGGCCATTGGAAGACCCATAACCCTACTCAACATGGTTACCAGGTCATGGTAATCCTCATAGAAATTGCTATGGAAAATCTCTTGAGGAACTTTCGTAGCGTTGCCTCGTCATTCCTTAAGCCAATAAAGGTTTATTGACTTTTTGCATCCTGTTGGGTTATCATCCCACGCCACTTGACATTATACTAATGTGGGGACCTCCATCTGTTGGAATGTGGGGATATGAAAGGTTTTGGTGATCCCTTCTGGCCACATGTCCATGAGAGTGTTTCCCTCCTTATCAACAATTGTTCTGGTATTGGTTTGGTAGGCTTTTCGACAAGCCATAACTAATTTGGGTGCCACGAGAGATGGAGGGAAACTGGCAGCCTTAGCTATTCCACTATGCCTTATCAGTCTGGCATTCTTTGTCGTTGGGTTGACCCTGACCCTCTATGTAAATTCATCAATATCCACCTGGCCAATGTTGTTGTCTGTAATTTCCTTCCAGTCTGTGGTGACCTTCGAGTGGAGTGCCTCACCCTGGAATTGGTACTTCATCTAGTGCTTGTCCTCTTTCCCTCGAGGGGTCCTTCCTGACTTCTTCCCCTTGTCCCCTTTAGTGGATGCCCCTAAAGTTCCTGCACTCGATTCCATATATTCTGCAAGTAAGGGTGAAGTTAGCATAATGGATCATGAAGGCATTCATGTTAGTCCATATCTTGAAAATAATATTCATTTCAACTAATCAACCAAGTATATCATGAACTTTCATCTCTAGATGTTATTGATCTTTCATTAACGGAATTTGGACAATCCAGGCTGGGAGGGCCGGACTTCCTTGGTAGGAATGCTGTCTGGAAGAGAAAACGCAGCGGAAAGCCCCCAGAGACTTTCTTTGGTCAAATTTTAATATGTCAAGAAGTTCATGATAAAGAGGACCAAAATTCAGGATGTGGGTCGAAGTTAGATCTCAGATTTAGGCTCGTTAGGATCGATTTAAGGGAGCACGGCAGTCCCAAGTTGGAAAGCTATTAGGAGATAGCAGTTTGGAGGGGTAGACAGCTGATGGAAATCCGAGGATGGAAGTCCGGGGTTCGGGGCCCAGAGGGCCAAAAGGCAGCCGGTATTAAGTCATTTCACTTTTGAGGGCTCGGGCCGGCGACCCCGGGATGGTGAGCAACCTTCACCGTTTGGGACGGCAAACACCGGACATAAGTATGGGAGGGGAAATCTAGTAGGGGAAGCCCGGCAGCATGGTTTCACGCTTAAATTTTCATGGTAATCGACAAGGCGGAACCCAGAAGTCAGGACGACAAGAGGGATTTTCTGCTTGGAATGGCAGGTGAGGATGGGAATCCTGGGACACGGGGCCCGGAGAGCAGACGGCCGCTCAGAGTTTCGGCGATATCCCACAGCATACAGCGCATCGGGGCCCGATGATCAGAAGGATGGGGTTAAATTTCCTCGATGGTGGGAGAGTGGCAAACTTCCCAGAATGGAAGTCCAGACACCAGGGCCCGAAAGGCGTGACAGATGTGGACGTGAAAACACAAGCCAACGACGGGGCAAAGGTCGGGGTCTGGAGGTCAGACGACATCGATGAGTTTTTTGAAAGACTTCACCGTGGGGAACGACATAAATTTGAATAGGGAAATGCGTCGTCTAGGGCCCGAACGTGAAAATGATGCAACGATTTAAATTGCCAAGGGTTAATCAGCGGAAGCACCGGCAGAGCCCGGAGGGCAGGATGCCAGGCGACGTTTGTCGTTGAAGAAGGAAAATCACCCGCGGAACTTCGGAGACGGAACTCCGGGTTCCCGGGCCCGAGATGACCAAAGAATGCATGTTAAGTTTCAAGTTTTCTTGGCGAGGAGCATGCCGAGATCCAGCAGCCGGGAGGCAGGTGGGAGTTTGCAGTTTGGCGCGGCGAAGAGCAAGCGAAATTCTAGACGGAGAATTTCGAAGGCTCGGGCCCAATAGGTGACATTGTCACCAGTGAGCTTGTTCGAAGTTTATAGTTGGATGGTGAAGGCGGGTCTCGGGCCTGAGGCGGGCATTTTCCCTACGTGAAGAATGGCTGCGGCAGGGAGAAACTCTGGATTGGCAAGGAGGGAATTTTAAGAGGTTTGCTCGATTTTCTAATATATGGGTTTGGTGCGCAATTTGGTGTTCTATCACTTTATGCCCTCCTAACAATTTTTTCATTGATTTAAATCTTTCAAAATCATGAAAAAAGATGCACGGGAGGGCAAACAGATGACCTACCTCGAACACGCAGAGTGGGGAGATGTGGGATCCACCTATGTTTGTTGGAATGATGCCAAGGGTGATGATCATGATGTTATCGAAGGTGGTGGGCTCCAAATGATAGTTTCTCCAATTTGCTACAATCCTGTTTGATGAAAATGACTGGCCGAATTGGGCATTTTATACCCCAACCTCCATGAATGAGAGCATTAAATGCAGGTACGACTGGCAAAAAGTTGGTGGATTCAAAGTTGGTGATGGTAGTGGGAAATCCGGGGCCCGATGGTCAGGAGGGTGAAAGATGATGGTCATTTGAAGATTTCACGTTGGTTGATCGGCGGCGGCGGGAAGAGGTTTGGGGCCCGGAGGGCAGGAAGCCTTCAAAGATCCGCCATCATTGACGGTGGAATCATCACGGAATTCCAGAATCGGAATTCTGGATGGTCAGGCCCGGAATGCCCCACGGTAGGTAGGAATTTCGAAGACTACAGGCGGTGAAAAGGCTGGTGGGGCTCGAGGAGCAGGACGCCGCAGGAGGTTCGCAGTCACGGATGGTGGAACTCAAACAAAACCCCGGAGGAGGAACTTCGGGGTCTGGGACCCGAAGGGTGGGGCGACACCCAAAAATGTGCAATAAGTTTTAGACAGTGGGTGGGGATTTGGACCTCGAGGTCTGGAAGGATGCCCAACGGACGCCACAGGAACAGCGATGCCAGAGGGGAAACCTAGAGAGGGAATCCCGGACGCCCAGGCTCGAAAGGGCCCGAGGCCGTTTTTAGGGCCAAATAGCAAAAGGGACCCTGCGAGGTGCCGGAACGCAACAAAATTAAAAGGGGAAGGCATGGTCAATTTATGATGGGACTTTGAAGTAACATCGACCATTCGAGATGTCAAAAAGTGGGGCACGCAAAATGAGGTAGTGACAAAAAATGACCTGACAAGGCGAAAGAAAAGAGGGTCCCCGTTCCGAATGGGGCATGTGTGCTAAGGGCACAACAGTCCCCCTTAAGGTATTTTTAGGATTTAATTTCAGATCTTGGTGGGATTTAGCCTCTAATTAATGATTTCATATGTTTCCTTCTTGTGCAGTAGTTTTAGGATATGAAGCATAGATAAGTATAAATACAAGGTTCTTTCACTCATTTTTATAGCAAGGCTTTTGTCAGAGCATTCCTAATAGCATAATTAAGTTCACAAGAGAATTCAAGAGTAGTTCATCAAGAAATTTATCAAGGGAAGCCAATTCCACCAATAGATTCATTTATTTGTCATTGAAAGCACATTTTATTAGCTACAAGAAGGTTCTATGTAGTTGTAAAAGAAAAAATCTCAACAAAATGGGATGTTGTGTCTACATAGTTATTATCGAAGCAAACTCAATCTGCTCAATGTGGTATGTATGTATGCATTTTCCCTCATTCAAGAAATTAAATGCTTACATTTCTTGTTTGTTTTCAAGGATTTTAAAATGTTTAGAATACATGGGTTTATTTCAAATGAATCCATTTGTCTGTTTGTGCAAATAATCTGCACCATTTAGGATTCCAATCTTTTATTTAGTTTCATTGAAGGATTGCAACTAAAAATATCCATATTTACACAAACATTGATGTTTGAAATAATCAATTATCCTTATTTTAGATTATAAATTATTTACCAAGAATCAACAACTTATTCATTTACAAAAAAATTGCTATAGGGATGGTCAAGATGTGTTATGGCCATATTTTAGGAAGTAAAAATAAAGATGAGATAGAGAGGCTAACACAATCATTGAATGTCAAAACTAAACAATCTAGTTCTTGTCAAATAATTAGTAGGATTGATATGCATATGAGCTTGTTTTGGTAATGGATCCCACAAGGTTCCATTGTTGGAGTGACAGAGTTTTTTTTTACAACAACAATGGTTGCAAAGGTTCTACAGGAACTTAAAGATTAATGTGACACTAGAAATTCACTTCTACTACATATGGTAGCTATAATTCTTATATCTAGGCCACATGTAGACTATGTTTCTTTTTTACTTTGCTAAATGCTCTTGAAGCAACAATTGCTAAATGCTCTTAAAGCAGCAATATGAGAGCACATGGTTAACAATAGCCATATCTCATAACCATCAAGTAATATCATACATTACTTAATAGATAATATGATGGACACATCATGAAGGTAGTTTTGCAGCCATCATTGTCATATAATTTCCATAACATGATAAGATTCATTGTTCACCCAAGTATGTGGTAACACAAAGATCATGTAAATTTTCATGAATGTATGTTTTATTCCCTATTATGGATAAGGTGATGAAAATTTAGATGTATTCCCTAGTAGAGACACATGAGTAAGACACTCCAAACCATAAGTAAGATTACTTAATGAGAGAAAACCTTATGAAGGTATTTATTAATATTTACATTTAAGATTGTTTTTTTTTCTTTCAAACTATTGATTTGGATAGAAAACTAGTTAGTTGAATAGCAGATAAATCTGCCCTTAAATGGTTAAGGTTCTAAGAAAACCTTTTATGGGTTTTATTCCTTGTTCCTCCTCCTTTCTAAAACATATTGAATTTTTAATTTTGACCAAGGGAAATGAAATTTATGACACTTTAAACTCTACTCTTTCTATTGCAATCAACAAATTGGAAGTCATCAATTGATTAGATGATGTAAGTTTGCAAATTCAATGGTTAATATCATTGCCTAAGAATATATTGATATGAGTATGGCTAAATTTTATTTATTATTATTTCTTTTACATATCAAGTATTCATTTGATTCAAGATATACATTCTAGCTAGCTATCTCACACAATTTTGCAAATTTCACAAGGGTTTGGTGAGTTGCAACATAACACTTTGTTCATTCATCATTTCCCTTCATTGTTCTATTTCATTCCAAGGTTTAATTACCAACAAGGGGTTTGACCCAGGAAAACCCCCATTTACTAACAATCAACAAGTTTTTCCTTCTCTTGTTTTTTTGTGATTGTAGATTTAGGTTGAAGACTTGAAGATCATTTGAAATACAAAGTTACGAAGTTGCAAAGTTGTCATCTTCACAGAAACTCACCTATAGGCCAGATCTGGGAGTTTCAAGACTAGGGATTTGAGAAGAAGGAAGTGTAGACCTTGAGCCTCAGGACCACCTTTAGAGATTCCAAAAATTCCAGATAGGACTAAGTTTCCACCTAGGGCATCCTAGTCCTCCTCAAGGTATTTTTCAAAGATTCTTTTAGATCCAGTTTTAGCATTTGAAGATTTTGTATCTGCCCCAAAAAATAGCAGAGGGACTAAGAGAACAGTAAGGGCGTATTAGTCCTCCATAGCATATTTTGACAACATTTTTGCATTTTTGAATTCCTCTTCACATTTCCAAAATTCCTAGTTGCGTACATCATAACTTCCTATTTCTTAATTTCATCATTCACATCCTTCATTTAGCTTGCATTACTAGGTTTTGTGAATTGACTGTTAAGTTATATTTTTCAAGCTTTTTCTTGGTGGTGAACCCCTCAAAGCTTAAAGAATCCCCTCCTAGGTATTCCTTGTTGAGAATTGACTCAACTTTGAGGTTGATAGTCAATCCAAATTGGGTTCACAGAACATTATTGAGTGGAAAAAGGAGAATAAGGTGGGCTCACCCTCACCCCATTTTATGTCAGGTTCATTTTGGTGAACTTGAAATTTTAGAGCATTAACTTTCTGATTTTGAGTCCATTAAAGTACTAGATCTAGGTTGTATTCATTCTTGCATAGTGAAAGTGCATCTAGGGTTTCTCACATTTGCATTAGTGAAATTGCATCTAGGGTTTCTCACATTTGCATTAGTCAAAGTGCATATAAGTTTCATTTTTTCTTTCTTACATCATTTCATCTCATTGAAAAACTAAAAAGTGCATTGTTATTCATCATAATTGCATTTAGGAACATTGTTATTGCATTCAAAATTGAAAAAATTGCATCCAACTTTGCATCTAATTGCTTTTCATTAGTTATTTTTCTTGCATTCATTTGTACAACTTTCTATTTCTAAACATCATGTCCCTGGGTAGCCAACTTGGGAACACTATTAAAAACTTAAAATTTACTATTTTTCTAATAAAAACCTCTACTAGGACTAAAAATCACTTCCTAGTGTCTTAGTCCCTCTATTTTTTTTGGCTCAAAATCCTATTTTTATTCTAGTTCCTGAAACCTCAGAAATTCACCAGTGGGACCAAGTTGCCCTTGTTGGCATCTTAGTCCTTGTTGACTTTGAAGTTTCAATTTTTAGGGTTTAATTATACTTTCTTGTGCTTTTGTTTGCTACCATTGGTTGTCTATTTCAGTGGGTTGACTTTCTGTTACATACATTTTACTAAATCTAGCTTAAATTGCTTCATTTCATGCATTGCTCAATACCAAATTTGCATTTACAATATTTCATCTTTCAAGTTGTTACATACATATTACATTTTCTTTACTTTTCCATGATAGCATGTTTTCTTTCAAGAGAAGTGGCTTTGATATGGTTAAAATTGGATTGCATAAGTACAACACCCCTCCTTAGGAGTTCAATTTAGAATACAACAATGAGCTCATTAAGAAACATGTAGTCATCATTCTACTTGTAATGTCGTAAAATTGCATCCCTTGCAATTTCACATACATTCTTGTATCCACTTTAGTGTCCACTCCTTTAGCATCTTGTGTAGGCTCATTTTGGCCCTACATCAGCCTTTTTCCCTCTCAATATGTTCAACACCTCTTTTAGTAGCTACCTTCGCACATCAATGTTGCATCAAACTTTGTTCTTTTCTCTTTCGTGTCATTTTGTAGTGTGATGTGTTCGGACACTAGCACACCACACAAATGTTTGCACACCGTGCTAGCATCCAACAATGTTTCAATCTTAAAATGACTATTTCCATGCATGTTTGCCACTTGTTAGCTAACTTTGTCGGTGGTAACAGCTCGGGATGCCTGGAAACTACTCGAAACGATTCTTTTTGCTTCTCTCCCCTCCTTAAATGTTATCTTTTCAATTCATTTTTCTCTCTAAGTTCATTCCAGCTTCTAGCTTCTTCTTCTTCTTCTGCTTCTTGGCACTGCCCTTTGCAACACTTTCAAGCTTTCATGGGTCATTACAACAATACTCTTGACTCTTGTAGCCTAATCTCCTTAATCTCATGCTTATGAGCATCCTGGGATTCTATATCCTTCATCTATTGCATCTACATATTGTGATATCTAGGTTCTCTTCCTTGAGTGGGAATTTCTTTTATCACCTCTTTTGTGATATGGGTTCTCCTCCTCAAGGGGGATTGGTTCTATCACTCATACTTGGTGGTGTGGGTTCTACTCCTGAAGTGGGTTTTGCTTTCACCACACACTTTATCCATTTCGGTTCATTTCTCTCTATCTATTTGGTTGTTCATGGAGGTTGTAACATCAAAATAGGGGTTTGACTGAGGCAAACCCCTATACAGCCCCAACACTTTCTCCAAATCTTACGCATGCAGGTATTGAATACACTCACATGCTAGGGGATTCATCACTTGTGTGGTTGTTAGCATTTACTTTCTTCTCCTTATCTTTATCATTTTTACTTCACTTTATTTCAGCTCTATTACATTCTGTTACTTTATTGCATTCTATAAGTTCTTTTTAAAACAATCAGATTGATAGCATTCATTTAGCTATTTTATGTGATAAACTCGCTTTCTACTCCATATAGACACCAACGCACTAGTGAGACATTGACGTGTTGTACTATCATCCCATATTTGGGCTTCCGTCCTTTGGTCGAAAGTTTGTAAGTTTGTCCAAAAAATCTTTGTGACCTACTCTTTCTGATTTTGAAAAACATGAGTTGTTCCTTGAGGTAGTTTAGGGAGGTTCACCTCATGAGACTCTCTGAATGAAGAGAACTCGTGAGTATAAAATTCCCCTTCTCTACTTTTTTGTGAACCCGGCGTGAAGAGGGGTATTTTTTGAAAAGTAGAAATTTATTTACCCCAACTTGGTGAGGCCATAACTTTTGACTTGGTGCTTGAAATATAGAACCATTTACACCATTAGACAGATCTCCATGTGAAGACTAGTTCAATCCCTAAAATATAGTTTTGTTGTTAGTCGAATTTTAGCGATCGATGCAAGTTTCAACCCCAAATTCCACTCCGAAGACCTCCAAAAATGCAAATTACAAAAACTTAGAAATTACCAAAAGAAATCTAAAAAATTTGGATTTGTAGTTTTTCTTAGTTATGTTGATTAGCTGACTTGGTTGCTCATTATCTATCATATTTAACTTACCATTTTCAAAATGAATTTAATATCCTCTTTCATTAGTTTAGTTTCTAATTTTATTCAAAATGTTAATGATATTCCATTTCATGCATGTGATAATAACTTGGATTTTCCCATGTCACTTTGTATCTCTAATCCTTCTCATGAAATTCCTCTTGTGTTAGAGGATACTTTTTTGCAAGAAGATGAAATCATTGATACCTTTCTTAATGTTACTCTACCCTCTCTTCATTCCAATGCACTCTCTTCTAGAGAGGATGCATTCATGAATGATGAATCTCCTATTCCTTCCAATGCATTCTTTTTTAGATACGATGCATTCATGAATGATGAATATCATCTTTGTTCTAACACACTCTCTTCCGAAGATGATGCATTAGTGAATGATGAACCTCCTTCCACATTTGATCCTCCCTAGATCAATGTTGAGAATGTTCTTTCAAATAATTATTCTACTAGTTGTGATGATTCTGTAAATGTAATCTATGTATTGGCTACCCCTCCAAGGGCTAAGAGATCAGTCATTTACGTGACTCCAACTAGTCCTTCTCCTAAAAGGATTTATTCTATTAATGGTGTTCCATTTGATAGTGATTCTCCTAATCATTCTACAACTCCTTCTTATAGAGCGGTATCCCATACTTATGGGAATAGAACATGAATAAAAAACTAATCCTTCCTCAAGCTCTTAAACCTATGACTAAAGCACCTGGTGATTATGATCTTGTTGAGCAACTTTGAGTTACTCCGACTAATATCTCACTATGGTATTTCTTCAATCTACACCGATTTATCAAGGTATGCTTCAGGAAGCCTTGCAAAACATCCTCTTTCTTTCTTTCGCTAGGTCGATGGATGCTAATGCGTTGATAGTCTATATTTGTATGGATTCATTGAATACCACATTCTATCCATAGGAACTCCCAACTCTAAAATACAGAAGCAAGTGGACCCTCTAATGACTATAGTTAACATTAATAATATTGGTAGTAGATGTACTCTTGTTGACACTGGTTCAACGCTCAAGGTTTGTAGAATTGATCTATTGCCTAAGATTAATATTGATTTATCTTCTCTTAATGCTTCTTCTATTGACATTCATGGGTTTGATAATGTCGGTCAACAAGCCATATGCATGATACTCTTGCCTTTGAGGTTGGGACCTATTACCATACCCACCCTTTTATATGTTATGTCAAAAAACTTACCATATAACCTTCTTCTTGGTAGACCATGGATTCATGCTATGAGTTCAGTCCCATCTACCTTGCATAAATCTATCAAGTTCAGTTGCAATAATAAAGTAGTCACAATCAAGGTTGATTCTGAGGCTATGCACTTATGTGAGGTGGAAACTTTCGGTCAGGTTTTAGTTGTGCCTACTCTTATCCCTTCAGTGTCTTCCAATGGGTCGATGTTTACTCCAGTAGTACCTACTACAAAGCAAACTCTCGAGATAGATGTCCCTGAAGAAGATCTTTCTAAAGCAAGAAATTCTAATTCTGCTCCTTCTCAAAGGAATGTATTCCTTGGTGATGATTGGAGTTCTCTAGAATTTACAGATTCCTCCAATAGGGAATATAAAGTCAACTTGATCCACTTAAGCCTTTTGATAACATCATCCAATCCCACTATTGAAGATGGTTATTCTTCTGTATTGTGGGATAATGTGAACATAAATTGTAATGTTCTTAGTGTTGATCCTCCTTCTGAGGAAGATGATTACGCTTCTGCTAAATAGGACAGTGTTGGCAGTCCTGTTAAAAAGGATGATGGTGATCCCATAGAAGAGCATGATCCTCATTGATGTAATAATGCTCTCTATGAAGATCCTCCTTCTTCTCAAGATTTGCAAACACGTTATGGCCCTGGATTTAAGCTTGTATCTAAGTATGGCTATGGGCTAAAGCTTGTGGGCATAATGAAGAAGGCATTAAATTCCATGTAGAATGTGTGCCTCGTAAGTGTAATTTGGGGCTTGGTTGCTCGAATGAACAATCTAAACATAATCCATGGTTGAGTGACATGAATTCTTCTCAACCTCATTTTGTTGAAAAGATTCATCCTCCATTGTCTTTTATCTTTGTAGCTTCATTTTATGAGTAGTAAAAATTTTCTCCACAAGAGAAAGGGTTGCTTCCTACTCCTCATCCTTTGCCTGAGTAAGAGAATATTCTATTATGGATTCTAAAAGCCTACTTGATTAATCTTCCTTCTCCTACATGCAAGAAATCTCATGAACATGATAAAGAAAAACATTCTTTCTATGCATACCATCGAGTGATTAGCCATTCCACTAGTGAATGTAAGGCCTTGAAGGATAAAATATAACAACTTCTTGATTTAGGTGCCATCACTCATGTGTTTTTTGATGCACCTACCTCTTCTTAAAATGATAAGTGATTTTGAGGTTTACCTTTATCCTGTATGTTCTAAGCATCTTGCACAGTTCTCCTCCCCTATATGTTGGGCGTAGTAATAGCTTGTTCTGGAGATGTGCACCCTTCTTAAGGAGCCCCTCTCTTATCTTTATGTATTTCAAATACAACATCCCTTGAGTAGACCCCTTTCTCTTTTGAAGGGTTCCTGAGGGATCCCCTTTGAAAATTTTTCTCTTGGATGAATTCTATGGCATCTAGCTTGGGGGCAACCCGACTAGACCTATTGCATATCTTTGTATCTAGCTTGGGGGCAGCCTGACTAGACCTCACTTTTTGAATAGTGCATCCCTTGAGTGGACCCCTCTTCTTTTGAATGGTTCTTGAGGGAACCCTTTGAAATCCTTCTAATTAGTTGATGGTCTATGTGATTATCTGCTTGATTGTATGTGTGGCCACTTTGTTTTCAGACATACTTTATCTATGGGTAAACATGTCACTTTGCAGGTGCCCATATAAAGATACTTTCCAATTCGACTCTACAGAGTCCCCTCCTTTGGGTTCCCTCCATGAAAGAGATCTTGGGGGATGCCTCCTTGTAGGTTTGTGGGCCTGTAAAGCACTTTCTTCTCTGGGTTTCCTTCCTATGAGAGATCTTGGGGGATACCTTCTTGCAAGTTTACGAGCCTGTAAGACGCATACATCATGGGGATTCCTTCATGTTATAGATCTTGGGGGTTGCGTCCTTGCAGGTATGTAGGCCTGTGAGATGCTTTTATCCTGTGGGATTGGTCCATCATTGGTCTGGGGCCTTCAATGTGCTTTGTGCAACTTCGTAGTTCCTCGGAGCTAGAGGGTCCTTTTGTCCAAACCTCCTCAAGAGAGAATACCTGTGGAGTCATCCCTCTTGGAATTTTCATTCCTCCTTCTTGCTCTCTCTTGAGCATTTTGACGTCTCTTCTCTTCCTAATTATGTATATCGGATCAAAGATCTACATCTTCTTCATCCTATGTATATGCTCTTTCTCTCTTTGATAGTGGTTGCTTACTTGACTTTTGGGTGTATTCTTCTCTTGAAGCAATCGATCCTTACATTCTTCTCTCCATTTAATAATTCTTCCATGTGTGTTATTTTTAAATTTGGGGATGATGCATAGTACTAAGACAACCTTCTATATCAAGGTCTTTTTTACTTTGTTGACTCAAATCCTGCTAGTTAGTTAGGTGCATGTGTGTTTTTATGTTCTAACATTGTTTCCTTGTGCAAGTATTTCTTGTCTCATATGTCTATTTTGTAGGTCTTCAGCTTGGGGGCATGTTTCCTTGGTTTGAAGACTTATCTACTTCCTCTACAGTATCCTTTTGGCACAATGATGTTATTTATGTTTAGCAGATTTCCTTTAGCATGCATATTAGTGTAGGTTCATATGCCTGCTAAAGTGGGGGGAAAACACAATGTTGTAAAATTGCACCCCTTGAAATTTCACATACATTCTTGTATCTACTTTAGTGTCCACTCCTTTAGCATCTTGTGTAGGCTCATTTTAGCCCCTACATCAGCCTTTTTCCCTCTCAAGATGCTCAACACCCCTTTTCAATAACTACCTTTGTGCATCAGCTTTGTATCAAACTTTGTGTTGTCCCATTTGTGTCATTTTTTAGCATGATTTCTTCGGACACTAGCACATCATGTGGACGTTTGCACATTGTGCTAGCATCCTACGACGATTCAATGTTCAAATGACCATTTCTGTGCATGTTTGCCACTTGCTAGCTAACTTTGTTAGTGGTAACGACTTAGGATGCTTGGTAGCCACTAGGAATCTTCTTTTTTCTTCTCTCCCCTCCTTAAATGCTATCTTTTCAATTCATTTTTCTCTCTAAGTTCATTCCAGCTTCTAGCTTCTTCTTTTGCTTCTTGGAACCACCATTTTCAACGCTCTCAAGCTTTCATAGCTCATTATAACAACACTCTTGACTCTTGTAGCCTCATCTCCCTAATCTTATTCTTGTGAGAATCGTTAGATTCTATATCCTCCATCTATTGCATCTACATAAATTGTGATATGAGTTCTCCTCAATTAGAAATTGCTTTTATCACCTCTTTTGTGATATGGGTTCTCCTCCTCGAGTGGGGATTTCTTTTATCACTCATACCTGGTGGTGTGAGTTCTACTCTTAAAGTGGGATTTTCTTTCACCACATGCTTTATCTAGTTTAGTTTATTTCTTTCTATCTATCTGGCTATCCATGGAGGTGGGAACACCAAAATAGGGGTTTGACTAAGACAAACTCCTATACAACCCCAACACTCTCTCTAGATCTTATGCATATAGGTATTTAAGACATTCATGTGTTGGAGGCTTCATCACTTGTGTGCTTGTAAGTATTTCCTTTCTTATCCTTATCTTTATCATTTCTACTTCACTTTATTTCAGTTCTATTACATTTTGTTACTTTATCACATTCTATAAGTTCTTAACAATAAAATTGCTAGCAGTCATTTAGCTCTTTTCTATGATAAACTTACTTTCTACTTCGTACAGATGCTAGCATGCTAGTGAGATGCTAGTGTGCTGCACTGTCATACCAAATACGCACTTTCTTCCTTTGGCTGAAAGCTCGTAAGTTTGTCTAAAAAATCTTTGTGAGCTACTCTTTTTTATTCTAAAAATCATGCATTGTTACTTGAGGTAGTTTAGGGTAGTTCACCCCATGAAGCTCTTTGAATGAAGAGAACTCATGAGTAGCGAATCCCATGAGAACATCTTAGAAAAAGTGGATCAAACCATTCACACAATCCTTAATATTACATTGCCTATTGGTGAGGATGGTATGATACAAGAGGATGCAAGTGTAGATAATCATAACAATCATACTTTTTCTTCTCTTGATACCTCTCCTATTAGTGACAAAGGTATCTTGGTGAAAGAAGATTCAAGAATTGAGAATCTTGATTGTTCCTCTCCTCTTCCCCCTTTAGAAGATATTAGAAAACAAGAAAATGAGATCATTGAAACATTTATAAACATCACCTTACCTAATCTACACTCATCCCTTCCTTGTGAGAATATTTTAGTGAAAGAGGATGATATCATAGATATCCATGACAATAAAAATGGTCCTTCTAATATCCCTCCTTGATGTGAAGAGGATAGCTTAGTGTTAGAAGATGCACCTACCAAGATTCATGAGTATCTTGTTCCTCCCTTTTGGTAATCATAGTTGTCCTTCTCTTGATGCCTCTCCTATTTTTGATGAACTACTTTACAAAATCTATCCATAGAATGCAATGAACAACTTACAAGCTCTCATACTAGGGCAGATAGTATGAAACAAGACAATGAGACCTTAGATAAAAAAGGATAAAGTCATGAACAATCATAACAATAAAATAAAATCTTCTCCTAATATCCCCACTATTGTTAAATCTCTTACTTGCAATGAAGAAATTTTAGAAGAACCAACCTTTGAATGTCATGAACATCTAGTTTTTAGTTCTCCTAAAAACTTTGAAAACAATGATATAGTGCCCTTAGATGAAGATGATGAAGTGACATTAGAATCTCCTTCACTAAAAGATCATAAAAATAAGGATAGGTCTTTTGAGGTTATGCACATTAGATACCCCTTGGAGTACTCTCTTGAGCCTAAACTTATCATTTATCCACCCGCTAAGAAACCATAAGTTCAAAATAAACCTGTCCTTATCCTCAAACCACCTAAGAACAATGTTTAACAACAACTGAGTTACAATACCATTGCTGATAGATACAACACTAGGAACAATCCATAACCAAGAAAAACACCTTCAACATCCCTCCCATTTCCTAATTCTATTTTGCCTAGTGCCCCTCATTTTCCTTCACAAAGTGGAAAAGAGTATCTTGTTGAAAAACTTAAGAATACTCTTGCATAGATATCCATATGGGACCTAATTCACAATTTACCTAATTATCACAATATGCTTCAAACAACCTTGCAACTAGTGGTGGTTCCTTCTAGTGCAAATCTGAATGACATAACATCCTTGATTCAAGGAATAAATGATGACATTGTTTTCCATAAAAGTGAGCTCCCGCCTTGGGAAGTACAAAAACAAAATGATGCTTTCATGATCATATCTCAATACAATAGCATAGGGATAAATTGAACCCTTTTCAACAATGGCTCTGCCCTTAATGTGTGTAGTGTAGACCTTTTTAATAGGCTTGGTGTGGATAAATAAAAAATTCAACCTGATTCTTTATGTATTAAAGGATTTGAAAATGTAGCAAAGCAACCACTTGGATTGATCACTTTACCTATTAAAGTTGGAAAGGCCACATTAGAAACAACGATCCATGTTATGCCTCACAATCTTTCATACAATCTCCTTTTAGGTAGACCATGGATTCATGCAATGACTGAGATGCCTTCTACTCTTCATCGTAAAATGAAGTATATATACAACAACAAAGTGTACACAATCGAAGCCAATCTTGAACCATACAGTTGTTTGAACATTAAGAAAGGTAAAAAACCTTTGAAAACATTGACACCAACTACATAAGTAGAACCCATGCAAGAACAAAAAAAAGAGAGATGTCCTAAACCCTTCACAATGATATCGCTAGATGATTTAGGATCATTGAATTTTGAACCAACATTCATGGGAGACTGATTTGATAGCTATTTGTTTCGACCCTTATTCTTTCCTACATGGTGTCACTCCCTGAAATGACAATCTCCTCGAGGCATTCTATTCTTTTGCAAAGCTCTCATTCTGGCACCATTTTCTAATGATGTTTGGCATTGCAAGTCATGTTTTCCTGAGAGTTTCTAAAGTATCTTCAATTTATCCATTTTGTGCACGTGCTGCAATAATTGTGTTCCATGAAAACACATTTCTGTGAGGTATTTGTTTGATAACTCATGTGCTTTGCCTGCGCCTTCACATTTTGTATACATGTCTACTACTAACACAATTCTTAATCATGGTAAATGTTATCCTCGTATGTCATTATGTGTCAAACTACTCATTCTTTTACTTAAAGAATGCATGATTTCTTTATATTCCACAGGCTGAATGTGAATTTTGCCTCAATTATCACTTAATGTTATCCTTCAACAATAGTTTCTTTTATCTTCATGATGTACTATTGTCACTTCTATGTATATATGATGTCATAACATAAAGTTGTCCTCTATTCTGAATGGTGAATGATGATTTTGCGGTTATATGACTTTCTCAAGCTTAGTCCTAAATTGAATAAGTTATGATCCAATTTAACATATAATTGCAACTATGTTAATTTTGTTGTTCTTGACATTATAATGGCTGTCAATGTGATTGTGCCTGCACAACTGTAGATGTCTTTCTAATACATGTGTTTTCTATTCATCTTAAATCATTATCATTGCAAATGTGAATTGTATCTCCATGAAAAATACGAAGGAAAACTCTGAAAAATGACAAACTAAAGTAACCTGTAAAGCTATAAAATTGTATTAATGTAAAAAGATGAGTTACAAATCTTTCTCTCTGCAAATGATGAAACAACTTGGTTATAGTGGAAAAGGATGTGGTGCTAGCAAAGAACGTATATGTGTCCCTATAGATCCTAATATGGAAGAAAAAACTCATGGTCTTGATGTTGTATGTTGTGGTTGTGTTGCTGATATGTGGTTGTAATTGATGTCAACACTATTAGAATTGATGTATTATAGGCTATATATGTTGAGGATATTGAAAAAATTGTTAAAGAAAGAGTTGTAGGTTGATAGTGGAATAGTGAAGGTCATGAAGGTTTCTTGCTCAGTACGTTGATGATCAGTCATTGTGGACTAAAGGGTTTATTGCTAAGTGTATCTAGTTTATCCACTAAAAGTTTCAGAGGCCTGCCTGAAGATTTAATTGTGTTATGAACAGTTGTGTTCTGACAGTTTTTCTATGGCTTCAGTTAGTGTTTTTGATTGAAGTTGATGTGATTCTAGTAATTTGGTTGTTGTAGATGCTTCTCTGATGATGCTTGATGCTTGTGGATGGTTCTAGATCATGCTCTATCTTTGTTGCACATTCATGTTGATCGGTGTGCTCGTGGTCGGTGATTTTTCTCTTGCGTGTTCGGGTTTTTATGTTCTTTGCTGACATGGTGTTTGTAACGTGTTGTGGATTCTTAGAGATTAAAATTTGAATGTTTGACATGCTTGAGGATATTTTTTTAAGTATTCATTTTGTTGTGGCTGACAGTGTTTGATTTGCATTGAAAATTTACTTATAAATTTGGGCCGACATTGTGTATATGTTCTATATTTTTGCCGATAGTTAATGTAATTCCATGTTGTGGATATATAAGAGCAGTTGTTTGTGTGAAATTTGGTAGTGAAGAATAGCTAGAGAAAATGCAAGTGTGCAAATAGTGATTTAATCTTTCAATTGCAGAGCAGAGTGTGAAGAAGTTTGAGCGAAGTGTGAAGGAGTGTATTTGTGCTTAACTAGAACTGTAATCAAGCTTTTGTAGAAGCTATTTTCTTAGTTCATACCCTGCGGATCTAATTTGAATTGTTGTAAGATAGTGTGTCTTCTAATTTGGGCAGTGAGACCTCTTGTATTTGAGCAGTGGGCTCTAGGAAGTGTGCCTAAATGCATGTGCATTCCCATTATTCTTCTTTATACTTTTAATAGGGTATAATATTGTGGACTAACATCCACTGTGTTTTTTCCCTTAACAAGGTTTCCACATAAAAATCTTGGTGTTCTCTATGTTTCTGATGTGTTGATTGTTTGTGGTTTATTGCTCATTCATTAGATCTAAGATTAAGTTAAGTTTGAAAAGTTTTAATATTCTGTGACAACTGATTCACCCTCCCCGCTTCTCAATTGTCTGTCCTTATTTTTCCAACAATTGGTTATTGTCCTTTCATATAAATCAACTCGTCAAACAAGTTATCACTTAATATCAACACTCTCACAAAGAATTCCTCTAAGCCAACTTTGACAATAGTGCATTTTGAATTGATAGACACTAGGGGCTGATACAAGAAGTTGGGTACACAAAAAGCTTAAAAAGTGGAAGTGTTTTTGCTGTTTTTCAAAATTTGTCACGCTTGGACTGAAAATTTGAGGCACTTACACAATGAATCTTTAAAAAAGTTAGTAATATGAAATTTATCATTTTGAATCTAGTTTCCAAATATGTAAATTATTCAAATACCCAAATTATAAAAATTAAATTTTGATAGGGATCTATAAAAACCAGTTTTTAAAAGTCCCTTTTTTTTACCATACCAAGCATGTGTACGGACACCACTTTTTGACCCAAATAAATGTAATTTTCTAATTCCTTTTGGGAAAAGAGAGATAACAACATGAAGATTGATGTGGATTTTTTTTTGTAAATTTTTGTTGAATATTTTTTTTTATTGAATTTTTATTGGCCTTAATTGTTGTTTTTAAAAATCAATGTGTATGAACAGAATAATTGGACCTAAACTCAAAAAAAATTTAATCTTTTTTTTTCATTTTGTAGAGAATTGTCTAAATTTTGATGCCATATAATTTTTTTTACAAGAAAATTAACCAAGAAAAAGTTATTAAAAAACAAAAAAAACCTGATATTTCATGTTTAAGGACTAGTTTGCTTAGAAATTAATTAAAAAATAGTAAAGATAATCCAATCTTAATAAAAATTATATATTTGGAAAGTATACATCATTTTCTCTAATGGGTTTTAATTTTTTAGATTGATTAAAAAAAAAAGTTCAACAACCATATTGCCAAAGTTGGACATTCTTTTTCAATTTTCCATAGTTTTTTAGTTGCATGTCAAAGGCTAAGGCTCGGATTGCCAAGCCTTTCCTAAGCCTAAAACCAAGGTTTCATGTGGGTTGGGAATTCAATTTTTAAATAATGCATACGCGTTACAAAACACATATGCGTTCTTTATTTTCTTGATTATTTAAAAAAAAAAAACTTTTTAGAAATACATACCCATTTTGTGTTCCAAAACGCGTATGTGTTATGCATTACAAAATGCGTATGTGTTTTAAAAAATGTACGCATTTCTAAAAGATATTTAATTTTTTAAATAAATGACTTGTATGTATTATAAAATGCGTACATGTTATATAACGCATACATGTTATAATGCATACGCATTTTTTTAGGCTTGGGTACAAAACGTGTATGTGTTTTAAAACATGTATGCTTTTCTAAAAGATATTTATTATTTTCAATAAATTATTTGTGCGTGTTATAAAATGTGTAAGTGTTATATAATGCATACGCATTGTAATGCATATGCGTTTTTTAGTGCATATGCATTTTTTTAGGCTCGGGTACCCGATCAATAACATATACGCATTTTCTGCGAGATTTTTTTTGTCTAAAACTTCCCCTCTTCATGTACCCAACTTCTTGCACTTACCTCTAGTGGTCTTGATTGTTATCATTTGGAACAAAAAAAAAATCTTCATTTAATGTCAATGTCATCACACAAAAAACTAATGATTTGAATTTGATAGATTTTACACTCTGTAGTAAAGGAAAGAACAAAATATCCCATTCTAAAGATTCTTACAGTGTAGGTATGACATCTTATACTAAGCATGGAATATCTTTGTTGCAAAATAAAGGAGCATCCTCTACTATTCATAAAGAAGGAATCTTGTTGAGACTCGTCCAAGATATTTTGATATCTCTTCCTCTAAGAACATGAAAGAAATTGTATTACAAACATTCTTTTTGTGCAAATATTAGAGTTCATGGTCATTCTACTAATGAATGTAAAGATTTGAGTAATAAAATCCAACACCTTGAGTTTGGTGCTCTTCCTTCTATTGGGGAACCTAATTCCTCTAATCGATATTGATTTTCACTCTAGCATGTTTCTCATCAATCATCTCGACTCACCCTTGTCTTGCACTAAGTGGGGCAAGGGGTTAGGTAGCCTTTTCCTCGTATGCCACTTCTTGTCTCTTTTGGTTAGTTGACCACCTTTTATGTATATGTAAGTGAAAGCTTGGGATGTGGACGACATGCCTTAAGTTTGCTTCCATGTGACGTACTGAGTTATCTTTAGCATTGTATTTTTTTGGGGCAACCCTTCCATCCTATTGCATGACGTAACTTATTGGAAACATATGACTTGGCATAGGGCTTTACAAATAATTTCTCATGTCTTCTTATACTCTAAAGCAATTGCTCATAGAAATGGTGTTAGCAACCGCTTTAAAGTGGGGGCATACATTGACACTCATGTTTCATTGTGTGATTTTCTTTCTTCCTACAATGCATCCTTTTCTTAGTGGTGTCATTGGGTTTGATTTCCTTCAAAGGTGTGACATTTCCTTGTCCTCTCTTGGAAACATTAGGTATAATGTTCCCTAGGATGAGACCTTGCACTTTTCCTCTCTTGGAAACATTAAGTAAAATGTTCCCCACAATGAGATCTTGTATTTATCTACTCTTGGAGACATTAAGCACAATGTTCCCTAAGGGGTGACCTCATATGAACTAAGTAAAATCCATTCAAACACCCCTCTCTCAAGTGTTGTTTTTTTTTCATACCTTATTAAAGTCATGGTGGTATGAATTTGATATGGTCCCCTAGGACTCACCTAGTGAGTATAACTAACTTCACTAGCCCTTGTGAGCATGCTTTTTTTTTCCTTTTGTCCTTATCAAAGTCATGGGGGTATGACTTTGATATGGACCTCTTGGGGTTCACCTAGTGAACAACTAGCTTCACTAGCCCTTGTAAGCATAAATTTTATTTGCATAGTGGAAAACATGTCCCACTTGTAAACCTCTCTTGGAAAAATAGGCTAGACCCAGTCCACAACACATTGGACGACCCATCGAAGCTTGATCCGCAACATTTTTCTTTTCCTTTTACTTTTACTTTTTTCTATCTTTGATGGTGTATGTTTGTGGTCTAATTATGGATTCATATATCATTTGAATGCATGTTCCTTTGTGCCTATGTTAGTTTTACATAGGATATTGATCCTGGGGACTTGGCCACCCTCTTGTTTATCTTCAACCTATCTTACTAACATTTGTACATTTGAACCCCTCTTGATTGCGTGGTTGGCTACTTTTGTGTGAGTTTGAAGCAAGTTCATTCTCTCACTAAAGTGGGGGCTAAATGTAGTGTAGGAAAATGCATGTTGTTTCATTTTCACACTTGTTTGGGATTTTTTTTCTTTTTTTATCCCTATTTATGTCTTAATTGGTCCTATTTTACATCCACAAGCCTAATAAACTATATCTTTTTTTGGCTAATCCCCAAAAACATCAATGGATAAATGAGAATTTAATGGTTTTCTGTGTCCCTAATTTTTGAGTTGGGACTAAGGCACTACCTATAAGGACATCTCTGTCCCCCAAAGGTCTTAGGGCCCTGATTTCAAATGTGCCTTAAAGTGGATCCTTTTTGGAGTCTATGCCTCGAGTTTCATGCCTCAAGACTAAGATGTCACCTAGGGCATCTTAGTCCCCCTTAAGGTATTTTAGGGATTTAATTTCAAATCTTTGTAGGATTTAGCCTCCTTTAATTAATTATTTCATATGTTGGCTTGTTATGGTGTAATTTCAAGATATTAAGCATATATAAGTATAATTAAAGGGTTCTTTCACTCATTTTCATATCAAGACTTTTGTAAGAGCATTTCTAATAGTGCATAATTAAGTTCATAAGAGCATTCAAGAGCAGTTCATCAAGCATTTGGAGACATCATCAAGATTCAAGCATCATGTCAAAGATCTTCTTGCATCATGTGTATTTTTGAGCTAACATTTGTGATGTAGTGTTTTGATTCAAGAAAACAATTCAAGTCAAGATCTATCAAGTATTCCTTTGATTCAAGATCTACATTCAAGCTAGCCATCTCACACAAGTTTGCAGATTTCACAACAAGGGTTTGGTGAGTTGCAACATAGCACTTTGTTCATTCATCATTTCCCTTCATTATTCTAGTGCATTCCAAGGTTTAATTACCACAAAGGGGTTTGACCAAGGAAAACCACCATTTACTAACAATCAACAATTTTTTCCCTCTCTTGTGTGTTTGTGATTGGATATTTAGTTTGAAGACTTCAAGATCATTTGAAGTGCAAAGTTGTCATCTTCATAGAAACTCATGTATAGGCTAGATTTGGGAGTTTCGGGACCAGGGACTTGAGAAGAAGGAAGTGCAAACCTTGAGCTTCAACACCACCTTTAGAGATTCCAGAAATTCTAGATGGGAGTAATTCACCACCTAGGTTCTCTTACTCCTCTCAAAGGTATTTTTCAGAGATTCTTTTAGATCTAGTTTTGGCATCCAAAGATTCTGCATTTGCCCTGAAAAACAACATCAGGACTAAGAAAATAGTAAGGGCGTCTTAGTCCTTCATAACACATTTTTACATTTTTACATTACTAGAATCCTCTTCACATTTCCAGACTTCCTATGTACATACATCATAACTTCCTATTGCTTGATTTCATCATGTGCATCATTCATTTAGCTTGCATTACTAGGTTTTGCGAGTTGAACTTTAAGTTATGTTTTCCAATCTTTTTCTTGGTCAAGAACCAAAGTCTTCCCACTCTTGATCAAGAACCAATGTATAGGTGGCCTAACCACATGGCTAACACTTGGATGCATAACATATTATCAATGAGGATGAGGATCAAGGTATGCTAAATTTTATTGTGTTAAAGGAGAAAAACTCAAGATATGAAGAGGATGGTGGTTAGTTAGTGTGGTATGCATGTGGGATGGAGGATAGATGAGATGTTTGCAGGATGTAGGATGTGGAAGTTTACGGTATGTAGGAATATAAAGGGATGTAAGGAGTAGGTTATTGAGGGATTTGAGATGAAAATGGGGAATAAAGGAGGAAGATAACTGTGGGATGTAAGATGAAGAAGAATAAGGGACATATGCAGATTAAGGTGGAGTGATATATGTAGAAGATTAATGAGGGACATAAGAAGAGGAAAATATATGTTGGGATGAATGATATTGAGATGGGATGGAGGATGTGAAAGAAAAAGGGTTATAAAATGGAGTGGGTGTAGATTTGGTAGGTACAGTTCTAGCAACATGGGCCATGATTTGGGGTGTAGATTGATTGCATGTGAGTAGAAGGTATATTGAGTGGGATTTATGAAGTGGGAATGAGATTGTAGACAAATACTATGGTGGGTGTGGTAGATAAATTAGGAATTTAATTTAGGATGGATAGATGTTAGACCAATAGATTATTATCAAGGATTAGATCTTGTGCTTGTGAATGTACATTGCCCCAAATCTATTATCAAGGATGGGTTCAAGTGGATTTTGTCTAATAATACATCCCAACTTAGATAAATCAAGTCATGAGTGAGTTTGGTACATTGATTAATTATTTATTCTAATATGGATCATCCTTCCTATAATAAATTGCTAACTTAATCAAATTTCAAGTTTTAGAGTTAGTTATAAAGTCCTAAAATCTAGGAGAAAATTCTAGTTGCACTACTATTTCTGGTTCAATTATTATTAATTTTTTTGATGAGTTTTATGTCTCTCCTCCTAGATTCAAGTAATAAGTATTGTCATATTGAGGCATCCTTGAGGTCCAAGGTGATTGTTGATCCATTTGGTTTTAGGCTTACAATCATGTGATGGGCATGAAAGTGAGTTATATGAAAGTGATTAGTTGTATGATGATGAGGTTGATTGGATTTCTCCTAAACTGCAAGGATGCAATTAAGTTGAGGGAGTGATTATTATATGTTTGGTCAATTGTATCCTCTCTATAGTTAAGATCCTATGTTGAAGCTCATTTGGATGGATTTCCCTACCTGAGATAAACTCTATTTTGAAGTAAAAGAGATATCGATGCAAACTAACCTTTGGATCAAGGTGAAATAGTTAGGATAATTAATTAATAACTTGAGATTAGAAAATTAATTAAGAGAATTGAAATGGGAAATTTTATTATGAATTAAAGTATCTTGACGAAGTTGTTGATGTTGTATTTGTGATACTAAATGTAAGTGTTGATTTAAGTTGTTTAACTGTCCTTTTTTATGAGGGTAATGTTGTACCTTTATTTATGATGTTTGAGGTGGAAAAAATGACTCATTTGGGTTGGTATTATGCAAAAATATTATTTGCTTCCAATTTTGGACTTTAGAGAACAATAGCTTTCATGCAAACCTAGGGATTTTCTCTATGCTTTTTACATGGGAGCAAATATGCCATACCATAAAGTGGATTCATCAATGTCGGAAAAGATTTGTTGATCTAAAGTTGGAAAATTTTATGTGATTATAGTTAAAAATTGGAAGGGAAACATATCTACCAAAACACAAAATGAAAATTTCAATTTAGACATAAATTTATCAAACAAATTAGGTTTTGGATAATTTTCAATAACAATAGACTAGTTGACCAAAAAAATGGATTCATTAATTAATAGAGAGGATCTATCAAGTTGAGTATGAATTCATTATTTGATAATTTTGCAATTTTGGCTATTGGATGATTGGATAAATTTGGGAAGGAATATTCATTGAAAGGTAAAGAAAATTCATCATTACTGAGATGAATTTTTTGAAGGATGAGGTAGATTCATCAATGGGTTAGAATGACTAGAAAAAAGACATATAAAATATACAAAAGAAATCGAGGACACATGCTAGAATAATTAAGACATTTACATGTTTATCACATAAAAAACATTCCAAACATGTTCAAATTCCCTACTTCAAGTAGGTGTGACAATTAGTTTAGGATAGAATAGAAAAAATGCTAAGACCGTATATTAAATAAAGGATATGTAGGGATAACCTCATACATGTGAATTCATTTACTAAGGAGCACTTGAAAGTGTCACCCCAATGAATTTTTTCTTCACACCTAGATATACATCATGAGTAGATTCAATGTATGATATGTTTCCCTTAAACCACACTAACTAATGACCAAAGTCCTTAGACTACTAGACATAGTCACAATAGGGGAGATTTCATAAACAAGGGGACAATTTAAAAATTATTGAGCTAAGAGGGTATCTCCTAGACTCTTCACCCCCAATTCTTGGAAAATTGAGGGTCTTGAGGATCAACTAGACACAACAATGGCCACTCCTTGAGGTACAAATTTCACTCTTCCACCTTTCTATACTTTTCTAGAATACATGGTTAAGGTGATCCCTTGGGGTGATGAAATCTCCAAGTAGGCATCCTAAAGTGATTGAGGGTACTCCCCTTACTGGCTTAACCTCACAACACCAACACATAAACAAAAACCAATATGTAGGAAGAAAACTAGAGATTTTTATTTTTGAAATGGAAAAGAAAATTACATAATACATGGGCTTTCTGTTTACAAAATCATTAGTCATAGAAGTTGATCAAATCCTTCGAGTTTTGCTCAATGATATTCTATCTCACACATACATGCCACTCTCCCACCTTCTCCTTTTCACACTGATGATCCAATTTTCTAAAACACAGATCATTGAGAGCCAGGGTTCGCTCCTCCCTCATATTGTCTACCATTTTTGGAGTAAGGCATAAGACCTATCCCTAACTCGTGAAGCCTGAATTCATCCCTACCAACTTCTATTCTTTTTGGGTGTCATAGTTTCACCATGCCTCATACATTCCTTCACATTACAGAATAAGCCACTAGCCCAAAATCCAAAACTAGACCAACCATACTCAGCTAACTAAAGCTTATTCAACCCTTATTGAAGGAAAACAACACAAATTGATGCAAGATTACTCTTTGCCCTAGATGCTCTTACATTAGATACCGAGGGTAGGAAGAATTTTTTGAACATGGATTCACAAAATAGGGTTGAGTGGTGTATACACCTTAAAATGGTCACATCACATTGTCTGGTAATTAATTAAATATTTTTAATAGTTAATTAAAATCTTTTGATTCTATCTACATATAAATAAATTTAAATAATTTATTTATATTGTTCATGATTTCATTTCGATTAAATATTTAATCACCTTTTCATATTCATTTCTTAATTAATTAAATAAATGTTACAATTTATTTATATTAATTATCATATAATCTTAGTTTGAATATTTTATTCAAATAAAGATTAAAATATTATAATTCTTCTAAATATCATTTATAATTAAATATTCCAAAATATTTGATTATTTCCTCTAATCCAATATTCATTTTAAAATCATTTCAAAATTCCTCCAATTCAATTCAAAAATCTATTCATAATTAAATATTTCCAAAAATATTTAATTAAATTCTTCTAAATATTTCAAAAATCTTCTAAACTCACATCATGATTAAATATTACAAAATATTTAATTAATTCTTCTATAGTTTTCAAAAATCAAATATCAAATATCAAAAGTAATAAATAAAATTAAATAAATATTTATTTAATTTGGGATTTATCTTCAACTCCCGGGAAACAAACTGCCAAAACAGAAAATTAAATTTCTCTGTTTCGTGCAGGTTTGTTCCCGTGGGTTAGGAGGGATTCCATTCTTCTCTCCAACCTCTCAACCTCCCCCATTTTCTTCTCAACCTCTCAATCTCTCACCATTCAAACCTACCAGATAATTCATAGCCGTAGATTCTTGCAGCCGGGATGAAGCCTGCAAAAATCTATAAATACAGCTGTCGGGAGCTCCAAAATCATATAGAATTTTAAGCAAGTAAATTATAGGCAAATTGCAAGTAGCATTAGCATTCATAGAGCATTTTCATAGCAATAGCATAGAATCATAGCATAATAGCAGTAGAACCATGATACATATCATTCACAGCCCCTGTGCATAATCACAGCCCCTGTCCATATCCGTATCAACAATTCCATCTTCACCAACATATAGAATAGTTTTCCTTTGCATACTCGTTCTGCAGCAGCCATTTGGAGAAGCTTACACAATCTGAGAGCCAAAAAGCTTCAAAAGAATCTCTGTGGATAGAGAAAAATGGGACGGCACTGAAGAATTTTGTTTGTTTAAATTTAGTTCAATTTCTTTAGTTTAAGGTTTCATTTAGTGTTTTATGTTTTCATTTAGATTACAATTAAGCATATACACATTTTTGGTGCCCACCGTGGGGCCTATGCCCCCTTTTTAATGTTTTGTTTGCAGTTTTTTTTTGACAGGTTACAGGAAAAACAGCGGAATAGCGCAGACGACACGTTTTTGGAAGAACACTTCCAGTTTAGCGCCCGTGACTAATCTTTCAGCGCCCGTGAAGACTGTTTCAGCGCCCGTGAAGACTGTTTCAGCGCCCGTGAAGACTGTTTCAGCGCCCGTAAAGACTGTTTTAGCGCCCTTAAAGACTGTTTTAGCGCCCGTAACTATTCTTTCAGCGCCCGTGACGAGTATTACAGCGCCCGTAATATGTTTTGCAGCGCAAATTTTTAGAAGACTGTAATCTGTAATCTGTAACTTTAGTTTAGTTTAACTGACTCCGACGCAGCCGCGGACAGTTATTAAAAATTAAAAAATTAAAAAAAATTTATCAATCCTAGGGTAGACATCTAAAGCATAAAATTTATCAATCCTAGGATAGCCATCTAAAGCATAAAAATTTATCAATCCTAGGGTAGTCATCTAAAAGTATAAAATAAAGCAATCCTAGGATAGATACTTCATTTTTCAATTTAAGCTTAAAATGAATTTTCTGTTTATGTGAAGCAATATCTTCACTTAGTTAGAAAATTTTTATTTTGGTGCTTAACAATTGAACCTAGTGTTTTCTTTGTTCTTAGTGATAGGCCTATGCTCTCCTGCTTGGAGTCAAATGCCAAATCCACTTATTTTTGCGTCTTTAAACTTGTTAAAACCTTGTGAGAAACGCTCTTGTGGGAAAAAGTACTCACCAGAGGCGACTCAAGTGGGGTTCATTAAAACTAGGCTATTTCGCCATACATAAAATTTAAAACAAAATTAGGCTCCTCTTTTTGTGATGGTGTGCGTTTGATAGCCATCCCAAAGCCTTTGTTCTAAAGGTAGGGAGGTCTCTCGAGGGAGTTTATCATTTGCCGCACCGAACGGAAATCCTTACTACGAACCTAGTGTAGTAACTAACCGAGTCAGTTTCCGAACATTGTTTCAATCACAGTGCAGGGGAGGGAAGAATCTACCCCCAAGATACTCACCATATAACTGCCAAGGATTGTTTGCTCAGGGGATCCGGTATCCTCTTCCGTCACTCTGAGTACGCACCTGGAAAAGACAAAAACACGGGCGCCCTTTCGGGGGTGACACGGCTGTGTGAGTTGACGCAGTTTTAAGATGTGGGCTGTTGATTGCTATGATGACCTACTTGAGCATTTAAGAGTGAGTCTGTTTGAAGTGCTTGTCATATGTAAAACCTGTTAAAACAATTTTTGAAAAACATTTTGGTTACACACTTGATGTTTAGAATAGGACTTAAAACAAACATTTTTAACTTGTTTGATGTGTTTTCATTACATTAATTTAGATAAAGATCATCCAAAACACTCATTATCATATTGATCAATCTCATGTTACGAGATTGGAAATCTACAAAATTTGTAAAGAAATCCGTTTCCAAAAGGATTAAGAAGCCAAAGAAACCTCTTAACCACAAGAAATTATTGAAGAAACAAAAATTCTTATATCAAAGTCGAAAAGTTTTACTTAAATATAGAACTTTTCTTCATAGGTATCATGATTGTGTTAGAGGTCTTTCAGATGATTATGCCATAGAGCCCTTGTATTCACAAGCTTATTTTCAAAGAAGAGCCCTTTCTCAAAGGCATAACCATAGTCAACGCATCTGTTTTAGTTATATTCCCCAACCAGCAATCGAATACTCTACTCGTCCAAATCAAATCTTACAATAGAGAACTTAGAATACATTAGGCATCTATCACTAAATCCATCTTTTTACAAAGCCATGATCAAAACTTCATAAAGTGCAAAAATTATCATTTTCTTGATCTTTTGCTTATATTCCCATTAACAGGATTTTCATCCTTTCACTTAGGGAACAACACAAGCTATAAGATTAGAAAATTTCGTATAAGTCATAGAATTTTCATTCTATTCTAACTTTTATACATACCACATCAATTGCACTATTTCACTTTTTTTGATCAAAAGTAAGTAAAATTTGGAGTAAAATCTATGCCTGTTCTCACAAGATCTCAAAAACAAATGGAAAAAGATGAGGGAGAAACTACAACTAGTAAAATGGGTGATCGAAATGAAAAAGAAGAGGACACATTTAATCTTGATGAGATAACGGAAGAAAAGCTTCAAGAAGCAGAACAAGATCCTCAATTCCATACTCTTATGGAGAGAATCCTAGAACGTAACAAAGAAAAAATATTTTCTTACATTAGCTAATCAAGGAGCTAAGTTGCCTCACACCTTTGACATAGAGGGGATTAAACAAAATCCTGAAAATCCTCCTAATGACTTTAGTGCTCTTAACCAACAGATAAAAGAATTACAAGGGAAAATAAAGGAAATGCAAGGAGGTACAACAAAGAAATATGTTTTGGAAGACATATCTCCTTATCCATTTGATAGGAGTCTTCAAATGATCCCATTTCCAAAACATTGTGAAATTCCTAAGTATGATAGGTATAATGGAAAAACCGATCCCATAGACCATGTTAGGGATTTCCGAAACATGAGTCTTGAATTTTCCTATGATGATACTTACTTGATGCGATTATTTCCACGAAGTCTAGGCATACAATCCATGGAGTGGCTTTCAAAAATCACTCCACCTATCAAAACTTTTGAGGAGTTGATAAATCAGTTTATCTCACAATACTCCTACAATATTCAACATCAAATAACAATGCTTGATCTTTGTAAAGTAAAATAAAAAGTAGGAGAACCCTTTACTACATTTTTACAAAGATGGAGAAGGTTATTTGCACGATATTCTCGTCCTATTCCTGAAAAGGAAAAGATGGATATTTTTATCAATAGCCTTGATCCAGAATTAAGCTATAGGCTTAACCTTCATTGTCCTCATAACTTTGAAAAACTAATTGAAAATGCAATCACTATTGAAGGGGCCTTGGTTAAAAGAGGAGTGATAAAACTTGATAATCCAAGTACATCAAATCAAAACAATGATAAAACAAGGTTTTGGAATAGAAACAAAAATGTTGTTAATGATGGTATAGTGGATGCAAATAATTTACGAACAAGACCATCCGTTTTCAATCTATCAAGTGCTCCAAGAAACAATTCACAAGGAAATACAATTCAACAAGGAAACAACAATCAACAAGGACAAATTTCCAAGCAAGAAAACATGACCAATCAAAATACCAATCAAAATCATGGTAATTTCAATAATAATCTTGGCAATGCCCAAATATCAAATCCGTCTAGACCTTCATTCTTTTCAAATCGACGGACTTTTACTGCTTTGGGTCAATCTCTTGAATCTGCTCTCAAGGAACTTCTTGATAATAAGGTTATCACTTTACCACCACAAAGAGATTATGAGCCACGAGTTAAACCACCATCATGGAATGACTCGTATTATTGCAATTATCATCGATGTAAAGGTCATAGAACAAACAATTGTCAAGCTTTGAAAAATCTAGTACAAGATTTAATTGACAATGGTACTATTACAATTGAGGGACATCATACCAATGATGATCATCAAGCATTCAAAGATCCTTTGCCAAACTACCAAAAGGGGGAAACATCGGATACCAAAGCCAAAAGCATACATAATGTTGAAGACAATATAATCCGCCATATTTACACAGATGATAATCGGATTAATGTTATCAAAATTAAAGGAAAACAAGAATATCAACAGGTTAATGTAACAACAAGAGGTCAAGCAAAGGTTGTTTTAAAAGGAAGTTCATCTAAAACAACTATTTCTTCTCCAACTCAGTATAATCTGGTTGATCAATTGAGAAAAACATCAGCTCAAATTTCTATTCTTGAACTTCTTAAAATATCCCCCATACACAAAAATATTTTAGAAGAAGCGCTTGTGAACACAACTGTTGATACTGATCTAGATGCAAACAGATTTCAAGCCATGGTGGGACATTTGTCTTCCCCCACTTGTCTTTCATTTTTCGATAAAGATGATGCTTCTATGACACATCCACATAATTCCTCGCTATATCTTGAAGTCATGATCCATAAACATCGAATTAGACGTGTCTTAATAGATGGAGGAGCCGGTTTGAATATTTGTACCTTAAAATTGATAAATGCCTTAGGAATTTCAGAAAATGAAATTGATTCACGAAGGAAGATAACCATTAAGGCATATGATGATGAAGAAAGAGCTTCTAAGGGATTAATATTGCTACCTATCAGAGTGGGACCTGTTGTGAAGAATACTTTTTGTCAGGTTCTAGATCGAGATCTGTCTTATAACATACTTTTGGGTCGTCCGTGGATCCATGATATGCAAGCCGTACCATCAACATATCATCAATGTATCAAGTTTCCATATGATGGACAAGAAATAACTATACAAGCTGATTACAATAGTACCCAAACTTGTTCCAATCTTAGGGTGAGTCAAGATGTCTTTGTGCCACACAATAGAGAAGCTCTTGTTGTTTCTTCTTCTAATCTACAAGTCCAATTGCAAGAATTGACAAAGAATCTTGATACTAAACTGAAGTTTAAAGACAAAGGGGTAGGTGAATATTCACTATCTCTTTCTACTTTACCTCCTTCTCCAAGATCACATGGTTTACCAAATCAAAAGATTGTGACTCCTTCTACATCTCAAACTTCCGTGCCAATCACAAAGTTTGATGGAAAATTCATTAGAGCTAATACCACTGAAGAAGAAGCTGAAGATAGGGACATCCTAAATTGGCTATACAAAGATGAAGATGAATCTCTCTTACACATTAAGTTACCTAAAGAACAATATGGTAAAGGGTACGCTATCATGCAAAATATGGGTTATGAAGGCAATGGTCCTATAGGGAAACGAAGAGAAGGAATTGTGGAACCAATTCAGCCTATTTCAAAGCATTCAAGTGATAAAACAGGACTTGGATATGGTAAAGATAAAGAAGAACTTACTTCACAGCAGACATCATTAGTTCATAAAGGAGAATCTGTGTCAGATAAATCTCATGAATCAGTTTTCCAATTGCAAAATAGTTCAGATACTGATTCTAATGAATATGAATGGGACACCATTTATAATGATGAATTCTGGAGGGATAAACAAATTGATACTATACATAAATATGCACTGTTCTTATACAAGGAGAAGGTTCAAGGCCTCCACTCGATTATATTTTACAAAGCGATCATGACTCAAGTGAGGAAGAATCAGATTCTAACGAAATTGATAATCAATAGGAGAATACCATCACAGACCTTGTTTACCATGAGGATGACAACCATATCATGACTTTGACAATTCAAGACCTTACCCAACCTAATGATCCTATGCCTTTAGTTTATCCAGAACTTATAGATTGGGACATTGATGCACCTATCCATATTCCTACATTCAGTAATGATGAAGATGTTATAACTTTCCTTTGTTCCTCAAATGAAGAAAACAATTGTTTCATTCAAGAATCTTATACTCATGATTTTGACAAGGAAAGTGTCAAGTCTCTTAGCTGCAAAATAAATGAAATAAAAGATGGATCTATTGATGAAAACCGAAAAAAGGCAGTGATAGATCAAAACAAGAGAAAAATAAGAGCGAATCTGACAGTGAAAACCTTTCTGAGGCACTAAAGGATGAGAAACTTGACACTCTTCCCAAGTATTATCATGAAAGATCTTCTATTTTGATTGAACCAACAGAATCAATCAACATAAGTATAGCAGAGCAGCCAAAAGTTTTGCAAATTGCAGCATCATTAACAGTTGAAGAAGTCCAGAAATTCATGCAATTCTTGAAGGATAATCAAATTAACTTTGCTTGGTCATATGCTGATATGCCAAGGTTAGATCCTAATCTGATAATGCATCATTTATCTATCAAACCTGGGATAAAACCTGTAAAGCAAAAGCTCAGAAAGATGCATCCACATGTTGCATTATTGGTCAAGGAAGAATTAAAGAAGCTTTTGGATGTTGGATTCATTCGAACTATTGATTATGCAGAATGGATTTCAAATATTGTACCTTTTTCAAAGCCGGATGGAAGGATCAAAGTTTGTACAGATTTCAGGGATTTAAATAAAGCTTGCCCCAAAGATGATTTTCCTTTACCGCATGAATTTGATTAGTGGAGCTTAACCTCTTGGTCATGCAATGTATTCATTAATGGATGGATTCTCAGGATACAACCAGATAAAAATTGCACCAGAAGATCAAGATAAAACAGCGTTCACATGTCCTTGGGGTACTTATTGCTGGAATGTAATGCCATTCGGGTTAAAGAATGCTGGAGCTACTTATCAAAGAGCAATGACAACTATTTTTCATGATATGATGCATACATTCATGGAAGATTATGTTGATGATTTACTTGCTAAATATTATACACGAGATGAACACCTTGAAATCTTGTCAAAAATCTTTGTCAGAATGGAAAAATTCAATGTTCGACTGAATCCAAAGAAATGTGTCTTCGGTGTTACATCTGGAAAACTCCTAGGGTACATTGTTTCAGAAAAGGGTATAGAAGTTGATCCAGAAAAGGTACAAGCTATAATGGATATGCCTCCACCACGAAATATCAGTCAATTAAGATCCTTACAAGGAAGATTACAATCCATTAGAAGGTTTATAGCTCAACTAGCAGACAAAAGCTTTCCATTCACACATCTATTGCATAAAAATCTTCCATTTAAATGGGATGACAAATGTGAAGCAGCATTCAATCAGATTAAGCAATATCTTACACATCCACCAGTTCTAATTCCGCCTATTCCAGGAGAGCCGCTTATACTCTATATTTCAGCAACAGAAGTATCTTTGGGTGCATTGCTAGCACAAGAAGACTCTACAGGTAAAGAAAGGGCTATATATTATATCAGCAGAACCTTAACAAGACATGAGTTAAACTACAGTTTCATTGAAAAAGCTTGTCTTGCAGTAGTGTTTGCTTCTCAAAAGTGGCGACATTATATGTTGACTCATACAGTTAAGCTGATAACAAAGATAGATCCATTGAAATACCTATTAAGCAGAGCCACTTTAACAGGAAGACTTGCAAAATGGGTAATGATCTTAAGTGAGTTTGATATTCACTATATAGATCGAAAAGTGATTAAAGGACAGGTCATTGCAGATCAGTTAGCTGAAGCTCCTTTACAAGAAGACAATCCAATGAATATTGAGTTTCCTGATGCAGATGTCTTTACAACAACAATTCAGAGACCGTGGGCATTGTACTTTGATGGATCTTATACACAATATGGCTCGGGGGCAGGGATTCTTTTTGTTACACCTGAAGGACATACCATTTCACGATCATATTGGTTGATGTTTCCTTGCACAAATAACATAGTAGAATATGAGGCATTACTCATAGGATTAAAGATAGCTTTGGAATGGCAAGATTACAGAGCTGGAAGTTTATGGTGATTCACAACTTATCATTAATCAAATCAATGATGATTATCAAACCAAAGATGATAAGTTGCTACCATACAAACACATGGTGGATGATTATAAGAAATATTTTGTGTCAATTAAGTTTTCACAAATATCAAGAATTGACAATAAAGCTGCAGATGCAATGGCTACCATTGCTTCTTTATTACAAATATCAGAAGATCAAACCAAGTATGAATTCTTGGTGGAACAATTGTTTTCTCCTGCATATGATAATCCTGAAAACCAAGTTATATGTCATTTAACCGGTTCAGATTCACCTTTATATAGCAAAACTTATACCTATTTGAAAGATAACATCTTGCCTTTAGATTTATCCCGAAACCAAAAATGGAATTTCATACGCCAATCATCCCGTTATACCTTAATTGCCAATATCCTTTATAGACGTGGTCTTGATGGTACACTCCTTAGATGTCTTGAACGTGACGAATCTGAAAAAGCCTTACAAGAGGTTCACGGTGGTATTTGTGGAACTCACTCAAGTGGTTTGACCTTAGCGAAGAAACTTGTCAGAATGGGATACTATTGGCCTACCATGGAGCAAGATTCTTTTACTTTTGTTAAGAAGTGTTCTAAATGCCAGATCCATGGGAATCTTATTCATGCACCTGCACAAGAATTGCAGCCTTTTATTTCAACATGGCCTTTTTCTCAGTGGGGATTAGATCTTGTTGGTAAAATACATCCTTCATCGTCAAATGGTCATAAGTTTATCATCACAGCTACTGAGTATTTTACAAAATGGATTGAGGCTGTTCCTCTAACAACAGTGACTGGTAAACAGATATCTTCATTTATCCTGAATTACATTATTTGTAGATATGGAATTCCTAATTCTATTGTTACTGATAATGGAAGACCTTTTAAGAATCAGGATGTTGATGAACTTTGTGAAAGATTTCATATCCAACACAGGTACTCTACACCTTATTATCCACAGGGTAATGGTCAAGCAGAAGCTTCTAACAAAACCATTTTGAAGATATTGAAGAAGACAGTAAATGATGCTGGACGTGATTGGCATGTTCAACTCAACCCAGCTTTGTGGGCATATAGAACTAGTATTCGCACACCAACAGGAGCTACACCATATGCTTTAGTCTATGGAGCAGAAGCGATCTTACCATTGGAAGTTGAAATACCTTCGCTTAGGGTTTCACTTAAGGGATTGATAAGTGATGAAGACTACCGAGTTTCTCGCCTTCAAGAACTCGAACTGTTAGATGAAAGACGCCAACATGCAGCTGATCACTTGAAAGGTTATCAACAAGTCATGTCTCGTAGTTATAACCACAGAGTTAAACCACGGGCATTTCAAGTGGGTGACTTAGTTTTGAGGGAAAATCCACGTAATCAGCAAGATAGAGAAAAGAAAGGCAAATTTGAACCTAATTGGCTTGGTCCATTTGTTATTGTAGCAGCATATGGTTCTGGAGCATATCAGTTATCCACATCAGAGAGGGACCTGTTTGAAGAGCCAATCAATAGTATTCATCTTAAGAAATTCTATGTCTAAAAAGTCCTAAAAAAATCAAAAAAATCATAAAAAGTCCTGAAAAAATAAAAAAAAATCAAAAAAAAAAATCCTGAAAAAGTGCAATAAAAACAAGTGGTGAAAACTTGGCAAACAAGCGCTACTTGTGATTACAATGGGCTCCTCCATTTATTAGTTTATGTCTTATTTTCACTTTAGGCATCATTCATCCATGTCTATCATCTGTAGATATCTTTCATTATCCATACCGTATAAGTGGGAATCTTTAGGTTTCATCATGGCTTGATGAAATTTGTACATATCTTTTATCTTTAGGTTATGTTTACACTGGGGGCAAAACAAAGAAACATACAAGAGAGGGGCAACGAGCTTTCAAAATATCACAAGCAGACAAATAACAGCTTGACAAAACAAAACGAACATTGTCAAATCAAATCAATCACAAACATGTTTATGCCAATGAGAATAAAAAACAACATGATCCAAACAACTATCGAAGTGAGAATATCAATGATGATAACCAAATTGGATGATCTTAATCTGAATAAATGTTTGAAATGCCTTAAACAGGATTTGAATGGTTGTTTGATTTTCTATCATATCTCTGGAGTAATTCGATGATGTACTGAACTAGAAAAGCAAGGAAGGAGTATGATTTTTCTTTGTCTTCTGTTTGTGAGGAAACTCATTAGTACTATACAAATTGGTCGCGAGACATGCTCTACTATGGATCATGGATGACATTTCGGAATTTGCACGGGAAAAGGGTTAACTCTTGTCTGTTTATGCAAGCAATACTTAGGTCATCTTGGTTCAATTATACCTAGATGCTTGTATTAACTTGCTATATTAAAAATCATGAAAGCAATACTCAGGTCATCACTGGTGCTAACATACCCTTTGATGCTTGTATTAACTTTCAACATTTCAAAGCTCTATGATGATACAAAAAGAATGAATAATATCTCCAAATGGCAATATTGTATGAATGTCCTGCATGGTTAGTATAGATTGCATTCATGATTAGAATTTGCATCTTGCATTCATAGATTCCTAAAAGTTGGCAAAGAATCAAAGATTTATATCTTTTCAAATATGACTGAGTATATTTTGACATTCACAAAACATTATTTCATACATTATTGCATTAGACAATCATCTATCATAAACATCATACATTCATTTATCTCATACCATCATGTATATAAATAATCATAAATCATGAAGCCATCATATAGTACACATCATATATATATATCATGTAAAATCATCACTGCATTTCATATATTTCAAAAATGAATGTCAAAATGTACAAGGATGTCAAACTACAAATGATATAATATCATCAAAAATGTGATCATCTCACGGTGTATACAAAATGTCTCAACAGAATATCATAAAAGAGATCATATACAATGCACTAGGCAGAGCTATCCTGTGATGGAGCTGGCCTAGGACCTGTACCACCTGCCCCTGATGGACCTGTATCACCTGCCCCTGATGGACCTGCTCCGCCTGACCCCGGTGGCCCTCTAGGAGGTAATGGCTGTGTCACACCCCTGCTGGTAGTACGAGAGCGACCATGAGTAGATCGTGACTGAGTGTAGCTCTCTCTCTGCTCAGCTGGGACTGCATCATGATATCTGGTGCGATAAAACTCTGCCTCTCGAGTAGCCCTCGTAACCTCTCTCATCATATCACCTGGCAAAGTGCTCCCTGCCACTCTCTGTAGGCTATCTGCTAAGGCAATGGCCTGCTCACCCCGCTGTCTAGCCGCATCTCTCTCGGCAGTGATCAAAGTCACCTGACCCTGCAACTGTGAAATCAAGGCCTGTGCCTGTGATAGCTGAGCCTGTAAGCTCTGTACTGTGCTCTGCAGAGAAGATATCTGACTAGCTACTGTCGTATCCACTGACGGGGATGGGTCAGTATGCCTCATCCGTGGTCCACCTCTGCCTGCCCTACCTCCTCTACCACCTCTCCTGCCGCCTCTCCTGCCACCCCTACCATCATCACCATCATCTCCATCTGAGTCATCATCTCCACTACCCTCCTCGTCATCACTGTCCTCTGAATCGTCATCACCCGACTCTGAGTCTCTGTCGACGTCTACGTATGGCGGGGCGTGACCTCATCGAGGATCAAACGCCGTGGAGGAGGATCTTTGTAAACATACGCACATACCGTGTAAGCCCCGCATCCTAGAACATCCGCTTTGGTAGTCCCACATGCATTGCACCTAAAGGCGATGGCTTCTGCCACGCTACATCGCATAAATCCGTGGGCCCCCCTGCGCAAGGCGCTCGCCTATCGCGTGCGCCAAATAGGCCGAACCAGCGGGCATGCCACGAGATCGACCAAACTGTCACAATACACGTCCAGCAAGAAATATCTCCAAGATCCATGTGGTCCGTCCAATCAAAAATCTGGAAGTGCATACAAAAGGCATCTCCCTCGCATCCTCTGGCCATGGCTCACAATCCAAATATGGCCTCCAGCATACTGTATCCAAACTATCTAACAGCCGCTGCCAATACACTAGTTTGCCTAGTCTAGGCTGAGCAATAATATGTGAATATCTCCATCTGTATGCTCGACCAGCTGGTCGCTCTCCTCGAGTCAATGGACGTAATACTGCAAAATGCTCCCATGCCCATATCTGTAATAATGAGCATCCGACAGCAAAACTCCGGCCTCTACCATATACAATGTGATGTAGCTCGTCATATAAGTGGGCTAGCATACAGGTACCCCATGCATATCGTGTGCCCTGCATCACCATGCTCTCTAAGACACGACCCCATCCGATCGCGAACCCCTTCGACCTATGGTCGGGGCACAACACACCTCCAATGAATCCTGCAAGCACAGCTGGTAAAGGTGGATAGCTATCTGTAATCTCACCCCATGGGATGAAGTATCCGGCTATCTGAGTATCTCTAAATATCCGTCTCAAAGCAAGAGTACCTCCAGCCTCTCGTCTGTCAAAAACAACAATCTCTCCCATCACTGGGATCCGTAGGATGCGATATACGTCCTCGGGAGTCACTGTAATCTCGCCGGTCGGTAAATGAAAGGTGTTGGTGTCGCTATGCCACCTCTTTGCAAGTGCTGTCAATAGAGCCCTATTGAGGCGAACCTCGGGCATATCAAGTAATGAAGTCAAACCACAAGCATCGATCACATCTCTATCAGACTGTAATAAATGAGGAATCAATGACCATGTGCTCGGGAAAGTCTCTCGTACCTGCAAGACACCTAGTCTCTCCTGTTCACATACATCATCAAAACAACATCAATATCAAATCATCTTAACGTATCAATCCAAAATGAATCAATCAAATTATTTGTTTTTCATCATCATGGAACGCAAATAATCAACATCAAGTTTCTTTCTAACAACTTTAGGAGAAAACTTATCTATCCTATTTGTTTTTAACAACTTTAAAAGAAAATTTATCAGCTACTATTTGTTCTCCAACAATTTGGGAAACAAATTTATCATGTGGAACAAAAAGCGCTACAAAACTAATTGTGGGCGCTACAAAATTCCTTATCAGCGCTAAAGAAACTTTTGCGCTACAGAATCAATCAAGAGCGCTACAAAACTTATCATATGCGCTATGAAATATTTTGCGCTACAAGACATATCAAAAGCGCTGTAATAGGTTTCAAGTGCGCAAAGAAATCAATAGCGCTACAATACATATCATATGCGCTACGAAATAGTTCACGGGCGCTACGACATTGTATGCGCTATGGAAAATTTCAAATGCGCTACGATACGCCTTAAGGGCGCTACAGTATTAAACGCGCTATGAAAATTATTGATTGCGCTATGAAAAACCTTAAGAGCGCTAAAACTCAAAAACTTCTAGAATACACATTAGAAACGTGCGCAAAAACAAAATTTTCGAAAGACAGGAATTTGCGAGACACATACCGGAGGTCCGTAGTGCGCCGGCCGCTGATGACGTCAGATACGCTCGAAACGGTGTAGGTGAACTGGAAGTACCATGATTATCAACTCAGAGCTCAATATTTGCAAATTTTACTAGGTTAAAATTGAAAATGACATGGAAAATGATATTTTTAACCTATATAATGGTAAAATTGGGGCATTTTATCATATTTTCACATCCCAGGGACAATTTCTTCATCAAATTTTTATTTCATATCTTATCAGGGCAATTTCTTCATATCATAAGTTTCGAACGATAAATCGATATCTTTAAAATCATCAAAAATCAAAAATCAAAAATCAAAAAAAAATAAAATAAAAAAATAAAAAATAAAAAAATAAAAAATAAAAAATTTCAAATATCGATTCATCGTTCGCGGGGGCATACATCTATCAACATTTCAAATCAATATTTGGGGCAAAATTTCAAAATTCTTTGAAGTAATGCGTAAAACACATAACTTCAAAGAGGGGCAAAATGTATACACTTAAAAATGGTCATATCACATTGTCTGGTAATTAATTAAATATTTTTAATATTTAATTAAAATCTTTTGATTCTATCTACATATAAATAAATTTAAATAATTTATTTATATTCTTCATGATTTCATTTCGATTAAATATTTAATCACCTTTTCATATTCATTTCTTAATTAATTAAATAAATGTTACAATTTATTTATATTAATTATCATATAATCTTAGTTTGAATATTTTATTCAAATAAAGATTAAAATATTATAATTCTTCTAAATATCATTTATAATTAAATATTCCAAAATATTTGATTATTTCCTCTAATCCAATATTCATTTTAAAATCATTTCAAAATTCCTCCAATTCAATTCAAAAATCTATTCATAATTAAATATTTCCAAAAATATTTAATTAAATTCTTCTAAATATTTCAAAAATCTTCTAAAGCCACATCATGATTAAATATTACAAAATATTTAATTAATTCTTCTATAGTTTTCAAAAATCAAAAATCAAATATCAAAAAGCAATAAATTAAATTAAATAAATTTTATTTATTTAATTTGGGATTTATCTTCAACTCCCGGGAAACAAACTGCCAAAACAGAAAATTAAATTTCTCTGTTTCTGTGCAGGCTTGTTCCCGTGGGTTGAAGACAAGATTCCATCCTTCTCTCCAACCTTCCAACCTCCCCCATTTTCTTCTCAACCTCTCAATCTCTCACCATTCAAATTTACCAGACAAATTCATAGCCATAGATTCTTGTCAGCCGGGATGGAGCCTGCAAAAATCTATAAATACAGCTGCCGGGAGCTTCAAAATCATATAGAATTTTAAGCAAGTAAATTATAGGCAAATTGCAAGTAGCATTAGCATTCATAGAGCATTTTCATAGCAATAGCATAGAATCATAGCATAATAGCAGTAGAACCATGATACATATCATTCACAGCCCCTGTGCATAATCATAGCCCCTGTCCATATCCGTATCAACAATTCCATCTTCACCAACATATAGAATAGTTTTCCTTTGCATACTCGTTCTGCAGCAGCCATTTGGAGAAGCTTACACAATCTGAGAGCCAAAAAGCTTCAAAAGAATCTCTGTGGATAGAGAAAAATGGGACGGCACTGAAGAAGAATTTTGTTTATTTAAATTTAGTTCAATTTCTTTAGTTTAAGGTTTCATTTAGTGTTTTATGTTTTCATTTAGATTACAATTAAGCATATACACAGAAAGAAACAAAAACAACCTGCATTGTCACCTAGTACCTCGAACAATGTTAATGCAAAAACTGTTATTATTGAATACATCCATGAAGAAGATATTATCAAACTTTCTTACAATGACATGGATGCATCCTCCCTATTTGAATCAATATCTATCTTTACCATTAGCCTTTCCCTCCGCCATCTTGAATTGATAGATTGGGACCAATGAGGCACCACAACAATTGATGTTTTTCCTACTAAGGAGGCATATATACATTTTATGGGTCTAGAAGAGGACTATCAATTAGGCTTCGTCTTCGAGCTTGATCAAAGTACCTACTTTGGGGAAGATGAATGCCCTAACCGCAAAAGTAAGAAAAATAAAAATAATCAAGGGTCTTTGTAATGTCCCCATTTTCGATGTCCTTCTTCGGGCTAGTTTGGTTCTGACTCACTATTTTTAGCAAGTTCTATATTTAGTAACTGGTTTAGGTGACAGTGTAGTGTAGGGTTTCTTGTTGGGGTAGTATGTGGGAATTGTCTGAAGAGCTTTAATGTTTTGGCTAGTTTGATATTTGGTGAGCACTTACCATTTTTAGTAGTTGCTATTTATAGTAATTCTATTTCAAGAAATTGGTCTCAGACTCTTAGTGTCCTCAATAGTGTTATTTTCTATGGTGGCATTCAAGAGCCTAAGGTTGAATTATTTAATATTTGATTTTTATCAGTCACTTAAGTTATTTATAAAATAACTTTATAACTTAAGTGACGGGGTAGGTGGTCATCGAAAAGTACCTTGGTGCCTAATGAGATAATGTTGTTTTAGAAGGCTAAATAAGGTAAAATAGTTTCCTTTTGAGCAAGATGCCCCTTTTAGGATTATTTGATAATGTTTTAAAGTATAAAGAAAAAATATTAAAAGGTTTTTGGAGGGAAAGGATTCAAATTGGAGGTTACCCTAATTTCTCCCTCTACTCCTATTTAATCTGCTTTTTAGCTCTCATTTGGTTATGATGGATTTGACAACTTAAGGATACTTTGCTAGATTGTTTCCAGTTTATTGTTGCAGTTGGTTGAGGATAAAAACCCTCATCTTTAGCACTGGTTTTAGTGGTGAGAGATCCACCCTAGCTGGAGGGAGTGATTCTACATTAGGAATCACCATTTCTCTCAAGAATTTGATTGTTCTAGGGTTCTAATATGAAGATTTGATTGATTTTATGATTTATTTAAGCATGCTACATTACCTCTGCTACAATGCCATGCTACAGTACACTGCTACAGTGACGTGCTATAGTACACTGCTATAGTGACATGCTAAAGTATGCTTCTACAATGTTAGGGATTTTGTTTTTGGCTTGTAGTTGGGTTGAAAGGCATCTATTTGAAGCATATTGTCTACACTTGTGATGGTGTGAGGTTTGTGAAAAGGGTTTGTGTGAGTCTCTAGAGGCTGGATGTGAACTCTTAGGGACACAAATAGTCAAAATATCTGTCGTGAGACTCCTTATCAGCAATTACATGTGATTTTGGTGGTTTGTATCACTGGCAATAGGAGCAATGAGTTTTGAAAATTTTGGGATGTGATTGCTGTCTTGACTCTGGGTAGTCTACAAGCTATTTTGAGCCTATATCAGACCTAGGTGAGCATCTTTTCAGGTCTGGGAACTTCTTGTAAGTGCATCTCATATTGCTGTTACACAAACAGTTAACATTTGTTATAAACCTTCTGTTATTGCTACCATAAATAGGTCTATGTAAAAGGAAGTATTGAATATACATCTACTCTTGTGTTTTTAGTGGAATATATACTTAGTTTTAGAATTTCCAGAGTCCAAGTTTGAAACAAAATTGCTATTAGCAATCAAACCAAAATATAGTGTAAAACACATATTGTTGTTGTACAACTCTGAGGACAAATGCTTATGAAATCATTGTTAATGCTACTACAATCTGGGCTGTTGTAAGAAGGATTAAATATGTATTGTTGTAGCATGATTTTTGAATACAAAATTTATGCAAATTTCCCTTGTTAATGCACAGTTTGTGAATGCATAAGTCTAGAACATATCATTGCATATAACTTATCATGTATCAAGCAAGTATGAAGAATTTGTGATTGCAGGGTTGATTTTCAAATCTGTTTAAGCATTTCATTTAATTACTATCATATGTCATGCCATGCAATGAGTTCTATTTTACAAATTGGAGCAATTGTCAAATTGAAATTAAACACAAAAAAATATCATAAAAAAGGGGGCTGGCCTGGCCATTACAATGGTATCAAAGCATAGAGTATTCTTCTAGCCTATTGGGAAGTTCAGAGGTTGAGTTTCAGTTACAAATCATATCATCATTGAGTGAAAAAGAGTTGGGAAAAACACTCTTAAATGTAGGTAAGAAACTTGAGCACCTACCTCAGTCAAAAGAGGGTCTTATTAGCACATTGGAGGAGATCAAAAGGTGTTTATACATGGTTAACAATTCACCTTCTCATTTTTTGTGATGTGCTATGACTCCAACAATGCATTATTTGGGTAAGCCAATGTTTATGGGGCATTAGGATAAAAAGGTGAGACTTCTAGTCACCAGCTGTCTTAGTGAGTTCATCAAGATTACAGATCCTAAGATTCCCTATGGAGAAGGAAAAATGAAGGAGGTTCTACATTTGATTGTTGAGAGTTTTTGTGGGCTACTCGATAACCAAGGCCCTTCCTTTGGTAGAAGGGTTAAGATGTTGGAAGTGATGGGGAGATTTAAATCTTGTTATCTTTTGATTGATTTAGAATGTGAAAATCTTATTATCTAGATGTTTCATTATTTCATAGTATCCATTAGTGAGGATCATGGATACACTATTTTTCTTATATGCAAACCATTGTGACCCTTATCATTGATGATTATGATACTATTCCCCAACTCCTTGTATCTATGTTGATACCTATTTTGAGGAAAAAATGGGATGTCTCTACTGCTGCTTATGAGTTGGTCGAGAAAGTGTTCAAACAATGTGAAGGGAGGTTGAATCCCTTCTTGGTTATTGAGGGAGAACCTCAAGGTGATTCTATGATGGTGCATGTGTTTGCTCATGTTGAGGATGTGTGCAATACAACGGAGCTAGCACATGGAGAAAGTATGGAAGGAACCTAGGATGACCTCTTTGGCACACATGTGGCTACCATTGGTGAGATTGTGCATGAGGGAAAGGTCATGGCAACAACCTTTAATTCATCTCTAGAGATATCTAGTGGAACTGTAGACACTAGTACCATGGTTGGCAACTTTGAGATCAAAACACACCTTTGGATGATAGTATTGCTGGAGGAAACATAGATGAGGCTTCCAAAACAATGAACAGTGATGTTTACAGTGATGAAGACATAGGTGGTTTTGGTTTGGACTTCCAAGACTAGTTTATGGAGAGAGATTCTTGTGCTGACATGTATAGTGAAGAGTTGGAGAATGATTTATTCAAAGAGACAACATCACAGGAGGAGCACAGTGAAAATAGCAATAAGCCTCTTAACACATGGAATTTGGGTGTGATGGCACCTAAGTATGATAAGGAACTTGTTAGGAATGAATTTTCTTTTGACTCTAGTGCTGTTGCAACTTCAACTCCATAGTTATGCAAGGATGATTGCATAAATGAAATTGATGATGTTATTCTCGAACTTGAGAACAAATCTGATTTCACATTCTAAGTGGTTGATCTTAGGTAAAGACCTAGCAACCTTGTTGGGTTGGATTCACAATCTTCTTTTGAGGATGATCAGGGAGAGGCACACGTAATTTGGGACAACAATGAAGAGTCTGATAACAAGTATGATAATTCTGATTTTTGCATGCAACATAACAACAGTGTGCTATCCTTTCCTAAAAAATATTGGAAAAAACAATTTTTGGTGTCTATGGAAAAAGAAGTGCACAATTTATCTAGATTGGATGACATTAGTAGACTTGTTGAGAAATTCATCTACATGACACCAAGAAACCAACTTGAACAAAATGTTTCCCTTGCTGATTTGCATAAGATTAAAAGTTCTATGGAGGGAATCAAAATAGTTTTCATACACATTTGCATGATAGAGATGTTGCCACCAAGTTTGAAAATGAAACTTTGTCTATGTTTGAGTAGTTAAGGGAAGAGGTTAGTGAGCTCACCATCAAGCTTAATTCCACCAAGCTTGCTATGGAAAGTGTCCAAGAGGCACTTCTTGAAGCAAACAATCAACTCAATGAGACTCAATAGTTTAGGGAGAAGGAAAGAAGAGAAAGGGAAAGGGAGATCAAACAAGTAATGAAGGAGCTTGATTTCATCTAGGAGGAGTATGATCTTGCACATTGTCCAAAAAATAAAAAAAATAGGAGTTTGGACCAGTGGGAGGATTGGTTTGATTTGGAGTTGAGGATGATCATCGGTTTGTTGATAATCCTTTATTTGAGTGGGATGCTGATTTGACTCATGATAATTCACTTTTCGAGTTGAATGAAGGAGACCTAATCAATTTCAATGACAAAAGTGGATTTGGTTACAAGACTTGGGACCCAAGTGCAGTTTCTAGTCATGAAGTGTTGGAGTAGTGGGTCAACTTCCAATATTAGGACTACTGCCCACTTTCCGATCAACTTGCATATGATTCTAGATTCGGATCTGTAGATGAGTTGGATAGTTTCTTCAATTCAACAATTGAGTAGTTCATGGTTGAGCCTGGATGGCAGTGATGATTTGGTCCTAGGAGATGATTCTGTTGCTACCTCCATACTAATCTCTCCCATGTTTTTAATAGGATTTCAGTTTGATTACCGCTGCCCTTACTTTTTTCATTGGTTATGATGACATCTTTTGATGAGCGGATTGATTTTGAGTTTGGGCAGGCTTTGGGATAGTTGTCTAAGAGTGTTTTTGTGGACATAGTTCATTCATTTTTTGCTTCCACTCTGGTGAGTGATGCTCAATGCAGTTACTTTATGGAGATGATATGCATTATTTCAAATGATGTAATTTTGATTGCAGTGGTTTGGGTGTGCTGGTGTGTTTAGGGCCATTCTTTTGACACTTTGAGGTTGAGTGTTGATGTTATAATTTTGTTTTGTGACAGTAGAGGCATTCCTTGGTTGGCTAGTTTCAAAGATATGGTAGTGATTGAATTTATTCATATTTGGGGCATCATGTGGTGTGATGCCAGGGTTTATTTCTTATGGTTGAGTAGGTTGTTTTTTACACTTCCTAGGATTGTGATTGGTAGTGAGTTTTCTGATGTGTTCTTTTATGAGTTGCCTTGGCAAGACATATTTCATGGCATTGAATCCAATCCTTTTAGGTATTTTAGTATGGGATTTGATGATTTCTACTCTTTGGGGGTCCAGGATAGGGGAGTGCAATTTGGACACACTGGTTTGATAGTTATAATCAGTGTGGCACAACTTCAACATGGTGGTTCCTTTCTGAGACTCACTTGGAACTAGAGAATCACACTAAGTTGTAGTGCAACTACCATTTGGGATGAGAGAGCTAGTGTTAAGTTTCTAAAGCTTACTTCTGTGGCACATTAGTTTGGTTCTCTCCAAGAGCATTCTTTTGAGGAGTTGATCGAGTCTATGCAGGATTTGATTACACTTATTACAAGAGGTTATTAGGTCTCTTGTGTTAGTACCTCACATGATAGTGTTTTGAGCATATGGTGCTACAGATCTCCTAGGTTGATTTGGGACCTTGGGATCATTTTTGGATTCACTGTGGATCAGATTGTTGGTTGCAAGGTTGTACTGGCATTTCTTGAGGACAAACAATCTTTGGGAACGGTGGACTATAATGTCCCTATTTTTGATGTCCTTCAGGCTAGTTTGGTTTTGAATCACTTACTATTTTTAGCAAGTACTATATTTAGTAGCTGGTCTAGGCAAAAATGCAGTGTAGGGTTTCTTGTTGGGGTAGTATGTGGGAGTTGTTCAAAAAGCTTTAATGTTTTGGCTAGTTTGATATTTGGTGAACACTTACTATTTTAAGTAGTTTCTATTTATAGTAAGTCTATTTTGGGAAACTGGTCTCAGACTCTTAATGTCCTCAACAGTGCTATTTTCTATGGTGGCATTGAAGAGCCTAAGGTTGAATTATTTAATATTTGCTTTTTATCAGTCACTTAACTTATTTATAAAATAACTTTATAACTTAAGTGAAGGGGTAGGTGGTCATCGAAAAGTACCTTGGTGCCTAATGAGATTAATTAATGTTGTTTTAGAAGGTTGAATAAGGTAAAATAGTTTCCTTTTGAGTACGACACCCCTTTGAGGATTATTTGATAATGTTTTAAAGTATAAAGCAAAAATATTAAAAGGTTTTTGGAGGGAAAATGATTCAATTTGCAGGTTGCCCTAATTTCACCCTCCACTCCTATTTAATCCGCTTTTTTGCTCTCATTTGGTTATGATGGATTTGAAAACTTAAGGAGACTTTGTTGGATTGTTTCTAGTTTATCGTTGTAGCTGGTTGAGGATGAAAACCTCATCTTTAGCATTGGTTTTTGTGGTGAGAGATCCACAATAGCTGGAGGGAGTGATTCTACATCATGAATCACTATTGCTCTCAAGAGTTTGATCATTTTAGGGTTCTAATATGAATATTTTTTTGATTTTATGATTTCTTTAAGCATGCTACAATACCTTTGCTACAATGTCATGCTACAGTTCCCTTGCTACAATACACTACTACAATGACATGCTAAAGTACACTACTACAGTGTTAGGGCTTCTATTTTTGGCTTATGGTTGGGTTGAAAGGCATCTATTTGGAGCATAGTGTCTACACTTGTGATGGCGTGAAGTTTGTGAAATGGGTGTGAGTTTTTGGAGGCTAGATGTGAACTCTCAGGGACACAAATAGTCAAATATCTACCGTGAGACTCCTTATTAGTTGCTTCATGTGAGTTTGGTGGTTTGTATTGCTGGTAATAGGAGCACTAAGTTTTGAAAAAGTCTACGATGTGACTGTTGTCTTGACTCTGGGTAGTCTACAAGCTATTTTGAGCCTATATCAGACCCAGACAAGCATATTTTTAGGTCTGGGAACTTCTTGTAAGTGCATCTCATAGTGTTGTTACACAAACAATTAACATTTGTTATAAACCTTCTATTATTGCTACCATAAACGAGTCTATGTAAAAGGAAGTATTGAACATACATCTGGTCTTGTGTTTTCAATTGAATATGATGAGGTCAAAATAACCTCATCAATATAATGGATTCAATACTCAACCTTATACCTTTCAACCAAGCTTACCCTACCAATTAATTACCTTTAGGATAAATAATTGCTCTCTTTTTATGAATAAACGTACAATCCTTATTTCTTGAAATTTGTCAAAATAAGCTAATTTGTGCTGATTTAATGGTTTAGTTCTTGAGAATTCCACAAGTCAATTTCCATCACCGATTACCATTCCAGTCAAAAAGGGAATTAACACAGGTTTCAACACTGTTGAAGACAAGTGAGTGGCCGCCAGAATTTCAGGAGCATATGTTATGGATCGAGTCTTCATGGTTTCTGTTATTTTCAAAACTTTATGGCTTGTACCGAGCCTCTTTAATATTTCATGTCATGGGCTTTAAAGTCCATTAGTTGTTGACAATCTGTTGAAGACTTTATTAACTAGAAAGTAGGATTTTGTTAACCACTTTCATATAAATATGTAACTATTGAAAATGATGAATATAGAAAAATATTGTTATGCTGCCATTATGTCTTTCTAATTTAAACTTCCATATGAATAAAATGAGTTTTCCCACCACTCTTTGAATTACTGAGCAATGTGAATGGAGTTCTTGGCATGAAGTAGTTTGGAAAGTACTAGTGCATGTGATCTGAGATAGCTGTAGAAACACCCGAGAGCTGGCTACTCGAGGGTTATAGATTAGATAGATAAGTATTTTACATCTTATTCTATACTTTCTTTTAGTAGATAATAATTGAAATTGGAATTTATTTTCATGTGTGTGTCATGCTGTTAATTTCAATCCTGCAGGTTGTAGCTAAGTTCGTAGTCTCTAAATTTAGTGTCTGAAGTTCCAGAGCACCTTCCTTCAGTTGTTGCAGATTGTTAAATTGTTTCCTACTAATTGTTTAGATTGTTACCTTTTGCACTAGATCAATGTTTCCTAGTTTCTTTACGAGTTTTACTTCTTCAACAATCTATACATTCTTTATAATAATCACTTCCATGCTTTCTAGCTTAGTGGTGATGCTTTTTAGATTCATAGTTTTATGCTTTCTAGTTTAATTATTTCTAGTTTCTAGATAGGCGATTTCTTGCTTTCTAAGTTTAGAGGCTTTTTAGTTTAGAATTTTATTTAGTTGTTTGGTATTTAGGAATCTTGAGAGAGATAGTTGAGATGCCTTCTATTGCATATAGCCTTTGGACACTATTCGATTGATATATTAATGTGTTTAACAACTAAAGTGTTAGGACCTAATGACAACCTATCACTTTTTGGCGTCATTGCCGGGGTCCCTCTTTCTAGTGTTAGTAGGAGATATCTTGAGTAACTCTTTTAGGAATACAAATAGTCCTTTCGCTTCTTTTCTCATGGTTAGGAAATGAGGCCACCATAGAAGATTCATACCAAAACCCCCCCAATTGATGTATCAACAACAAGTAGGGAGGAAGGAAACTCAGATCAAGAACTTACTGAGGAATTGAACAAACAGGGTCAACTTGAGACCTTCCCACATACCCCAGAAAGAGAAAACGTAGTTGTCGAGGAGCATATTCCTTTACAAACTCCAGAACCTCATTCAACTTAACCAACTTTCGAAGAGAGTCACATTCTCTTCAACATCATGGGTGACTGTAGAAATTCTTCCAACAACAACAATAACCCTCCACCACCACACACATTCACTTGTCCTATTGCTATTGATGCAAATGAAAATACAACAATGAAAATCATCTCACCATCCTTCTTGCCAACCTTCCGGGGTTTGTCTACTGAGGACCCCGATCAGTTTCTATTTGAGTTTCAAGTCTTGTGTTAGACATATGACTACAAGAATGATAATCATAAACTAAAGCTTTTCCCTTTCACTCTGAAAGACTCAACCATGTGCTGGTTTATGGGATTAGCTTCTCAGTCGATAACCACCTAGGATGAAATGGAGTCTGTCTTTTTGGAGAAATACCAAAGTTACTGTAGAGTTAGTGATAGGAAAGAGGAACTGTTCAAGATAAGGAAAAATGAGGATGAAAGTTTAGAGGATTACCTTATAGGTTTATCTTCTTATCCAAACGCTATGGTGGAGAAGCTATTAGTTTTGATATTTTGAAGACCCTATTCCTTAAAGGTATCGATGATGAAGCTCAGAGGAGCTTGGACTTAATGGGAAAAGGAGACATGTCCCAACTGGGACTAGACAATATTATGGAATTGTGTCAAAATTTCTCTCAAACTTGAGGAGGAATCAGGAAGTCCACTCTCTTTAAAGGTTCCATGATATAAGAAAACTTCATGAAGAGCTAGCCAATTTCAAAACTGACATTCTTGTTCAGCTAAACACCACCTTAGACAACATACAGGCCAAAACATGAAATCCCGAGACTTTGTCTATTTACTGCCCTAGGTGCCAAATCAAACATTTGCTAAGGGAATGTCCCTTGGACAAAGTTGAAAAGATTGAAGTTTTTCAAGTGTGACCAAAATCACCCCACCGATTAGTGTAAGCTTATGAATGCCATCAAGAATTCCAAGGAAAGAACAACCCCAGTTGAGGAAGAAGTAAATGTTGTTAATCAAAGAACTGGAGGGAATTTTTCTTATGAACAGAACTCAAACCCTAACTGGAGACCCCAACCCAATTAGAATAAAAATCAATGGGAAGTAACCTAGCCACATGCACCACCTTTAGTACCCCCTAATTGGGGAACCTATCCTTGGGGACCACCTAAATGGGAAAGTAAATCTTGGGGTAATGCTCAGTGGCCTAACCAGCCTCAATAGTAGTGGTACCCTAAAACCCCATGCCTCAATGGAATCAACCTTAGCATCAGTTTTATACTGGCCCCAGGAGGATGCCTACTCAACAACATAATCTTCTACCACCTCTCCATAACACTCAACCAAATGAACAAGTTAACCAACCACCACTTCCAGCGCAACCAGTTCCGAACCCAAAGAAAAATCGCCCAAACACTCTGGTGTATTCTACCGAACAAGAAAACATCACTGGACTTAACACCATACACTATGGAAACCTGCAATTGAGGTCTGGAAAAACACTCTCATAATCGACTATTGAAGAAATCCTAGATGAACCTGTCAAAAAATCTATTGAGAAAACCAAAATAATGCCCACATCTATAGAAAAAATCCCAGACACCACTCAACACAAGCCCAACATGCCATCTTCAGCTAGAGCTTCCAACCTACCTCAGGAGGAGGGGGTCAGTCTCCAATAGAACTTTCGAAGGATCCCGCACCTAAGGAAAAAATCAAAGCACCTTTTCCAAAGCGTCTGAAACCAATTACTGTAAAAGATGCTCCATAAATGACCTTACCCACCGAAACTGCATTGATACAAGAAATCAAGCAATTGTAGATTGAAGTCCCTTTGCTACAAGAAATTGAGGAGATTCCTAAGTTAAGCTAGCTAATTAAACAATCGTGTATCAAAACCCCAGGGAGAAAACCAAAATGAATCAACACCATCCACATAAATGGGTACCTAGCTAGCTTGTTGGCTGGGACGACCAATACTCCAAAATATGATGATCCAGGTAGTCTGCTTATAACAATAACAGTTAATGAGGTAGCAATACCTAATGCTTTGGTGGACCTTTGGAGCAACCATTAACGTGATGACTGTTGATGTGATGGAAAAGGTGGGAATTACTAATCTACGCCCCAGAACTATAGTATTATAGATGAAAAATCAATCAATAGCTATTCCTAAGGGCATCATTGAAAATGTTCTTGTTAAGGTGGATGGATGGGAATACTAGTAGATTTTTAGATAATTGAGTCCCTTACACCCAAAGACAATTATCTAATAATTCTTGGACGACCTTGGTTGGCTACTGTTGTATCCAAAATTGATTGTAGAGAAGGAGGAATGACCATCTCACATGGATCTAATAGCAAACATTTGTTTTTGTATCCTCCTGCCAAGCCTGCCGAACACAATAAAGTATGGGTTGATGAACTAGAAAGTCCCAACATATAGGAAAATTTGGCTTCACTGGCCATGGTAGTCATCAAACAACATGGTGAAGAATTAGAGGATGAATTGGAAAATGACGTGGAAAGTCTTACTATGGATTCGAGCAGTGAGGAAATGAGAAACATAGAATAAATCCTAGGACACCTAATCAACATAGCTCATGCAGAATTTGATGATGCTAGTTTCATAGGATTACCTTGTCCTTTGATGAACTTAGTTCCAAAAACTCACCATTTCTTCACAGATGTTGCCAAGCTTCATAAAACTGTACCTCATAGCTATCCTCTCAACACCCTGATAAGTCCCGTGTATACTGTCACATCCAACCATCCATGAGTTAAGACCATTATGTTGTTACCAGGAAAAACTTTGAACATTAACAGTTGGTTGACTGAGTCAGAGAAACATAGATTGTTTGACACCCTGGTGAATAGATCTAAAACATTCGCTTGGGACTATATAGATATGAGAGGAATAAATCATAGTGTGTGTACTCATCATATCTATACTAAGGATGTTTGACCTTCTCACCAACCACAACGAAGACTCAATCCTACTCTAAAAGACATCGTTAAAACTAAGATTGAGAAACTCCTACAAGTAGGGTTTATCTACCCGATTTCTGACAGTAAGTGGGTGTCACCTTTTGTTGTGGTTCCAAAGAAGAATGGGAAGTGGAGAGTGTGTGTATACTATAGGGAGATTAATAAAGCAACAAGTAGAGATTATTTCCCTTTGCCATTCGTAGACCAAGTGCTAGATAACTTGGCCGGGAGGAAATATTTTTCATTTTTGGACGGATTTAGTGGATACAACTAGATACAGGTAGTAGTAGAAGACTAGGATAAGACAACCTTTACCTGCCCTTAGGGGAAATTTGCATATCGGGTTCTTCCCTTTGGGCTGTGTAATGCTCCTGCAATGTTTCAAAGGGCCATCCTAGCTATATTTGCTGAGTTGGTAAATGAGTGTGTGGAAGTTTACATGGACGACTTCATTGTATATGGTTCAACTTTTGATGAAGCCCTTAAGAATCTAGATAAGGTGTTAAAGTGATGTGAAGATTATCATTTGTCCCTAAGCCATGAGAAATGTCTGATCATGGTGGAACAAGGAATAGTGCTGGGACATCATATTTCAACCGAAGGGATTAAGGTTGATCCCAAGAAAATTGAAGTAATACAACAACTCAAGATTCCAAAAACCTAGATTGATGTCAAAAGTTTCTTAGGGCATGCTGGATACTATCGAAGATTCATAGAAAAATTTAACAAAATTGCAGCCCCTATGTTTTCCCTCCTTCAAAAGAATGTAGAGTTCATTTGGACACCTAAATGTCAGTTATCGTTTGAAATTATCAAGGAGAAACTCTTCTCCGCTCCTATCCTTCAAGGACCTAATTGGAACCTTTCGTTCCATATTTATGCAGATGCGTCTAATGAAACCATTGGGGCAGTTCTAGGACAAGAAGATGAGAATGGGGGGAAATATGCCATATATTTCATTAGCAAGAATTTGATGCCAACATAAAAGAACTATACCACAACATAGAAAAAATTCTTGGTTGTAGTTCATGCAATCAAGAAATTTCAACATTATGTCACGGGATACAAAGTCATAGTGCACATAGACCATTCAACCATCAAGTACCTCATGAACAAACTTGTGGTAAATGTAAGAATAATTAGGTGGTTACTTCTCCAGGAATTCAATGTAACAATTGTTGACAAACCAAGGAAGTCCAATGTAGTTGTAGATTTCTTATCTCGGATTAAACATGATGGCGACTATGCTCCGGTACAAGATGAGTTTCCACATGAAAATCTATTCTCCATCTCTACTAAAACCCCTTGGTTTGCCGATATTGCAAATTATTTGGCCATTGCAGAAGTACCACCTCACTTTTCATCAAGATAGAAGAAATGTCTCGTTAGAGAAAGTTCCCCTTTTAAATGGATTAATGGGATCTTGTTTCGATGTGGACCCGACATGGTTTTATGATGGTGTGCTAGGGCAGACAAGACCTATAGTATCCTTAGAGCCTGTCATGATGATCCTTCAGGAGGGAATTATTCTGCTAAGAGGAAAACTCACAAGATTTTGGGAGCAGGATACTACTGGCCTTCAATACATAGGGACATAAAGAAATACATATGCAGATGTGATGAATGCCAAAGGGTAGGAAGACCAACTGCATCTAATGAAATGCCCCTGCAACCTTAGGTAGTCCTTGAACCATTTGAAAAATGGGGATTGGATTTTATCGGTCCTATAGACCCCCCTTCACAAGGAAAATAGTTCATTTTTGTATGTACCAACTACCTGAATAAGTGGGCAGAAGTGCAAGCCCTACATGTTGCTAGGGAGGAACGGGTAGCTGATTTCCTTTACAATAGCATTTTCCTTTGATTCAGAGCTCCAAGGAAAATTGTCACAAACCAGGGCCCCTAGTTTATGTCTAAAGTTCTGTTAGAATTCATAGATCATTTCCAAGTCACAAGAAGTCCTCACCCTATCACCCATAGGCGAATGGACAAGTCAAAGTTATCAATAGGGAATTGGAAAACATTTTAACAAAAACAATTTCATCAGGAAGAAAAGACTAGGCTAGGAAACTACCGAAAGCTGTCTGGGCCTACAACACCACTTGGAAATCAACTAATAGAGTTCCTACGAGTTAGTATTTGGGAAGAAGCCCCTCTTTCCCATTGAATTTGAACTCCAAACCCTTAGAACAACCATGGAGTTGGGTATGGATCTTAAACGAGCCCAAATTAAGAGTTTTACAACTTAGCGAACTGGACAAACTCTGTTTGGACGCCGTCCATCAAATTGAATTGGTCCAACAAAAACACAAGGTATGGCATGATAAAAAATATCAAGGAGAAAGAATTCCATACTAGGGATTGGGCATTATTGTTCAATTCTAGATACAAGGATCATCAAGGGAAACTCAGAATACACTGGCTTGGACCATACAAAATTTTTGAAGTATTTGCCAATGGTTCAGTCCAGCTGAAACCTATTGATGGTGATACCTGAACTTCTAGTTAATGGGCACCGATTACATGTTTACCATAAGCCTGCTAATAAAGAAGAATTTAAAAAAATGGTAGAAATGCAGGGAGAAATCCAATGCATTGACTCTCCTGAGGTAGGGTCAATATAGTTTTGCCAAAATAAATAATGATAAAAAATAATAATAATAATAAAAAATTCATTTCAGAATGTTTCTTCAATTTCTTCATCAATTTCATCATTTGGACTTGGTTAAATTTTGTCTATGTTTTGTAGGATTTCATCTTTTTGGAAAACACAATTCCGACACATCCTGCTATGATGATTTGAAACTTGTCAGCGTAGTTGCTATGATGCTTTGGAACCTGTACAACGGACTTGTCCCGCTCCTCATCCTGATCCTACATTCCGACGCATCACACAACGATGCTTCAGGAAACCAAAGGCCAAAAATGTCACATCTTTCTTCCTTCTGGTGGCATCTTCCAACGATGCTTCAAAATTCTGTTGTTTCCTTTTTCTGGAAGCATCTTTCAGCGATGCTCCAGAATTTTCTTGAGTGCTCCAGAAATTTGTTTGGTTACTCCAAAATTTTTGGTTGCTGCTCCAGTTGCATCTTTTGATGATGCTCCCAAAATTTTGGTTACTGCTCCGGCTGCATCTTCCCATGATGCTCCGGAAATTTGGTTGCTGCTTCAGCTGCATCTTTTGACGATGCTTTGGAAATTTTGGTTGTTGCTCTGGCTGCATCTTTCGGCAATGCTCTGGAAATTTTGGTTGCTGCTCCGGCTACATCTTCCCACGGTGCTCCAAAAATTTTGGTTGCTGCTCCGACTGCATCTTTCAACAATGCTCCAGAAATTTTGGTTGCTGCTCTGGCTGCATCTTTCAATGATGCTCCAGAAATTTTGGTTGCTGCTCCGGTTGTATCTTTTGACGATGCTCCAAAAATTTTGGTTGCTGTCCCGGCTACATCTTTTGACAATGAATCAAAATCTTCAATCTTGTTGCTCTGTTCCGACGACATCTCTCCACAATGTTCTAGAACTTTCTTTTCCTCTACTTTGGTTGCATTTTTCGACAATGCTCCATATTTTTGTAAGCTTTTTCCTTTCCAGTATTTTGATTTTTCCTAAGTTCTGTGCATGCCCATCACTTGATTTTCGTCCACCTCGAGATCTGATCCCTAATAATAATTCTGCCATATCATAATATATCTTTTGATAATAAATGAAATTATTATGACATCCCTTTTTGTCATAATAATTTCTGCCGCCATTTCAACTATCCCATCCATGTCATTATTATCTACTACCACCCTCACCAAATCATATGACTATCCAATTACGTCAGCACAGGTAAGGGACGTTCGATCTAATGACAAGACGTAAGGTGTGTGTGAATTTATTTATTTAAAAGTTAGTACTTATTTTGAATAAAGGCTAATTAATTGACATGAACTGTTCCTTTTTGCAATTTTGAACTTGTGCCATCGCACAATTACTAAAAGTATGACAATGGTTGCGTAATTCCTCATGAAAACTCGTCATAATTACTTAGTAAGGTGACAAGAAAGGTTATTAATTCCTCCTCCATTGGGTATATCGACGTGCATAGTTTCTTTTTCATTTGTAATTCAGCAAGGAAGGTATTATAGAACTCTGCAAAATTTTGCAGAGTGGAAAGGAAAGAAATAGAGAAAAATGGGAGGAGCCAAGAAAAAGTTCGAACCAACTTCTACAGCTCAATTATTGGCATTGGGCAATATTGTGGCTCTATTTCAAAAAGTCGGGTGGCTGGAATTCATGAAACAGTTTGAAGGGTATACAGAGCAGCGCGTAAAATAATTTGTTGAGAATTTTGCAGATGGGCAGACCCTGGTGTGTGGCAAACGATTCTGGGTAAGTACGAAAACTATTGCTCGTCTTTCCGGTCTTGAAAATAAGGGAATTGATTTGAATGAAAATGCCAATGTCACCTATCAAAAATTGGTAGAACTATTTCATAGGGAAGGGGAGCCCCAACCCGTAATGACCATAAGTACCAAGGGACAAAATAAAGGTTTACATAGAATGTCTCTTCCAGAACCCTGGAGGACTGTTGTGGCTTGGATAATTAAGTATTTCACCTGTGAGGGACATATAACTACAGTAGTGGGACCCCATTTTCTCTTGTTAATTCATTTGCACCACGACATTGCGGACCCTGCTCTTAGGGTTAATCTACCAGCCTTCCCGTGTCATTCAGTCACCTCTATGATATAAAAATACAAAGTTGGGATAGGGCCCCTCAAACATCACAGTCTCATACAGTTGATATGCAAATATCATTTTTGCAAAAAACCAGAAAAGAAGTGGCAAAGGTTCTTGTGAAAATTTGAAAAAGTGGAATTTGAAACACCACTTGAGGAGGGAGAGTCCTCCAAACAAAAAGAACAACTTTTAGAAGAACTTGTTGGAAAAACAAGGACAAACAACTGAGAGGGGGGATGAATCAATTGTCACATAATATTTAAAATTTTCAAACTTAACTTAACTTAATCTCAAATTTGATGAATGAACAATAAACCATGAACAATCAACACATCAGAAGCACAGAGAACACCAACATTTTTACGTGGAAACCCTGTTAGGGGAAAAACCACAGTGGATGTTAGTCCACAATATTATACCCTGTTAAAAGTATAATGAAAAATAATGGGAATGCACATGCATTCAAGCACATTGCCTAGAGATCACTACTCAAATACAAGAGGACTCATTTCCTAAAGAAGAGAAATACAGATTAGATCCATAGGGTATGAACTGAGAAAATAACTTCTACACAAGCTTGATTACAGTTCCAATTAAGCACAAAAAACCTTCTTCACACTTCGCTCAAACTTCTTCACACTCTACTCTGCAATCAAATCAATATATCAATATTCACACACTTTCTCTTTCTCTAGCTTTCCTTCACACCACGCACACACTAAATTTTCTCAAACAAACACTCTTATATATCTGCAACATGAAATTACATCAAAAACTTTGTCGGCCAAAAGTATAAAACAAGTTTACAATGTCAGCCCAAATTTACAAATAAATTTTTAATGCGAATCATACACCATCGGCTAATATTATGATGCGACCCAAAAAAATATCCTCGAGCGCGCCAAACATTCAAATTTTAATTTTCAAGGATCCGCAACACATTATAACCATCATGTCGGCCAAGAACATGAAAACTCAAAAACTTGCGAGAAAAATCTTCAACCATGAACGCACTGATCAATGCGGGTGTACAAAAAATATGGAGAATGATATAGAAGCATCCACAAGCAACAAGAACTAACAGAGAAGCATCCGCATCAACATAAATTACCAGAATCACATAAACTTCAATCAGAAACCACATAAATACTGTCAGAACACAACTGTTCATAGCACGATCAAATCTTCATGCGGACCTCTAAAACTTCTGGTAGATGAACTAGATACTCTCAACAATAAACCATTTAGATCACAACAAGTGATCCTCAACATACAAAACACTACACCTTCATGAACTTCATTGTTCCACTGGCAACTTGCAACTCTTCCTTTTAACAATTTTCTCAATATCCTCGACATATACAACCTTCATTGCAACAATGCTAATAGTGTTGACATCAATGACAACCACATATCGGCAACAAAACCACAACATCCAACAATGTCCCCCTTTGGCATTGATGGAAACACATGATGTGAAAAATACCATCAATACAACTACTCCCCCTTAGGTTCTGACTCTTTTCCTCAATTGCTCTTCTCCCCCTAAAATGATTTTTCACATTGTTCTTCTCCCCCTTTGACTTCAATGGAAAAGATAAGCATTAAATTCCTACATACAAGCTCTGAACCACATATCTGCACATCTGACTACTCCCCCTGAGTAGTAGCAAGAAAAACATCAATCCGGATCAGGAAATATCTATGAAGCACAAAAATTGATGCAAGTAAATGCATCTTTAGTTCATATCAAGAGGGGTAATTACCCCTAGCATCCCTTTGAGATACTCAAAAGTATCCTTTGGCAATGGCTTGGTGAAAATGTCTGCAATTTATTCTTTGGTAGGCACATATTCCAGTCTGACTTCTTTCTCATTCACTTTCTCCCTCAAGAAGTGAAACTTGATTGATATATGCTTAGTCTTAGAGTGTAGCACCAGATTCTTTGATATGTTTATTGCACTTGAGTTGTCACAGTATATGACAATAGGTTCATCATATACTACTCTGATATCTTTCAACATCTATTTCATCCACATCACTTGAGTGTAGTTATTTGCAGCAGCAATATAGTCTGCCTCATCAGTAGATAGAGAAATAGAATTCTACTTTTTACTCAACCATGACACCAGCCTCTTCCCTAGGAAGAAGGCACCACCACTAGTACTCTTCCTGTCATCTACATCTCTTGCCCAATCCGCATCAGTATATGCATTGAAAGTAAGATCATCATCCTTAGGATACCAAAGCCTAAATCCTAAAGTCAACTGTCCCTTTCAGATATTTGAAGATTCTCTTTACAACAGTCACATGAGATTCTTTTGGATCAGCCTGAAATCTAGCAACCATACATACAATATTCATAATGTCTGGTATAGTCTGAGTTAAATAGAGAAATCCACCAACCATTGACCTATACCATGTTTGATTTTCCTTAGGAGAATCATCATTCTGTGTTAAGTTACATCCGGTTACCATTGGAGTACCAACAGGCTTTGAGTCATCCATGTTAAACTTCTTCAACAACTCTCACATATTTAGACTGAGATATGAAAATTCCATTGTCTAACTGAGTAACTTGCAATCCCAGAAAGAACTTCATCTCTCCAATCATACTCATCTCAAATTCACTCTTCATTTCATCAACAAACTTCATACATAGATTATAATCTCCTCCAAAAATAATGTCATCAACAAAGACTTCACTAATCAATTCTTTATCATGATCCAACTTGAAATACAAGTTGCTATCAGCAATACCTTTATTGAATCCAAGCTTTAGTAAATATTTATCCAGTCTAGCATACCAGGCTCTGGGGACTTGCTTGAGTCCATACAAATCTTTCTTTAATCGACAAACCATGTCTTCCTTTTTAGTCAATTGGAATCCATTAGGCTATTCAACATATACTTCTTCTATCTCACCATTCAGAAAAATTGACTTTACATCCATTTGATAGACTTTATAGTTCTTATATGCAACATAAGCAAGAAATAGTGTAACAACTTCAATTCTAGCAACAAGGGCAAAGGTTTCTTCAAAATCAATACCTTCCATTTGAGAATACCCTTTACATACTAGTCTTGCTTTATTCCGGACCACTTCACCTTGTTCATACAGCTTATTCCGAAAGACCCATTTAGTACCAATAACATTTTTATCTTTAGGTCTGGGAACAAGTATCCATGTATCATTCTTTTCAATCTGCATCAACTCTTCCTTCATAGCTTCCATCCAGTGTTCATCATTGCAAGCTTCATTGACATCTTTAGGCTCAATTTTGGAAATTAGGCAATACTCTTCTGCAATCTTTCTTAGTTTGCACACCTTTATTCTTGTCTCCTATAATTTGATTTTTAGAATGATTTAACTTTACATACCTCAGAATTTTAGGATTCTCTCGAACTTCTAGTTCTTCTATTCCTTCTTCTGCACTTGCACTTGTCTCTCCTTCGTAATTTTCTTGATTTACCAGAATGAATTGAAATTGTTTTACCAGAACATATGGAACAATTTGAAGTTGATTATGTGTTTGAGCATTTTTCCCTTTGTTTGTACTGTCTTCCTGGTCATCTGAATCATATCCACCATATCTGGATGATCTAGCAGAGTCCTCACCAACTCTGACATTTTCACTTTTAACCATTTTTCTCAATCTTCTGTTATAGCACCGATAGGCCTTGCTTTTAGTAGAGTAACGTAGAAAGATTCCTTCATTGCTTCTTGCATCAAACTTTCCTATGTCCTCATCTCTCTTAATATAACACTTGCTTCCAAAGATCTTGAAATATTTAACAATAGGCTTATAACCAAACCATAGTTCAAAAGGAGTCTTACCTTTATTACCATTGACATTTACTGGGTTTAAAGTGTACACAACAGTGCTTACAACTTCACTCCAATAGATGTGAGGCACATTTCCTTCTATCATCATTATTCTAGCAACATCCATAATTGTTCTGTTCTTCCTCTCTGCAACTCCATTCTGTTGAGAGGTTCAGGGAGCAGTAACTATCTTCTGATTCCATGCTCTTCACAGAAAGAATTGAACTCCCTGGAGGTGAACTCACCACCTCTGTCTGACCTTAAGCATTTGATTTTCAGACCTTTCTCATTTTCTGCCATAACTTTGAAACTTTTGAACTTCTCCAATGCTTCACATTTTTCTCTTAAGAAAGCAACCCATATCATCCTAGATTAGTCATCAATAAGTAGCATAAAGTACCTTTCTCCATGAAGACTTCTGAGTTTGGATGGACCACATAGATCAGTATGCACTAGCTCCAGTAATCCATTTGAATGATGTTGTTTGCTTTGAAAAGAGACTAGTCTATTTTCCCATCTGACATTCCTTGCAAATTGTGTTAGCAAGATTCACTAGCTTAGGTAGATCTCTTACTGCTTGGGTGGAACTTACTTTGAAAATGTTATCAAAATTCACATGACATAGCCTCCTATTCCATAACCAACTTTCATCTACTTGAGAAATTAGACAACTTTCACTAGCAGCATTCAAGTGAAAATATTACCTTTTGTCTTTTTACTTGAAACAATTACATTGCCAGAACTTCCAAGTATCCTGCATCTTCCTCCTTTGAACTGAAGATCATAACCCTTGTCCACCATCTGTCCAACACTCAACAGGTTGTGCTTCAAACCTTCAACATAAAGGAGACAAATAGATCCTCTACCACAAATCACACCAACATTGTTATCTTCGAATCTTACAACCCCACCGTCATACTTCTCTAGACTTACAAATTTGCTTTTGTCACCAGTCATATGATGTGAGCATCCACTGTCAATAACCCACTCATCCTTTTCTTCAATTCGGGTTGCAAGAGCTTTCTCAACTTTAGCAGATTTAGTAGCTACCAAACCATTTTCCTTGATAGCAAGGAACACCCATTCATCTTCATTTCCATTTTCTTTATCAGACTCTTCATCAGTCACTCCTTCAACATGGCAATATTTCTTTTGAAATCTAGATTTGTTAGGCTTAGTCCTAGGAATTCTTTCAAGACACCTTGATGCAAAATGACCTATTTTATTGCAAGAGAAACATTTAATAGGCATCATTCCTTTATACTTACCTTGTCCTCTGCCTTCTTTCTTCACAATCAGTGCTTCCAACTCTTCCTCCTCTCTTTCTTCATCTCTAAGATGTTTCATTTCTTCCTCATACTTGAATGAATTTCTGTAGCACTCTCCCATATCATATATTTTCTTGTTTCTTCCAGATACAGTAGCCTTAAATGCAGTTTCAATCTTGGGAACAGATTCACCAAATTCACTCAACTCAAAAGTGGCAAGTTTACCAATTAGTGTATCTCTTGACATATTTGTTACTAATCTGATTTTCTTCAATAGCATGAGCCTTTGCTTTGTAGGAGGGAGGCAATGATATGAGAACTTTAGCCACAATTTCTTCCTCTTCCAGGGTACCACTGACACATCTAATACCCATCACTAGTTCATTTACTCTCTGCATAAAAGAAGAAATATTTTCATCTTCACCCATCTTCAAGTTTTCATACTTTCCTTTCAAACTTTGTAGCTTAGCCATCTTCACATGTACATCTCCTTCATACAAAGTTTCTAGCTTCATCCAAATCTCATGAGTTGTCTTCAGACCTAACACATTTGTCATTTTTGAATTTGTTAGTGCACTCAGTAAAGCTTCAATAGCCCTGACATTATTCTCAGCCTCTTTAATCTCATCAATAGTGGAAGGACCATTTTGAGGAATAATATATGGATTCTTTGTAATCTTCCAGAAGGGTTCACCAATACACCTGAAATGACACTCCATCCTAGCTTTCCATAGTGAGTAGTTTGTTCCATCGAATCTAGGACTATCCTTCTTGTATGATGTCATCTCAGATCACCTCAAGCTTTTAAACTTCTTCAGAGGAACTTTCTCTGGTACCAATTGTTGGAAAAAAAGGACAAACAACTGAGAGGGGGGGTGAATCAGTTGTCACAGAATATTTAAAACTTTGAAACTTTAGTTAACTTAATCTTAGATCTGATGAATGAACAATAAACCATGAACAATCAACACATCAGAAGCACAGAGAACACCAAGATTTTTACGTGGAAACCCTATTAGGGGAAAAACCACGGTGGATGTTAGTCCACAATATTATACCCTGTTAAAAGTATAATGAAAAATAATGGGAATGCACATGCATTTAGGCACACTGCCTAGAGCTCACTACTCAAATATAAGAGGGCTCACTTCCCAAGGAAGAGAAATGTAGATTAGATCCCCAGGGTATGAACTGAGAAAATAGCTTCTACACAAGCTTGATTACAATTCCAGTTAAGCACAAAAAACCTTCTTCACACTTCACTCAAACTTCTTCACACTCTGCTTTGCAATCGAATGAATATATCAATGTTCACACACTTTCTCTTTCTCTGGATTTCCTTCACACCACACACACACTAACTTCGCTCAAACAAACACTTTTATATATTTGCAACATGAAATTACATCAACAACTTTGTCGACCAAAACTATAAAACAAGTTTACAATGTCAGACCAAATTTACAAATAAAATTTTAATGCGAATCATACACCATTGGCTAATATAATGATGCGACCCAAAACAATATCCTCGAGTGCGCCAAACACTCAAATTTTAATCTTCAAGGATCTGTAACACGTTATAACCATAATGTCGGCCAAGAACATTAAAACCCGAACACTCGCGAGAAAAATCTTTGACCACAAGGACACCAATCAATGCAGACGTACAACAAAGATAGAGAATGGTCTAGAAGCATCCACAAGCAACAAGAACTAATAGAGAAGCATCCACAACAACAAAAATTACCAGAATCACATAAAATTCAATCAAAAACCACAAAAATACTGTCAAAACACAACTATTCATAGCACGATCAAATCGTCATGCGGACCTCTAAAACTTCTGGTAGATGAACTAGATACTCTCAACAATAAACCCTTTAGATCACAAGAAGTAATCTTCAACGTATAGAACAAAACACCTTCATGACCTTCACTGTTCCATTGGAAACCTCCAACTCTTCCTTTTAACAAATTTCTCAATATCCTTGACATATACAACCTTCACTGCAACAATGCTAATAGTGTTGACATCAATGACAACCACATATCAACAACACAACCACAACATCCAACAAAACACTCCTTTGAGGCATTGGGTGCTCCTGAATCCCAACAGACCTCAACAACTTGTAGCGGCGATGCACTGTAAACCTTGCCGGATGAGCTAGAAACCCTAGGACAGACAAGGGATGTGGAAATTGTGCACTCCCAAGATGAAGAAGAACCTCCTCGCAAGATGAAGAAGCGGAGTAAGGTTACTTTCCAAATGATTCCTCATCTACGGAGAAGTGAAAGGTTATCTTCAACATCCAATGAAACTGAACCCCAGGACATAGGAAGTTCTTCGAAAAGGAAGAAGGCTAGGACTCAAACAAATGTAGTAGAAATTGAAAGCCCACCTCATAGTGAGGAAATAGATGAAACAGAAAAGTAGGGTGATCAATCCCCTAAGGAAAAGGACAAGAAAACCCCATCACCCAAAGAGCAGGAGGAGGAGAAAATAAAGTCACCACATTCTGTACAGAATGAAGATGAACATGTGGGGGGACTTTCTCCTTTTCTTGACAGAACAAGAAGTATACCTAAAATTGAGGAAGATGCACCTCATACTAATATGGAGATTCCTCACTCATCTTTCTCTGTGGATACAGGGGATACTTCTAGCCAAAGAGAAGAGGAATTAGAAAAACTAAAAGCATAATTTGTTGAATTAAAAGACAGGCTACAAAATGATGAAGCACATATCACCCAACAAAAAGAAGAGGTTGAGGCACAAGCTACAATTGTGAATAAAAGAGACCAAGAAATTGCAAGACTGACCATGCAGATGGAGGAAAAAAATAAACTCATTGAACAACTACAATACCAAATTCAACAATGGAATCAACAAGATAAGCAACAAAAGGTTGATCTGTCTGAAAGAGATAAACATATTCAAGGTTTGAAAAGCAATTTTATGCAATTATTTGATGCTTTTGAAGAGGAAAGAAATAGACAGGAAACTGAATTGAATGCTTCTATGAGTAAGATTGTGGAATTAGAGCAAGATTTGCAAGAAAGTGACACTAAACCTATAATGGAATAAAAGGAGACACAAACTGAACCCATTGTTATAGAATGGTTCCAGGTATGCATCCCTCCAATATTAATGAAATGGATAGAGTAGTGCTATCTTCTTAGGGATGTGGAATTTGAGAATAATAGGCTAAAAATGGAATTAGTAATGTTAAAAGAGTCATTTCATAAAGAATATAGAGGTAAATAGGATGCTTGTGAAATTGGTGAACTGTTATTAGCCTGTAGAAGACCATCTAGGTTGTACTCTATGTTTGTTAATGAACAATTCTTAAGATGGAAATTACAAAGAATTCACCAAAATCAACCACATGATCCTGATGACAAGGAATTTGTAAAGATATTTGTTGAGTCACTCCCTGAACAACAAGATTTGTTATGTGAGAAATCAGCTTCACTGGAAAGATAGATCAAGGGAATATGCACATGCAGAAAGGACTGTGGGGTTGCAAATGAGATATCCTCATAGGAAGCCTTTCTTTTTTCAAGGCACAATTTATGGCCATTCGAATTAGAAAGGAGGTACAGGGAAAGTACAATAATAACCTCCAGCTGTGCTATGATCACTTCCAGGATCAAGGACCAAAATTGATAGGAAAATATTGGCATGCCTGTGAGGAACGGTATACCCCTCTCCCTATGCATCTCAGGAAAAGAGAGTTGATCTCACCTCTTAATATTAAATGGTCCTATAGAAAGGCAGTAGCTTTGTCCAAAATCCTTGAAGAACTAAAGGTTAATTGGATTGGTATGAGGTATAGACCTCCCCTACTTCTCTCACCACCTCCTTTAGTATATACCAATACAGACCAGAGTGATGATAACTTTGCAAGATGGGTACAAAGAGTCACTTTTCATCAGGGATTCTTGAGGGAGCCAAATCAACTAGATTCAGAGGCAGATGACTTGTATGACCTCAGTGCCAAGTATGAGGAGATAAATAAGGGGAATGAAGGATAGGGTACACACCAAAGAGCAGGAGGACCTGCTCGGGCTTAGGAAGGGGAGGAAATTATGAGGTAAAAATAACCTCATCAATATAATGGATTCAATACTCAACCTTATACCTTTCAATAACCTTATCCTCTAATGAAAACATTTCTGAGGCATTAGAGGATGGGGATGTTCATCTTCCCCTTATGGGGACATGATCAAATTTACCCTTTATTTCGTCTGTAATCCTCTTATTTGCATTAATTAAATAATATTATCATTATTTAATTATTATTGACTATCCTTATAATCCTCTAAGATATTTAATTATTTAATTAAATACTTTATCCCCCTTATGCCCTTTCTTCTCTAAATTAAATAAATGGAATAATTTATTTAATTTAGTCACAAAACTTATAGGGATTAAATTTAAATATTTAATTCCCTCCCCCTTTTCTCTCACCTAGTCACATCCTCAATAACCCACTTCTAACCCTACTTAACTTGCTAATCCTATCATTAAAATGTGCACACTCCTAATCCATGATTAGGAGGTGTCACATCCTCCATAAAATGCAAATGGGCTTTTAATTTTCATTATCCACCTAATCATTTGCCTAATCCTATGCTTGCACAATCAAAATTCAAAGATTAGCCTAGTCTAATCCTAATATTATTTATGACATACTCCAAGGTCAACCTTCATTAATGAATTTCTCCTTTTTGGAAAAGTCATCCCCATACCCATATGGAATTTTAAATTCCATTTTTATTAGCCCAAGGTACTTGGAGGAATTTTTAATTCCTCTCCCATCCCCCAAGGAATTCTTAATTCCTTCTCAATCCTCATGGGGATTAGAAAGGGAATTTTAAATTCCCTCTTGTCACATCCTTCATATGATTTGGGAGGATGAGATAAGTAATCCCTTTTGACCCTTTTCCACCTCACCCCAAGTACTCTCCACATCACCCTAAGTATGCCACCTCATCATCCTCTCATTCCTCCATATGATGACACTTATCATCACTACAAGAGTTGAGATTAAGGCATCTAAACCCTTGATTTCTCCCCTAGACTCAATCATAACCATGCATTATCCTCTCCTCTCTTGAATGACTAAACACAACCATTTTTCACCTAACTATTGGATGTTGTGGATGTGTTGCTGATATGTAGTTGTCATTGATGTCAACACTATTAGCATTTGGTGTATTAGAGGTTGTATATGTCGAGGATATTGATAAAATTGTAAAAGAAATTGTTCCAGGTTCCCAGTGGAGCTGTGCAAGTCATGAAGGAATCTTGTTCTTTATGTTGAAGTTCAAATGTTGTGGATTAAAGGGTTTTCTGTTGACTGTATCTAGATCATCTAATAGAAGTTTCAGAGGTCCGCGTATAGATTTGATCATGTTGTGGTCTAACAGTATTTCTATGGTCTCTATCAGTGTTCTTGAGTGAAGTTTGTGTGATTATTGAAATCTCAGTTGCTGCGGATGTTTCTCTATTGTTTCTTGGTTCTCTTGGATGTTTCTAGATCATGCTCTATCTTTGTGGTACATCCACATTGATCGGTGTGCTCGTGGTCGAAGATCTTTTCTTGCGTATGTTCAGTTTTTCTTGTTCTTGGCCGACATGTTGGTGGTAGCATGTTGTGGATCTTCGAGGTGAAATTAATTGAAGTATTTTTGTGTTGGAGTTGTTAATTTGGGTCCCCACTATGTTGTGGCCGACCTTGGTGGATTCACATTTAAAAATTTATTTGTAAATTTGGACCGACATTGAAAATATATTTTATTTTCCTGATCGACTAAAGTTGTTGATGAAATCTCATGTAGCAGATATATAAGAGCGATTGTTTCATCAGTGTAGTGTGTTGGAAAGGTGTTGAGTGTGCTCTTATGTGTGTATGTGTGAATATCATTTGATTGCAGAGCAGAGTGTGAAGAAGATTGAGCAAAGTGTGAAGTAGTTTGTGAAGGAGTTTTCTGTGCTTAATTGGAACTGTAATTAGGCTTGTGTAGAAGCTATTTTCTCAGTTCATACCCTCCAGATTTTAATCGTATTCTATATTGTTGGGTAGTGAGCCCCTTCTATAATTGAGCAATGAGCTCTAGGCAGTGTGCCTGAATGCATGTGCATTCCCCTTTATTGATTTCATTATACTTTTAACAGGGTATAATCTTGTGGACTAACATCCACCGTGGTTTTTCCCCTAACAGGGTTTCCACGAAAAAAATATTGGTGTTCTCTGTTTCTCTGATGTGTTAATTGTTTATGGTTAATTGCTTATTCATCAGATCTGAGATTAAGTTAAGTAAAGTTTGAATTTTTTTATTATTCTGTGACAACTGATTCACCCCCTTCTCATTTGTCAACAAATTTTGAAAGAAAGGAATGAAATAAGAACATTGAAATTGAAAGTTGTGCATCTGTGAGCAATAATTAGATTAATGAATGAATGCAATCCATTATAATCTATGTTATAATCGATTTCTTTTGGTTATTGCATTTCTGTGTGAATATGAAAAATATTTTTAGTTATTGAATCTACTTCAGTTTTAAAATTATCTTCGATTGATAGAACTTACGAGTTAACATTTTGTGGAATGCAATTAGTCTGTGTGCTAAATTTCCTTCACAATTTATTTAATGGGGTTTAGTGATAAAGATTTGAGTATTTAATTTTAGTCTTATGCCTTTCCGCTTTTTGGTTAAAAGCACACCCACATTTTAAGTTTTAGAATTTAGAAAAATAATATATTTTTTGAAATGAACAAGACAATTGAGAGGGGGGGTGAATCAATTGTAGCAAATTAAACCTTCAAAACTCTCAACATTAATCAGATCCAAAAACATTCATTAAACCCTTATTCTATTAGAATAATTAAACATGAAATGCACATAACAAAAACTGAAATCACAATACCATACACA
>VDFB02000003.1:501675491-501742275 GCA_007258455.2 Sequoia sempervirens | reverse complement strand
TTTTCAGAGCTGTTAATAGATCTAAATTGGTGTCAAATCTAGGTTTAGAGTCATTACTTGATTTATCTATCAAAGGTTATTTCATTCACTAACAGATTTTTGGCAACTTTGCTAGGGATAAATTAGTCAAAAGTCTAGAAATTGCTTTTATGTGATGCAACACGATGGTACTTCCGCATAATGATGTATTTCCTATTTTTTAGCTAGATTTAGATTGGGTTGGAAGTGGAGCAAGAAGATATCATATCACAATTAAATACACTCGCATGGAGATACAAGAGGAGTACGACAGATAATATACAACTGAATTTTATCTTGGAAGAAGAAGAGGAACGGGCCCAACGACCACCTATACCTATGATTGAAAGACCCCAAGACTGATATTCAAATATTACGATGACCTACCTCATCATAATCATTAGCCTAATCTACCACCATGTAAATCAAGGGACCCACCTGCATATAGGCCTTAGAATCCACCTTCGGCTCATCCACGACAATAATCTTCTTTTCCTAACTTTACTCTAGGTGAGTTGGCAATTCTATTTGTTGTTTATGGCTTCAAATCTCTTGTGCAACGAAGTTGGACCCCTTTCTTTATCACAATATCATGATCTACCTAAAGGATCCCAAAGGGGATTTGAAAAATTCTAAGGGCAGAATGAACAAGATCTTTAGGACCATATTTTAACTATGACGACAATATATAAGTGTAGTTTTAGGAATCCGAGATGAAGATGTGTTTGTAAGGATTTTTATTGAAAGTTTGATTGAGAAAGATGATGAATGGTTTAGAGGACTTGAAAAATGGAGCATCATTGGTTGGCATGTTGTTAAGAAAAAATTTCTCCAATGCTACAGAATCCCAAATATTGTTGCAGCTACCTTGTATCACTTCTTTCAAATTATGAAAAATATGGCTGAAATGATGAGGGATTTTGTCTATCATTTCAACCAGTCTCTTCAAAAGATTCCTGCCCTAGAAAATCCCAACATAGAGATTCAGTACCACATATTCATTTCTACTCTTGAACTAGACATACAATTACTTCTAAAAAGAGATAAAATTCGAGGAATTGAGCAAGATCAGCAAGAGACATTGAAGGCTGAAGATGATTCCATTGCAATAGGAAAGTGGAAAGTAAATTCAAGTATGAAGCTCGAAACCAGTTATAAAACTTTTCCCAAGCTTTCAGTCAAATTCCATCCTACTGTGGAAAACATGAATTTAACGATTCTTGATAATCTACATTAGACTAATGAAAGGAATGACTAGCCTTGTGTTGATTTATCCTTGAACTTATGCACCTTCGTTGAAGCTAAAAGTGATTATAGTTCATCTAGTGATGATGAAGATGATGAGATTCTAGAAAATCCACCATTAACTTCAACTCCTCCTTTGGATAAACTCTCTTTCAAAGGCTAGTTCGAAAGATCTAAGTATCAACCTCTCTTCTTTCTCCAGAATATGAATTTTTCCTCTTTAAAAAGATGGAGAATAAGGATATATGTTTAAGATTGGAAGGAGATGATGATTCTAGGAATGATGATATTCAAAAGAAAGAATGGTGGTCAATTCATCTTAACCCTCTCCTTGATTTTGATGAAATCAAAATACATGAAAACCTTCTTTTCATAAATTTAGAAGATCAATTATAGTTAAAAGAGGAAGGTTGTTTACTAAGAGCTACAATTGATCATGACCAAAGACAAGAAAAGAAAGATACTAATCTCCTAGATGAAGGATAAAATAAAGAACAACTTCAAAAGGTAATTTAATCTTCAGATATCCTATTCCCTAGTGCACAAAGTTCTAGTTATGAGAGATTTAAGTCTTCCAGTAAAATCCTTGAAGGCAGGGCAACTATAAATGAAGTAACTAAACATTTTATTTCATAATCTCTCCATTTTGAAAGGAACATTATACAAGATTAAGAGGTTTCAGTATAGTTATTAGAATCAATGTATGGAGTGGATGAAATTGAAAGAGGAATTGTGATTGATGAATTAGTAGTGGAATCTAATAAGTCTTATGCTATACAAATTACAAATTGGAGTCCTAAACCTTTAGACAATGTAATTGCTTCTACAATGACCAAGAATTTCCTGATGTATATGTGGGGTGTCCAATTGGAGGGTTGGAATCTTCTTGTTCGAAGTGTCAAGTGCAAGATGCACATAACAATCTTAAATTGGATGTTGTGCAGGAAGATTCAAGTGAGCATACACAGGGAAACATTAATATGAGTCATTTCACTACTGAGACATATAATCAAGAATGGCTCTTTGAACATAAGACTTTACTTAGGAAGTCCTTACAGGTTTCTAATTTTATTCATTTAACGATGGCAGTTGCAATTTGGTAGTTCGTTGTACACACAATTTTCAATCACCCAACATTATTTCTCACAGGAAACTACTTCTCCCAACCTATCGATGGATTTACATAATTATCTCGAGAATCATTTGAGGTAGGATTTTCCTACCATGTACATAGTTGAATTTTTTTTGTGCTAGTAGTTTAGATGTTTTCTTTCCTTGTTTTTTCCCATTTTTGGCTTGCTTTAGTTGTTCCTTCTCCTCGAATTCGTGCCCAATGGAAAGGACTGCTCTATGCTTATGGTTCTAGGTTCATTTCCCCATCCTTTGCAGTCCTTGTCCCCAACTAGAGCCACTTTTATTCATAAAATCTTTCATTAAATTTTATTTGGGATGTTATCTTTCTTTACTTAAGTTCTATATGTAATGTAGTTTTGAGTGATCTCTTGTCATCCATTTCAAACTTGGGCAGTGTTTTTTTAATTTCATCAAACCTCCCATTTTACTGCCTACCTTACTTGTCCTTCATTGAGTGGTGTTTTCTTTTCACATACGAAATTCATTTTCCCCCCAAAGTGTGTACGAAACCGATTGAGCCATGAGTCAATGTTTGGAAGCTTCACCCGCAAGTTATACCTTGGGCAGAATTCTTTAAGTTATTTTGAACATGGGTGGGGTTTTGTTAAGTTATGTGAACCATCAATTTTTCTGCCTATGAAGAATTATATTGATTAATCCAAATTATTACCATTTTGCTTACTTAATTAAGATATTATACAGAAGAAAACTAGTATTTTCCAGGCATAATATGAACAAAAACAAGTGAGCCATACATGTAAAAGCACAGATAGCACCAAAAAGAGATATTTTATTCATATATAATTTTTTTGACATTGTACTAGCATAGCCACAATCACTTGGTTTGATTACAAAAACCCAGGTTGGCGGACACAAAAGGAGGCAAAGGAAAGACATTTCGGGTGCACAAAGCAAACATCAGGACACAAATTCTCTCAGTAAAAACCTATAGGTGCTCAATTTGAGCCTATGGAAACAAATTTTCATGAGACTAGAGGAATTGAATGAATAGTTCCATATCATTCCTCACCACCCTTGTGCATAGTAGAGCCACGACCTCCTCCAAATTCTTGTCCTAGATAGCAGATGTAATGCAAATGACATCAACTACTAATCTAGTTTGAGGATAATAGCCGAATCTATTAATCACCACCTTCATGTGATGATGGGGTTCAAGTTTCACCAAGCGCTCTAGAGCTCTCACACCCCAGTCTCAATGGCCAGAATTCCTGACAACTGTGTAAATGAATCGTTCCAACATAGTGGTATTATGAACATGATCTTGGCTTAGAAACGCCTCACCCAGAATACTTTGGAGCATTTCTTCCTACACTTCACTCTACACCACAAAGACCTCTTTTAGTTGATTAGAAGTGTTTCAGAACAATGAGCTACACTTGATTTCCTCCAAAATAATGTAGTCGTTCATAGAATTTCCATCACTAGGTATGTGCATGATCATGATGGACCAAAAAATGGTGATATGATGGGTATGTGTAGCGTATGTGGCTGACGACTTTTTTTTACCCAAAATTGATGAAATGAAAAGGGTTTTTAAAGGAGATTATCAACTTTCCACCAATATAAATTATGTTTTACATTGAATTTATAAATAATTATTATTCATTTTCTATTTGAATTACGACTAGAGTCCTAATTGATAGGTTGATTGAAAAACATCTATAGCTTTCAAACAGTATCACATTTTTTGAATCTGAAACATGTGTCACATTCTATGCTTCGCATACTATAGTATTAAAAAAAATGAATTTCATGAAGTTTTGACCAAGTTAAGGTGGTCAGACATACAAGTTTTTATATTTTTTAGAATTTGTAATAAAAAAATCATAATTAATTATTTACTTGGAAAAATTACTAAAAAATATGCATAGATCAGGGCATGATTCCTCTACTTATATCTAAAATCCTATAAAAAAATTTATCATTTTATTTTGGTTAAGGTGGTTAGATAGACACCTGCTTATTTTTTCCCTAAAATTTAAGAACTACTGCATTGAAATTTCAAATTTTCACCAAATTATTTTTATTTATTTTTACTTAAACTTAGTAGTTTAGAAACTTCATTCAATTTTCTATAAATTATATTCTTACATGTTTTTGAAATAATATTGATAACTTATTCAAAATTTTCAGTCAAGTTTCCTAACTCTGATTTTTCTAAAGTTTTTCCCACTTAAGGGCGTGTTTTTCCTTGATGATCCTGCACATACCCCACTTTGGGAGCTCGCCATGTTGGATGCAATTGATTGTGGGAGAAAATTGATACTAGCTGAATTTATAGAACTTTGGTTAGGCATGGGTGCATTCTTTTGAGATTGATAAGATGCAAATTTAACTCACATTTATTGTCAGCTTGCATCGATTGAATTACAATTCCTCATCAGAAAGTTTGCACGTGCCACCACTTGGTATTCTTATGTGTTGCATTAAATATTGGTGAAATGATTGGCCCTTTGGTAGTTGTTGCTCAGGCAATGATCAATTTTCTTTGCTGATACCTATGCCTAGCAAAATTCCCATTGTTCTTATTAACTTCTCGATAAGCATTTGGGATACATGAAGTCACTAATTTAGTAACGACTTTAGCATCCATTCAATAGTTTTAGCCATATTATAAATTAGAGGTTAAATGAGGATGAAGGGGAATTTTTGATCTTTCTATATACACCTGGCGGTGTTTTCAAGAGGAATAACATTTATTGCAGGCTGCAATAGCTTGTAATTGGTGTGTTACCAATTAAAGGGTTTGAAGTATGTTAATCTTGGTGTTATGTGTACGATATAGCTATGTATTTTTTGAAGGATGAGCTATAAATATTTTATTTATTGTAGTCTAATTTATTTACATTGATTATATTTGATAGTTATGATTTTCAATCTTTGTATTGATCATAAATGGTTGTGTCCTCTGCCTCCACATTAGTTTCATATTTATGAGCTAGTGTTAGTCACCTTTTCTGCTTTTTGGTTAAAAGAACATGTCATTTCCTTAGAATAGATTAATTCATTGAATATTTTGTGAGGGATTTGTACCTCGATAAAATTTAGAGAAAATCCACAAATGCAATTGTGGACTTTTTAGAGTTGGTAGCAAATTTAAATTGGTGCCAAATCTAGGTTTAGAGTCATTTCTTGATTTATCTATCAAAGGTTATTTCATTCGCTAACAGTATTCAAATTTCATTATACCATGAAGAGTAGATGGGATTCCTTTCATAGCATGAATCCATGGTCTTCCTAGGAGAAAATGGTATGAAATATGTCCTAGCATGATATGGATAGGGGTAGGCAGGACTATAGGCACGACCTCAATAGGTAATGTGATCATTCTGAATGGTTTCCTATTAGCAATGTAAAAACCATGAATATGATCATAATTAAGTTGAATAAGCCTCTTGTCCATGTCAATTTTTTCTAGAAGGTCAATGCTACAAATATTAATATCCGATCCATTGTCTATGAGAGTGTGCCTAACTATAGTTTCATTAATGATCACCTTTATAATCAAGGCTTCATTTTTGTTTTGAATCTCAAGTGAGGGTAATTCATGTTATGTGATTTTTTACTGTGTGACTTGTATATGATCAAAGGATGGTGTTACATTATTCAATTTCATATAAGATTGGATCTCCTCCTGCTTTATTTCCAATATTTCTTGAAATAGACACTTGTATGTAGGTGATAGTTGAATGAGTTGCCATACAGATATATTAATTGGAGTATTTTTAAGGTCTTCAACACTATGAAAACTATGTTGAGGAAAAGGTAATGGAGTGGGAGTGATTTGTGGTTTCCTACATGTTTGAGAAACTAAATTATAACTCAGTTGCTGCAAAACATTGTTACTATTAGATTGCAGAATATATTTAAAGAAACCTCTTATTTTCTTATGTGATTCACTAACAGGAGGTGACTTGGGAGGCTCACTAAGTAAAGGAGATCCAATTTGTGTCATCATAACCTCAAAAAAAAAATTCTTTGTTTTCATTATATCCTAGTGAAGAGGAGTCTAATGTCACTTCATCATCTTCACCTAAGGAAGCTTTAGTGTTTGAAAGACGTGTCAATGTTCACATTTTCTTGCATTGTGATATCCTTTTTTGGAGGAGATTTTTTAGGAGAACTATAAACCAAATATCCTTGACATTCAAGGATTTGTTCTTCCATAATGACTTTATCGCAAGTAGGAGAATGATCAATGGTTTAATTATCTTGCTCAATAAGGGTTTCCCTAGGTGAAGAGGGACAACTAAGATTCGCATGACCATCTATTATATTTTCCATCATCAAAGTATCTTCTTCATAGCTATGAGAGATACTAGGAGAAGAACAAGTATGAGTATCATGATCATTTATGACTTCATTCCTTTGTCCCATAATGTCTTCTAAAATAGGATAGGTAGGGGAAGGATCATAAAGAGGGTTTTTATAGACCTTAAAGATTTGATCATGTAACACCAACATATCCCCATCATTTACAATCTCATTCTCTTAGAACTAAATAATTCTCAAAAGCAAAGGCATAATGGAAATTAGGTAAGGTGGTGTTTAGGAATGTGTCTATGATTTCATTCTCTTGTGCTATAATACCTTCCAATGTAGGAGAGTTTATAGAAGAGGAGCTTTCAACAATGTCATGATTCTCAATGAGTGCATCTTCTAACACCAAAATACCTTCATCACATGTAGGAGAGGTATTAGGAGAAGAGAAACTATGATCATCATGATTTTCTATATTTTCATCTTCTTCTATCACATCATTCCCACAAATAGGTGAGATAAGAGAGAGGGTGTAGGTTTAAGGAAAGAATCAACATTTTCACTCTCTTGCTCTAAGGGACTCTCATAACTAGGAAATGTATTGAACGAATGACTAACATGCTTATTGATTAACTTTTTCTTTACAAACTTGGAAAAGATAGATACCAACATTTTGTGAAAAGAAATCTATGCAAAGTCAAAATGCAATTTAAAGAGCTAGAATGAAATGCAATTTTCAAATTTTAAACAAAGTAATTTACTAATTACACTATGCAATGACCTAAGAATGAACTGTTGTGAATGCAAATTTGGAATTAGGAAATGCATGAAATGGACCATTTTAAGCTAGATTTAGTGAAATGCATGTAACAAAAAGTCAACCCACAGAAACAGATAACTAATGGCAACAAACAAAAGTGTAGAAACAAGGTTTTAAATGTTGAAAAAGGAATTTCTAGATGTGCACTGGGATTGATTCACCAAGAGGGGCGAATGAGTCTCAATGAGGTTCTTTTGCATAAATTTTAGTAAATTTTGAGTGACTTTTATGCTTTCTAGTTTGTATGACCTGAAGACTAAATGCAAATGAAAATTTCATATGATTTGAGATGATTTGAGATGCAAAAATACAACGAATATGCACTTTCACTAATGTAAAATTTAGAAACCTTAGATGCCAATTAACTAATGCAAACCTTAATGCAAATTAAATCCAAGCTAGATCTAGGATGATGATGAAATCCAAATTAGAAAAATGAGATGTTCTAAATGCACCAAAAATGTAAGATAGAAAATTGTCTCCATTAGGGTTTTAGGACCTAGGGCAACAAGCTTTGTATACTCCACATTCAAGGATGCCCTAGAGATCTCAATCAAATGATGAGAATTAGAGAAAGAGATCAGATAAGGGACTATCCTAGGGTATGTTTAGTGATTAATGAGGGTTCACCACCAAGTTAAGACTTGGAAAGAAAAATGAAATGCAAGATGTAATACTAAAGCCTAATATGATGCAATGGCTTACAAAATGACATAGAAATGTATGAAAAATAGAAAAACAAGCTATAAGATGGAATGTGTGCACTTGGGAGTCTGAAGATGACTAGGAGGCCTAAAATGCCAAAAATTTTGACTTTAATGCTAAGTGGTACTCATTCGCCAAGTTGGGAAAATCAATCCCAGATCTAGGTTTCTATGCAGAAATAGGAATCTAGCAAATGGGTATCAAAATATGAAAGAATATAAATTTTTTACATAAATTGAGACTCATTCCCCACTTCTGGAAAATTATTCCACTTAGGGTTTTCTGGAACTTTAAAGGCTAAATCTAGTATTTAATGTTTTCTCTTTTTATTCCCCTTTGTCTTTGGATTAAAAACTCTGATTCTGAGGTTGTACGTGACCTTTTAGCGAAGATTACAACCTTGAAAATGGGGAGACAAGTCCAACAACTTTCTCCAAGCTTGTAATCAAATCTTCAATGTTCCTTGAAGTCCTCAAAGCACCTCAATCTGCAATTACATAAAGAGAGACAGGGAGAGAAAAAGTGTTGATTGTTAGGGAATAGACATTTTCCTTAGTCAAACCCCTTGTAGGTAATTAAACCAAATGATGAGATAATGAAATGAAGGCATGAAAAATGAAACAAAGAAAATGAATCATGGACAATAATACCTTGAATGATTCCTTTAAATTATGTCTTGTAAATAGGCAACTCAACATGAAATGGCCATGAAGGATGTAGATCTTAATCTTGACACTAGGAGTAGAATAATGCTTGATCTTGGATCTCCAATGCTACATCACAACACTAACTCAATAACATGCTTGATTCCTAATATGCTTGACATGATGATGGATCTTGAATTGCTGCAACAATTGATGAAGAGTTCTACCCTTGAATGCCTTAAAATGATCTTGAATGCACTGTAGATGATCTTGTGAAGTCTTGGAAGGCTTAAATATTGAATGCTTGACTTGATAACATGTAGAATTAATGAAATAATGATTTGAAAGCTCATTTATATAGGCAATCCATCTAATATCTCGTTAATTGGATCCCACAGGCCGAAATTCATAAAATTTGAACTTAAAACTCAATTTTCCCACTCAAAACCTTGGAAAAGGCCCAAATGGGACTCATTCTCCCAAGGTCATGAATGATTCCCACCTAGGGGGACTCATTCACCAAAGGTGGTGAATTAGTCTCATTATAGATTTTTGGGGTGGGCTTTCAGAATTTTTTATGTTTTAGGTGATTTTATCGGGTTTTTGATTGAAACATGCCTTGGGATGCACAAGATAGGGTCTTAGAGGCCTATTAATGATGATATGAAGGTCATAAATGCAAGAGGGCACAAAATTCAATGTGAAAGTGTGAATAAATGTACTTTACAACATTAAATTAAGGAAAAAATAGGTCTATTTAGCTAAAAAGGGCCCTAAATCCAATTTGAATTTGTAGAACACAATACTACACTAGATTAGGTCCACTTAATTTACAAGACTCCTAAATTTAATGTGAAGGTGTAAATAAGTACACTTTACAACATTTAATTAGGGAAAATTTAAGTTTATTTAGCTTTAAGAAGGCATGAAAACTAATGTGGACGTATAAAACTCATCACAATAGTATATCAAGGCAATATCAAGTCCAACATATCATTAATTATTCCCAAATAAAGTAATAAAAAGGGGGGCTCTTTTCCATCATTACAAAATTACAAAACTTAAAATGGAAATAGACTTAAAATGCAATGTAAAGACCTAGCATGAAATGCGTAGATGCAATTTTTTAGATTTCAAACAAGGTAATTTACTGATTACACTATGCAATGATCTAAAAATGAAATGTTGTAAATGCAAATTTGGAATTTAAGAAATGCATGAAATGGACCAATTTAAGTTAGATTTAGTAAAATGCATGAAACATAAAATCAACCCATTTAAATAGATAACCAATGGCAGCAAACATAAGTGTAAAAACAAGATTTATAATGTTATAAAAGGAAATTTTAGATGTGCTCTAGGACTAATTCACCAAGAGGGGCGTATGAGTCCCAGTGAGGGTTTTTTGCATAATTTTTAGTAAATTTTAAGTGATTTTTATACTATTTAGTTTGTATGACCTAAAGACTAAATGCAAATGCACTTTTTATATGATTTGAGATGCAAAAATGCAACCTATATGCACTTTCACTAATGCAAAATTTAGAAACCTTAGATGTTAATTAACTAATGCAAACCCTAATGCAAATTCAATGCAACCTAGATCGAGGATGATGATGGAATCCAAATTAGAAAAATGAGATGTTCTAAATGCAGGTTCACCAAAAATGTAAGATAGAAAATTGTCTCCACTAGGGTTTTAGGACCTAGGGCAACAAGCTTTCTATCATCCACATTCAAGGATGCCCTAGAGATCTCAATGCAGAAGAGAAATCTAGATCTTGCAATAGGGTTGTCCTAGGGGTTGACTGTAAACTAATGAAGGATTCACCACCAAGCTAGGGATTGGAAAGAGGAATGTAATGCAAGATGTAATGTTAAACCCTAATGTAAGAGAGGGGGACCACCACGTGCAAGATCCCAGGTCATAGAGGGTCAAGATGTGAGAGGCTGCCCTAACTTACCTCAACTAAGTGTAATGTTTAGGATATGGGGATGAGAATTATGAGGATTATAGAAACCTATGACCACTTGTCAATCCCAAGTTTTAAGGTGGGGCTAGGCGAGTCAGTTTTTAGGTCCAACTTTGCATCACAGGGAGCTCTCTGCCCGAGGACATCAGCGTGAACTTTGGATGAAAGCGCAACGCGTTGGCATCTCAAAAGTGCGTTGTAGTTTGTATGGTCATAACACAACTAAGGCAAGGTTGAACTCGTTAAAATGACTAACAACCTAGCTTAACAACTTCTAAGAGAACAAAACAATACTATGAAGTAAGAGAAATATAAGCGAAGGTGATAAAATAGATATACCAAAGCTAAGGTGATGAAGACAATCTCGTAGAAGAGCCTATTTGCCAGCTAGCTCTACAAAGTGCGCCCACCTACACACAACAAGATAGAAAATTTTGGGGGGTTGCATAGGGGCCTACCTCAATCAAACCCCCGTTTAGGTGTTTCCACCGCCACAAACAACCAAAGTAACAAGATAAAGAAGAAATGTAAAGAAAACACAAACACTACAATGCAATACTAAGCTACTCACCAAATGATAGAGGAGAGGAAAGGGAAGCTTAACACCTCCACCAAGAGTACTCATGGCTACTTGGGGGAGAAATGAGAGGAACTCAAGACTCTACTATGTATGGTGTGGTCTCAAATGTACTCTACCGAGTTGATGGAGTGTGATTGTTGCTGCAATGGAATGCTTGGAATACTTGGAAGTGAGTGAAAGTGAGCTTGTGAGAGTGAGAGTATGGAAGCTTAGTTTGTTCAAGAGTGTTGAAGAGCTCAAGTGAAGTTTGAAGAGTTGAAATGAAAAATGAAGGAGTGAATATGAAGGAATGAGAATGAAAATGGCCATATTAAGGTCGGTTGGGTGAAGGAGGTGTTACAACTTCACTGCCAATGAGAAGAGTAATGCCTCTACTAGCTCAGCCACAAGAATCTACTACGGATGTAAGCGCGTTACATAGATGTCTACACACCATGCGGGCATCCCTGATAGAAATTCCTCCATCGACACACAAAATAGGCTCCACGTGGACCGCTAATAGTGGTTTTAAGTAAATTTAGGCCTCTGACTTTGGTTTTCTAAACTGCATAAAGGAAAAAAGGGGAATTGTGCCTAGGGTACAAATTCACTCATACATTTTTCCCCCACTTTAGTGATCACGAGTACTAATGAGTGCTCGGTAAAGTAGATCAAGAAGAAATTAGGGTTAGAAAAGTATACTTGAATTGTTGAGGAAGCAATACTCAGTCTAGTGTACCATAAGGTGTAGGAGATGTGAACGACTCCATAGCTACTCAAAACTATGAAGTTGGAGCAAAGTGTCTTACAGGCCCATAGTCCTGTAAGGAGGTGACCCCTAAGATCTCTTGCATGGAGGAAGCCCCAAAGAAGTAGACTCCGTAGAGTCAGAAAGCAGTGACATGTCTACCTACAGATAGAACATGTCAAAAGCAGTGACATGTCTACCTATAGATAGAGTATGTCTAAAGCAGTGACATGTCTACCTGCAGATAGAGCATGCTTGAAGTGATGAAATTTCTACCCACAAATAGAAAATTTCTAAAGTGGTGACACGTCTACCCACAGATAGAACATGTCTAAAGTGGTGACACGTCTACCCACATATAGAATATGTCTAAAGTGACAACATGTCTACCCACAGATAGAGCATGTCAAAAGTGGCCGATCATGTAGAATGAAAAAATTTCAAAGAGCTCCCTCAAGAACCCTTCAAAAGGAGAGGGGTCCACTCAAGGGACACACCATTCAAAAAGTAAGGTCTAGTAAGGTTTCCCCCAAGCTAAACGTAGAAGGGAAAATGGAATGAGCCTAGTCAGGCTACCCCCGGGCTAAACGTGAAAATGTCCATTCATTACAAAGGTTTTTGAAGAAAGGGTCCCTAAGGAACCTACTGTGAAGAAGAAATGTGTGTTTGCTCAAGAGACACACAATTCAAAAGCATCTGTTCACCTTAGAGTGATTTGTCATCAAGGAATCCTTTCAAAAAATGTTCACTTCATCAAGAAATTCAAAAGGAAGGTCATGCCCCCACATGATTGGAAGTCAAAGTAGTTCCCACATTAGAGAAAGGTCTTCAGGTCCTTTCCTTATGAACCCATGATGAAGGAAACATTCTCCATTAGGGTTCCAAGTTGAGAATGCAATTCTAGGGAAAAAATATTGTAAAGGTTTTCAAGAAAAGATTTGTTGACAATGAATTCATTTTCCAAAAAATGAAGTGTTAAAGGAGAGTGTTGTCACACATAGGAGGGAAAAAAAAGCAAAGAAGAGAGAAAGATAAAGGGAAAGTGAAATAGAAAAGAAAAATAAAAATAAAGGGCATAGGGGGATCTAGTTTAGCGGGGTCAAATCTGTCCAAGCTCATATAGTAATAGGTAATTGCAATGCAAGGTGAAAGATCATCAATCCCCAACCAGATGAGGAAGAATGCATGAAAAACAAAGTAAAAAATAAAAAATTTGGTCAACATGGAAGGGATGGCTAAATGCCCCCAACACTTTGCATCGTCCCCAATTTATCCAAAATCAATAACAAACATGGAAGAATGATGATACATATAGATGAATGTTTATGATACAAAAACCATGCCTGTATCCAAGCACCAATAGGGGCGATGAGGGTCATCTAGGAGCACATAACACGAGTATGGGGGAATACATCACAAAACACACACACACAAGATCAAGAAAAGCGGACCTCCTCCTAATACTAGTCATCCAGGAGGTTGTTCACTTCACAATCAAGATCGTCATAAGGGGAAGGAGGATGATCTTACAAAGGTGGAATGTTAAGAGGGGGAGCACCCAACCTTCCCACAACAAGGGCCAAGGAAGAGGGCCCCTCAAGATCCTCTCCACTGAGCTCTTGTTGAATCAAAGTCAGTGATTTTGAGAAGATTGCCAACAGGGTCAGGACTTCATCCACAAAATTAAACATGCATCCCATAATACATCATGCTTATCATCAGTGGACGGTACAAGTTGTGAATGGGATTCACTGTTAAGCTCACCGAATGACTTGGGAACGGTGACAAACTCAAGGGAACTTGGGACTGGTTTTGTCACAAGGATAAAACAAGTCATCATGAGGCCACCTTGCAAAGAAGGTGGACTCCTCTTACGTCCTTTTCCAAAATGACCCACCTCCACCTCCTTCTTCGCTGGAGGAGGTGAGCTCCCCACAAACGAAGCTAGGGGTGCAAAGGAAGAGGAGGATAGAACTATAGTGGAAACAACCAAATTATTAACCATGTCCATGGGCTTAGGGAAGGGCTGAATATCCATCATCAACATTAGCAAAGGCAGCTCAACTAAAGGAGCGATAAACACCTGTACCCATTTAGGGTTAGGCATGTCTGTGCTCACAATGAAAGTTGGGAGCAAATTAGGTTGAAGAGGAACAACAGGAAGGCAGGAAGGAGATGCGATAGGAGGTCCTGAAATAGGAGCAGTTATTTCTTCCTCCTTCTGCTGTGAGGTGGTTTTCTCAGCCAAGAGATCATTTTACCAATTCTTGTGCTCATGTGCAAGGTGGTTTCTATAGCTCTTGGAGTCAGAAGCTAGAGCTTGTGAAGGGATGGGAGGTTTCTACTCGACCATAGGAATGTCCACTATGACTATTTCAGGTGGAGGAATGAGTTCTTGTATAGGGATAGGGGGAGCAGGTTGAGGAGCGACAGGAGGATTTGAATAAAGAGCCTCAACAACGGGCCTCTTTCCTCTCACTACCTTAGGAGCAGGAGTAGTAGGAGGTCATAGATTGAATTCTCTATGAGAACCTTTCTTTCTATCATATAAGTAGTACCATGGTCTAGGAAATTCATTAGGAAGGTCCATGTTTCTAATCTTGGGCCTATGCTAAGGAGAAATCATTAGACTCAGAGGATAGCCATCGGGCTTTCTCATCTAGTACTCTTCCTAGGAAAGGGGAGAGGATGGGGTAGTCTGGGAAAAGGTCATTTTCTCTTTACCTTTACAAGAAGTAGAGGGAGCCGTTATGGGCTTCTGTTAATTCTTTGGGGAAAAGGGAGTAGATGGTATAGCCTTCTCTTTACCCTTGCAGGGAGGAGAAGCGGCTAGCATGGACTCCTCTTTCTCTCTTGGAGAAGGAGTAGCCGTAAGTGCAGACTCCTACTCATCTCGGGAAGAGGAGGGGACTAATTTTTCGTTGCTGGAAGGGTTAGCTTTGGCTCCCCTTTGCCCCCAGTTTTGTACTTCACATAGCTCTTGTAAAGTAGGTCCATTCTCAAAGGAAGCGGACTAACCGGGGAGGGCCAAAAGCGTTCCAGTGAATATCCACCGTGAGATACCAAAGATTGATACCTAGTATCATGTACTACATGCACGACACCCTCATGGGAAAACTTTAAACACTTATGAATAATGGATGTGATCCCATTCATGGAAGCCAACCAAGGAATGCCTAGCTTCACTTTAAATAGGTTTGATTCTGGAATAATGTCGAAGACCATGTCAATAGTCCTAGGTCCAACTAGGATGGACAAAGTGATCGAGCCATAAGGTTTAAGACTCATACCATCATGGGTACGGATGGTAGATTTTGTTTCTTCATACTTTTATTTTTGCAATGAGTTCAATAATAATGTTTCTTCGGTAATAATATTCACACAGCTCGCAGGGTCTATCAAAACTCCCATCACAATGTTACCATTGAGGTGAGCAAGAATGTAAAGAGGTGAATGCTTGTCTTTTAAGGGTAGATATTGTGGTGTAAATGTAATATCTGGTGAATTGGGTGCAGGTGGAATAGTAGAAGTTACCGTGAACATGTTCACATAGGCCTCAAGTTGAGGAAAAAAATCAGTGGGATCGATAGTCATGTTGGAAAAATGTGACAGAAACAGGTTTGTGTATATCTCCAATTCACTATTAGCTTTCACCACTAATTTGTTAGCGTTTTGTTTATTCCCATTGAGACGAATGCTACCATCCTTAATGCGGTCTTGTATCTCATGATGCAACTGCATACAATGTTAAGTATCATGTTCGTTAATGTGATGGTACTAACAGTAAGCACTCCCATCATACTAGTTAGGATAGGGTTCCCTAACAGGCTTAGGGGGTGGAAAATTTATGATCTTATCCTTCAACAACTTTTGCAAGATGGAAGTGTAAGATTTAGAAAACTTCATGAATTTATGGTTGCGTTGGAGGCCATTGTCATCAACAGTAGCTACTACATTCACAACAGCCTTTCCCTTTCCAAAGATTGATACAATGGATTTCCCTTCTAAATGGGAGTGTGAGGAAGATCCCCCAAATTGAGCAACCGTCTATTGGTATTCTCGTAGGGCTGCACACAAATGTGCGAAGGAAGGGTATTTCATAAGGTTGAAATTCTCTTGCCAAGGCCTTTGTAAGTTCCCTATGAACACCTTCTGTATGTCAGAATCGGGTAATTGTTATGAGATTTGTGAAAGAAGCACTTGATAACGTGCTATGAAATCAATAATCTTCTTATTGTCTCCTTGCTTACATTGGATGAGATTCGAAAAGGTCATCTTCGGCCCAAAGTTTTCTTGGAATTGTCTAAGGAATTGATTAACAAGCTGGTTGAATGAGAAAATAGAATTATCAAGCAAGGAATAGTACCACTCGAGTGTTGTGTCCTTGAGGGATCAAGAAAATAGTTTAGCCATCAAGGTGTCATGATGGAAGAAGTCGGTACAGAGGGCATTAAAGGAAGACACGTGTGTCTGCGGATCCCCCTTGCCACCAAACTTCTCAAATTTAGGAATCTCCATTCCCTAATGGAAGGGAGTGTTCAAGATGGCAAGCGACAACGGGGTATGTCAGAAGAAAGGCTAGAAAATAGGTTGGGCAGAGGTTTGGGAAAGGCTCGCTAACTGACTCTGCATCTTACCCATATTCTGGAGTAGAGTATTCAGAATAGGGTTGTTAGAAGATAAAGGGCCAAAGGAACCCCCTCCATAGCCACCACCAATTCTGCCTCTAGAACTGCCACTGGTGTGACTTTCGCTAGAGCCACTACTAGAGCCACCACCACTAGTAGGGCCACCGTCGGAACCACCACCATGACCTCTACAAGATCCACCTCTACCAGGACCACCTCCACTACTGGATCTACTGCCACTACAAAATCCTCCACCACCAGAGGTGACAAAAGGGGTAAAGCTAAAGCCCAATGGGACCTTATTCACCTTGATAGTTTCTAGTTGATTAGGGACGGAAGGGATACTAATGGAAGGGACCACATCAGCCATGTAGACAGAGGTGGGAGGCATTGATACTCCTAGCTATCTCTCATGTTCTTTGAAGGTGACTCCTTGTGCAAAACTAGGGTTTCCCAAATGGATGCATGCTTCGACGATATTGAAGAGACTACTTAGAAGCTATACACTTGTTTGGTCTTTATCCATCATATGTCTTAGTTCACTAACAATCCAAGCGGCCCTAGCCATCTTCAAATTTCTTTCCAAATAATTTTCAATGTCGTCCAACCCCCTTGTAAGGGTGGACACATATTCAACATGGATTTGAATGACCTCATGCTCATCCACCGATGATGGCATGGGGGACGTTGGAGGAGTGGGGATGTGATCAGTTTCTTTGGTGAATCCTATCTCACCCCTCGACACCTACTCCTGCGCAACAAAACTAACAGTAGGACCAAAGAAGGGACCCATAGAGAGACCAAGTGAGACCTTAGTTCTATCCATCAGGAGGTGTTATACACTTCTCCTTATGATATGTCCAAAAGTTGTGGAGTGGGTTGTGATGCTCATAAACCTTCACAACGCTTGAGAACACAACAATCACGAAGCAACCAGGGGAAGCCTCAACACCAATAGATGAACAGATGTTGGTTCACGTTAGGTTCACCAAAAATGTAAGAGAAGGGGACCACCGCGTGCAAGACCCTGGGTCATGGAGGGTCAAGATGTGAGAGGCTACCCTAACTTACCTCAACTAAGTGTAATGTTTAGGATATGGGGATGAGAATGATGAGGATTATAAAACCCTACAACCACTCATCAATCCCAAGTTTTAAGGTAAGGCCAGGAAAGTCAATTTTTAGGTCCAACTCTACATCTCAGGGAGCTCTGTGCTCAAGGACATCAGGGCAAACTTTGGACAACAGCACGACATGCTGGCATCTTGAAAGCGTGTTGTAGTTTGTACAGTGAAAACATAGCTGAGGCAAGGTTGAACTTGTTAAATGAATAACAACCTAGCTTAACAACTTCTAAGAGAAAAAATAATACTATGAAGTAAGAAAAATATAAGCGGAGGTGATAAAATACATATACCAAAGCTAAGGTGACAAAGACGATCTTGTGGAAGGGTATGTGTAGGATCATCATGGAAAAAGCAGGCCCTTAAGTGGCAAAAATTTTAGAAAAATTAGAGTTAGGCAACTTGACATAAAAATGTGAATAAGTTATCTATATTGTTTAAAAAATATGTAAGAATAGAATTTGTAGAAAATTGAATGTATTTTCTAAACTATTGGGTTTATTTAAAAAAATAAAAAATCAATTTGGTGAAAATTTGAAATTTCAATGTAGTAGTACTTAAATTTCAAGGAAAAAATAAGTAGGTGTTTGTTTGACCACCCTAACAACAATAAAATGATAATATTTTAGATATAAATAGAGGATTCATGTCTGAATGAATGTGATGCATATTTTTTTGTATTTTTTTTCTAAGTAAATAATTAATTATGAATTTTTTATTACAAATTTTAAAATATATAAAAATGGGCATGTCTTACCACCTTAACTTGGTCAAAACTTCATAATTTTTTTTTTTTATCCTATAGTATACAAAGAATAGAATATGACGCATGTTTCAGATTCCAAAAAATGTGATACTGTTTGAAAGCTATAGGTGTTTTTCAATCAACCTATCAATTAGGACATTACTCATAATTCAAATAGAAAATGAATAATAATTATTTATTAAATTCAAATTAAAACATAATTTATATTGATGGAAAGCTAAGAATCTCCTTTAAAAACCTTTTTCATTTCATCAATTTTGAGTTAAATAAAAGTCATCAGCCACATACCCTACAAATACCCATCATATCACCACTTTTTGGCCCATCATGATCATGCACATACCCAAAAGAGCCTATTCGCCAGCTAGCTCCACAAAGTGCGCCCACCTGCACACAACAAGAGAGAAAATGTTGGGGGGCTGTATAGGGGCCTGCCTCAGTTAGACCCCCATTTAGGTGTTTCCACCACCAAAGATAGCCAAAGGAACAAGATAAAGAAGCAATGTAATGAAAACAAAAACATTACAATGCAGTACTATGCTACTCACCAAATGATAGAGGAGAGGAAAGGGAAGCTTACCACCTCCACCAAGAGCACTCAAGGCTATCTGGGGGAGAAATGAGAGGAACTCAAGCCTCTGTTGCATATGGCGTGGTCCCAAATATGCTCTACCGAGTTGATGGAGTGTGATTGTTGCTACAATGGAATTCTTCGAATAATTGGAAGTGAGTGAAAGTGAGCTTGTGAGAGTGAGAGTATGGAAGCTTAGTCTATTCAAGTGTGCTAAAGAGCTCAAGTGAAGTCTAAAGAATTGAAATAAAAAATCAAGGAGTGAATATGAAGGAATGAGGATGAAAACGGCCATATTTGGGTTGGTTGGCCGAAGGAGGTGTTACAACTTCACTACTAATGAGAAGAGTAACACCTCTACTAGCTCAACTGTAGGAATCTTCTAGGGACGTAAGCACACTGCACTTATGTCTGCGCATTGCATGGGCATCCCCAACAGAAACGCCTCCACCGACACACAAAATAGGCTCCACGTAGACTAGCAACAATGGACTTAAGTAAATTTAAGCCTTTGACTTTGGTTTTCTAAAGTGTATAAAGGAAGAAAGGGGAATTGTGCCTAAGGTGCAAATTCACTCTTATACACCTAATATGATGCAAACTTTAACTAGATGACTTAAAAATGCATATGAAACATAATAAAAAGATATAAGATGAAATGTGTGCACTTGGAAATCTGAAGTAGACTTGAATGAGCTCTGAAATACTGAAAAAAATTGAAATTTTGACCTACTAGGACTCACACACAAGTCTGGGTGAATTAGTCCTAGATCTGGGTTTCTACAAGGGAATAGGTTTCTTGAAAAGGGTATCTAAATCTGCAAAAACCCTAAAAAACACCTGTAGTGGGACTCATTCATCACTTCTGGTGAATCATTCATGTTCTAATTTTTTGAGAATTCAAATTACAAATCTGTACTTCAACACTTGCTCTTTTCTCCTAGATTAATTTTCATATTTGAAACCCTAATTTCAAACCTATAGATGACCTTTTTGTGAAGATAGAAACCTTGGAAGTGAGGGGAAAACTCCAACAACTTTCTCCAAGCTTGTAACCTAATCTTCAATGATCCTTCAAGCTACAAGACACTTACATCCACAATCACACATGCAAAGAGGAGAAAAACTTGTTGATCATTAGTGAATAAGGGTTTTCCTTGGTCAAACCCCCTTTAGGTAATTAAACCAAATGATGAAACAATGAAACAAGGAAATGAAACATGAAACATGAACAATGATACCTTGAATGATGTCTTGTAAATCTGCAACTCAACATGAAATGGCCATGAAGGATGTAGATCTTGATCTTGACAATAGGTGTAGAACAATGCTTGATCTTGGATGTTCAATGCTACATCACAACACTAGCTCAACAACATGTTTGATGCTTGATATCCTTGACATGATGATGGATCTTGAATTTCTGCTATAAATGATGAAGAAGCTACCCTTGAATTCCTTAGAAATGATCTTGAATGCTCTATTGATGATCTTGTAAAGTCTTGGAATGCTTGACTCTTGAGTGCTTGACTTGATATCATGTAGGATCATGTGATAATGATTTGAGACCTCATTTATATAGGCAATCCATCTAATATCTCATTAATTAGACCCCACAGATCGACATTCATAAAATTTAAACTTAAAACCCAATTTCCTTGCTTAAAACCTTGAAAATAGGCCGAATGGGACTCATATTCCATATGTGGTGTATGGGTCCCACCTGAATGGGATTCATATGCCCAAGGTGGATATGGGTCCCATAGGGCCTATTTTGATTGCTAAAGTGTCAAGGAGTGTGTAAATTAAGTTTATTTGTTGATCTTGTCAGGTTTTTGATTGAAATATGCCTTGGAATGCACAACATAGGGTATTAGGGGCCTATTAATGATGATATTAAGGTCATAAATGTAATAGGGTCCAAAATTCAATGTGAAAGTATAAATAAATACAACATTAAATTAAGGAAAAGTTAGGTCTATTTAGTTTAGGAGGGCCCTAAATCCAATGTGAATGTGTAGAACACATTACAACACTAGATTAGGTGCATTTGATTTACAAGCCATCTAAATTTAATGTGAAGGTGCAAAGAAATACACTTTAAAACACTAAATTAGGAAAAAGTTAAGTTTATTTAGCTTGAAAAGGGCCCAAGACATAATGTGGATGTATTAAACACATCACAACACTAGATCAAGGCGATATCAATTCCAATTTATCATTAATTATTACTAGATTAAGCGTTGGATGAAGGGCTAGGGTGAGATCATGGGATCAAGGTTCAAGATTTATTGGGTTCTCTCAAGTGATGAGCTTGTGTCAAGTGGCTCAATATGAGTGCATGACAGGATATGGGGCATGTGGAGGTACCCTTAGAATAATTTATATAAAGAAAAAATTAGTCCCTTGCACTCAAAGGGTACAAGGAAAAGAATTAAAAATCTTTTGGGTACTTGAGGAAGCAAAACCCATGTCCACAAAGATATGGGGTCTTTCCTAAAAGGGAAGAAAATTACAAAAAGAGGACAAGATGGGTGGGGGTAGTTATGGAAATGATTAAATGTGTGCTATGCTAATGAAGAGGTTAGGTGGGGATTAAGAGGCTAATTAGTAAAGTTGGATGATGCGACATGAGAGATCAAATTCAATAACAATTATTTATTTAATTTATTGAATAAAGGAGATAAAAGGTAGTGATATAAGAATGGATAAATAATTAAGATTAATTGTTTATCTTAGACTAAGACTTGGGGGTGATGAAAAATTATCTTTGAATTCGTAGCATTTAAAATTATTGTTGCCTTACCAATAATTTTAAGATCTAGCAAATTCAATTAACTAATAATTTTATTTCCAAACATGTGACAACTTAATTTAATTCCCAATTCCCAAATATTTTATTATATATTCCCTTAAAATCCTTCACATCATATGGTTATTTTCGTCTTCACTCCTTATAATTAAAAGACAATTGATTTTCTTAGTCTAAGAAGATGACGTGATGGTTTTCACACTCTTTTTTAGATACTCAATCCATAGAGCATATTCACAAGGCTCACTAAACAGTGTAAAGAGAGAGCATACACATATAAACAACACTAGATGCAATAAAAAAGAGTTAATTGAACCTTTAATCTATATTAATGTTTAATTTAGTGGGAAAATTAACCTTTGATCTTAGTAGTTGGATACGCCTCATCTTTGACTAATGATGGCTATAAGGACAACATTTGATTGATCACATAAAAGATGAGTTAGTTGGATAGTGCTTAAAACAATAAGAAAATCAAGGAAAATGCACGAAAATCAACAAGTAACTATACCAAACAAATCTGTCAATCCATAGATCATATTCACTAATTTGAGACATATTTGTCAAATCCATAACTGCATGTATTCACTTATTTTTAGAGCACTTCTATGGATTGGAGGTGGATTCACAAATTTGCTCACTTACACTTTTGGTTCACGCATCCAGTGATTTGTTGCGAATTCACCGATCACAATGCACTTTTAGCAATCAAGAGATTTATTTTCCATTTTACACGTACAACACATGAAAACAAAACTAGAAATTTTTCCTTGAAATGGGTCCCACTAGCATGGAAAAATGTGTGCAAGATTTTACGTGAATTCAAATAATTTAAAGAAGATAAACCAAACAAATAAAAAAACTAAACAAAAACTTGCATAAGGGATAGAAAGTCCAAACAAGTCCAAATAGCATGTAGAAATTTAACACAAAAAAATATGATACACTCTTTATTATGTATAGATTTTTCCAAATAATCAATTCGATGTGTGTTCATGAAAATTCAACATCATAACATATTTTTTCTAAAATGTGAATGATATCAAATGGTTAAGTGTTGGATGAATAAATATATTTTGGGGTTGGAAAGATAGAGGGCTAGGATGAAATCATGGGATCAAAGGTTAAGATTGATCTAGTTCTCTCAAGTCATGAGATTGTGTCAATTGGTTCAATGAGGATACTTGAGAGGATATGGGGTACGTGGAGGTACCTTTAAAAGATTTTTCATAAAGAAAAATTTGATCCCTCACATTCAAAAGGGACAAGGAAAGGAATTTAAAATCTTTTGGATACTTGAGGAAGCAAGACCCGTGTCCCCAAGGACATGAGATCTTTTCCAAAAGAGAAAAAAATTACGAAAAGAGGACAAGGTGGGTAGGGTTAGATTAAGTGTTTGCTATGCTAATGAAGAGGTTAGGTTGAGATCACGAGATTAATCAAAAAAGTTGGATGATGTGACATGAAAGAAGAAATTAAATAAGTAACAATTATTTATTTAATTTATTGAATAAAGGAGATAAAATGTAGTGATAAGAATGGATAAATAATTAAGATTGATTGTTTATCTTAGACTAAGACTTAAGGATGATGGAAGATTATCTTTGAATCGATAGCATTTAAAATTATTGTTGGCTTATCAATACTTTTATTTGAAGATCTAACAAATTTAATTAACTAATACTTTTATTTCCAAACACCTGACAACTTAATTTAATTCCCAATTCATAATTATTTTATTATATTTTCCCTTAAAACCCTTCATATCATATGATTAACTGATTTTTTTAATCTAGAAAGCTGACGTGATGGCAGACCATGTCTTACCCAGAATAAAAAATATTATCTTTCTAAGGTTGGAAATTTATAGACGCTTACAAACAAAACGATAAGGATAGATTTGAGCGTTTGAAAATGCAATTAGTCATAATCCATTCTCTCGGGGCTCCGTGTTTCTTTCTATCCACGTTCGTGTGCATCCCTTGTTTTTGCAAGAATCCAAGTTTGTGAGCATTTTTCAAAGTCGAAAACTAACAAAGTCTACGAAACAGGGACAAGTTATATACGAAATGGCTTAAATTTAATTTAAAATGCATATACTTTACTGTTTTCATGTGAAGCTTACATGGACTAAATCATACTTCTGACTAGTATGTATCGAACGGTCAAATTTGAATTCTAGCAGATGGTCATCATTTTTTAGTATACTTCTAATACGAATAGGAGTAACGCTTGGCGGTCAAATTTAAATTCTAGTAGAGGGGGCTCGTGTTTGTTCTATAAAAAGAAGCTATCTTTGCATCCTCATGGCATAACTGCATTGCTTTGTATTGGATCCGAAACTCTAGCAATTTACTATAATGAATAGTGGAAAGGGATGGAGAGCCTGTGCAGTGGTGTGCATGTGGTGGGTCTTACTTGTAGCGGCTCAGGAAGAAGTAAAAGTACTGAGTAGAAGTGGGTTTCCCCATGGATTTATATTCGGTACAGCCTCTGCTTCATATCAGTATGAAGGTGCTGCTCGGGAAGGAGGAAGAGGCCCAAGCATCTGGGATACTTTCTCCCATAAGCCAGGTTAACTTTCACTTTTGTATACATATATTGATCTTCATTTCCCATTTCTATCCATTGATTTGCTCTCTTGCAATCTATGTACGAAATCATATAGAGGGCTAGTATTTCAGTAGCTAAGCATAAAAAGCACCAACCGTAAAATGATTGTGAAAAATTTAATACATGCAATATTATGTAGTTTTTCCAGTCGAATATATTGATCCAAGTTTCGTGAGTATGGTGTATATATGTTTTATTTAGCAGTGTAAATGAAACTGTGTGCAGGGACAATCGCTGATGGGAGCAATGGGGATGTTGCTGTGGATGAATATCATCGCTATAAGGTGTGCTACTTCAGCACTTGATTCCAATCATATATTTATCTGATCCATGAAAGATCGTGAGCCCATTTCTTCTTATTTTTTTGTCATCTGAAAGCATTACTGTTTGCATCTTGAACTACATTAAAGAGGGATAGTGTAATTTACAGGAGGATGTGAAACTGATGAAGGACATGGGCATGGATGCATATAGGTTTTCTATTTCTTGGTCACGGATATTACCATGTGAGCCACTTGTTTTTCATTCTAGACAAATATAACTAGCATCTGCAGTGCCTTTCTTAAATTGATTTTTCTTTGGAGACAGATGGCACTGTCAAAGGTGGAATTAACAAAGTTGGGGTGGCCTACTACAACAACCTTATTAATGAACTCTTAAAACATGGTAAAATATATATCGTTTGCTACTATTGATGCATCAATTCATGCGATACTGTTCTAGCAATAACTAAATCTTGTTTGTAGATATCAAGCCTTTCGTGACCCTATTTCATTGGGACCTTCCACAAGCTCTGGAGGACAGCTACGGAGGCTTTCTCAGCGAAAATATTGTGTATTTAATCCTTCAAAATCATAAAATGCTTTATACATCTATACCCATATAGGATACCCACTGATTTCATTGATTACCCATTTTCTGTGCATAATGAGATCTATTATCTGATATATGCAGGAAAGATTTTGAAGCTTACACTGAAGTGTGCTTTCAAGAGTTTGGCGATCGAGTGAAGCACTGGATTACATTAAACGAACCTTATTCCTACGCTTCTGGAGGATATGACACTGGCACACTTGCACCCGGCCGCCATTCCTCTTCTAATGGAAGTTCAAGCACAGGAAATTCCGCAACAGAGCCATATATTGTAGCCCATAACCTCCTCCTTTCTCATGCAGCTGCTGTGCATGTATACAAGACCAAGTATCAGGTGACCCACCTTTTTCCCCCTAACTTTTTCTATTCGAAATCACATTCTACAATTTTTAGTATGACAATCTACCATTTTTCTGTGTAGGCGGTGCAGAAGGGATTGATCGGGATTACACTAGTGAGCAGTTGGTTTCTTCCGTATTCAAAATCACATTCTGACCAAAAAGCTGCCCAAAGGGCCATAGATTTTATGTTTGGATGGTAAGAAAACATCTTTTTAAAACAGTCTACTAATGCCCATTTCAGGTGCTCGTTCATATGAATTTGACTGGCCCTGCAAAATTACAGGTATATGGATCCAATTACAAAAGGGACATACCCGTCAAGCATGAGACAACTTGTTGGCGAGCGTTTACCCAAATTTTCTGCCCATCAATCTGCTATGGTGAAAGGTTCATTTGATTTTCTGGGCTTAAATTATTACACAAGCCTCTACGCTTCTGACGTTTTAATGCCACCTAATCCTATGAACACAAGCTATACATTGGACTCTCAAGCTAATTTAACTGGTACACATCTTTTATTTATTTTTTCAAAGGACATGAATTGACCTATTCTAGCCATGCTTTATAAAAATTGCACTTAATCTCTCACATCATTGCTATGGAAACCTTATCAGCTTGGAGAAATGGGATGCTCATCGGACCAGTGGTAAGGGCTCAGATTTTTTTTAAGAACTATTAGAGAATCAATATTATGAAATGTAACGTTGCCATAGTTTAATTTTTAATTGGCGATAACAGGCGGGATCGAGTTGGCTTTACGTGTATCCACGTGGAATAGGAGAGTTGTTGAAGTATATTAAACATACATATAACAATCCACTCATTTTCATCACAGAGAATGGTAAAACATTTTATGGTGGATTGAACTGACAAAAGCATTTTTTAATGATGCACAGTTACCATAAAATTTTGGCTATCCGTATACAATAGTGCAATGAAATTTATTGTTTTACAAGTATTTAAAGAAAAAATATAAAAACTAAATTTTATTTTGTATATTGTAAAAGTTATTATGTTTTCAAATTAATAAATTTGAATATATTTTAATTTTGTAGGTATTGATGAAAAAAATGATGATACGTTGTCATTGGCACAAGCTCTTAATGATACTTGGCGAATTGATTTCCATTCAAAGCATTTATCATTTGTTCAACAAGAAATAAGGTAAATCTTTGTGAATTTATATATTTTTGTTTTATTTATAGTATTGCATACTAAAACATTATGAGGGTTGAATTACAGGGCTGGATCCAACATACATGGTTACTTTGCATGGTCTTTGTTAGACAACTTTGAGTGGGCAAATGGCTATACAGTTCGATTTGGTCTTCATTACATTGATTATAAGAATAACTTAAATCGATATCCGAAAGCATCCGTTTATTGGTTTAAGAAATTCTTGAAATGAATATATTATAAAGTACACTTTGTGTATCAATAACAAGAGTTATGCTACAACTATAATCCTTGATAAGGGTTGCAAGGATAACTTGCAAAAGTCATATTTGTATGGAGTGTTTTCTTTTCACTAAGTTGTTCAATCAAGGCTTGAAAAATTTGTAGAATATGAAGAAAATAAAAAATCAATTAACTATTCAATAATCTTGTCTATTCATCTTTGATTACTATTAAACTAACGATTGAGATTGATTATTTTTGTAAACAATAAATTTCAATATGGACCATTAACTAATTGCATCATAATCTAGTCACCCATCCTTTATTCATTTGTCAAAAATAAAGCATGATAAGAGGTTTTAAAATAATTCATGCAGTCATGTGCAAGAAATTGGATACACGAAATGTTCAAAAAGTGGAAGTATTTTTCCCAATCTTCAAAAATTGTCACATTTCAACTAAAAATTTGAAGCACTTACATATTGAATCTTTAAAAAGGCCAATAATATGAAATTTAGTATTTTGAGTTAGTTTCCAATATGTAATTTATTCTATTATCGAGATGATACAAATTAATTTTTAATAGACAATGTATAAAAACCAATTTTTAAAAGTTACTTTTTTGGAGCCATATCATGCACACATACGGACACCATAATTTGACCTAAATAAAATTATTTTTCTAATTCCTTTTTGGGAAATATTTCTTACAAACTAATGATTGATGAGAATATTTTTAGTAATTTTTTTAAACTATATTTTTTTCTTAGCCATAATTACTATTTTTAAAAACCACCTTGTACAGACACCATAATTTGACCTAAGCTAATCATTTAAAAAGAAACATTATGTAGGGAATTATTTGTAGATTGACATCATATAATTTTTTACAAAAAATAACAAATTAAAATTTATTAATAAAATAAATAATTCTGACATTTCAAGTTTATGGGCTAATTTCCTTAGAAATTACTAAAAAAGTAGAAAATATAATACAATTATAAATAAATTAATTGTTTGAAAGTAGACATCGTAATCTATAATGGGTTTTAATTACCAAAACCAATTTTGAAAAAAAACATCATCAGCTATATTGCCAATGTTAGTTATTTATCTTGACATTGCATTAGTCTTTTAGTTATCGGTCCAAGGCTAAGGGTTGGATTACCAAGTCTTTTCTAAGCATAAAACAAATCAAAATTTGGGTTGGTATTTCAATTTTTTTTTAGAATGGGTTCCTACTTTAAAGCGGCTACCTGTTTAGGAATGAGATCCTGGTCTAAGACATGGTATCCTACTCTTAAACGAGTACCCATTTTTTCCAAAATGAATACTCATTCTTGTTAGCATTTTTTTGGTTGAAACTTCTCTTCATAGACCCAAATTCTTGCACTTACCCATGTTACAACTGAAAAATAGTTTTTAGATGTACCCAAATAAAGATGATCCAAGACGCTTATGTTGAGAAAATGAAAATTTCCATCTACAACTTGTGCTTTATATTGCACACATAATATGACGAAGATTAATTTAGTTTTGTGTATTATTACCCTCACATGTACTTGAAACCTATTAATTTGTGTTAGCATGTATAATTCCTACTATGAGCATGGTCCTAATAATGTCTCAATTTTTTTGGATATACCAAGATATATTTATCCGAATAAAATAGTGAGTGAAAAGAAGAAAGAAATGTGAAAATACTTCTTAAGATAATCTTAAAGGAGAGTATTGTAAAAAAATATTTCTTTACAATTGTATAAAGAAGAAAACCATAAAAAAAAAACATCATATCACAAAATTGATTTACATGGGTTTTTTTTTTTGAAAAATTGATTTACTTGATGTATTATTTAGTAAACTAAACATAGATAAAACACACATGTAGAGAAATTATCTACAATAGTATCACTAGCTTGAGATCTATAGTTGTTTTGATAGCATAACAATACCTACAAACTCACTATGAAAACCCTCATCTCAAACATCCTACAAATAAGAGAAATAGTACACAAAACCATCAAATTATAATGATAAAATTATAAACTAAAACCAATAGAAAAAAGTGGAAGCCAAATGATAAGATGAGTTCATAGGTTAAAAAATATATTCTTTCCACTTGCTGTAAGAATATCATAAGCCATTCACCAATCAAGAATTCTATTTTGGTTTCATTATCTTAAATTAAAATTTCATATGATATGTCAAAAAATCCTCCATAAGTTGCTCAACAAGTGTAACTCCCTTTTACAACTATTTTCTAAGTCTTAGAATTTTTTATATTTCTAATGTAGGAGATAAAACATTCAAATGACACAAATTTTGATTTGGGAGGCTATTGGGGCCTAATTTTTTAAAATTGTAGAAATAAAAAATATTGATGTAAAAGGTATCAAGGGAGGTGATTTTGAACAAAGTTTGAAAAATTGCCTAAAAATAAAGCTTAATAATTATTTTTTTGTTTTTCATAATTTAAAAAATACATTCTTTATGTACTAAACATTAAGAGAAAGGTTGAAACACCTTTCCTAACATTCTCTCACTTTTCAAAAAAAATTAGAGCAAAGGGAGTACCAAGACTTTTGAACTAATTGTCGGTTGTCAAGAAACCTACAAGCTCATAGGTCCATCTAAGTCATTGTGTGTTCATTGAATTTGTAAATGTATTTACAATATTTTGAAAAGTGTAAACATTCTCTAGCATTAGCCTCTCATCCTCTACCATGTCACATACTAAACAATATTAAAATTCAATATAATTAATCCTAACATGAAAGGTCAGTTTATTTTCCATACATATTTCACCCTAATTGTTAAATATAATTGTGATCTCCTAGACTTAACCTCACATGAATGGTAAGTTTATTTTTCATATATATGTCACACTAATAGTTAAATATAATTATAATAGCTCCTAGACTTAGCCTCACATATAAGGACAATCACTTAAATGAATTTTTTATAAGCATGAGTAGATATCATAAACTATGATTCTATAATGGATAAAGCAACCACAAAATGTGGGTTGGTCATTCAACTAATAGAACCACTAAACATTTGTGACAACTTAGCAGAGGTTGGGACATGTGCTGCTATGTCAGATTGGGACATAGAGCATTGACAGGTTGGCATGGTATGGGGATTGCAGGCGAAGGACGGTAACTTAAATAAACATCAAATCAAGGATGATGCATGGTTGGCATAGGGTGTCTTGGGAGGTGGGAAGTACGAAAGAAATTTAATTCCCTTGGCAGGTTGGCACAATTGAAACACAATAAGATGTGGTTATGATAGGGTGTTGATCATTTTTTCATCCTCATTGTTTTTGTCTTTGGTGAGCAAGGGTGGTGTCTAGGTTTTTTGGAGATGATGGAGACACCAACTTGTCTCACCTCATTATATAAGTTGTGGGATTTTCTAGGGATGATTACAGATAATCGACTATGGTTGATATTCAAGGAGTGGGATCCTTTGGTGCTAGGAGTGGTTGAATTGGTCTTGGGCAAGGATTTTATGGTCTTGGGCAAGGAGTTTATCATCTCTGATGAGAGATACAGGACCAATGTCGAGATTGCATCATTGTTTGTTGTTGCAGTCCTCGATTTGGAGCTACCAAAGGTAGAGGTGCTTCTCATGACAAGAAGATTGTGATAGCAGATTTTTTGGGTGGGGTCAAGGAGGTGATTATCATGGTAGAGCTAGGGGTTGGTATCCCACATCCAAGGGACATGAGGTGGGTGTTGCTTCATAACATCCAGGTGAAGAGGTATCCCTTCCTCCTTGATGTGAAGGGAGAGAGGATTTTTGAGCATAGGGCATTGGCGAGGAAAGATGTTGATTTTCTCAAAATATTTTTGTATCTAAAGGTGGTGTCAAAAGATGGTCGGAAGGGATGATTCAAGGATTACCTCCAAGAGGAGGAGATACTAATGGAATGAAGGTTGTGAGCGTGTGGTTTTTTTTTTTGGCAGCAAATGATGGCTTTGAAGATGGTATGTAGAGGAAGACAAGAGTGGCAAAGTTAACTCAAGGAAACATCTGGTTTGTTTTGATGTTTGTCAGGATAAATGCAATGTAGCACTTGGCCTTGGCCATAGACTTATGTACTAGGTGGGATGTTCTGTCAAATGTAGTCCTATAGTTTGGGATATGGGCTAGAATGGTGGTGGAATTTTGATCTATGCTTGGGAAAATTTTTGTATTAGGCCCATTGAAACAAAATGTACTGCAACTTTTATATTAATATAAAATATAATATTTATGTACCAAAAAAAATAACACCACTAAACATGGTGAATATATATCCACAAATATATATTATACTATCAACATTCCTAGCCCGATTAGAATCCACATATCCATGAGTAGTCACTAAGTGAGTCCCTTAAATATATACCATTATAACAAAATAGAGTACTTAGAGTACCATGTAAACATCTAACAATCCCATTCACTACATCTTAACATACTTGTGCAATATTAGCCATGAAATGGTTAAGGAATCCATTTTCTTGGGTTATTTTTGGTCGTTTATCATATTTTAAGCTCCCAATAGCAAAAATTATAAGGCACTCTTTCCATTTCTTCAATCTCACTAGGATAAATCAAACACTGTTTAGTTGATAACTTAATACCCATTGAAATAATATCACCCAAAGATAACATGTTCACCATCAAGTTCACATAATTACTTTTACCTAATAAAAAAAATTTAATTAGCTCTATCTCTTCTAATAACCATCCCCAAGATGAACCTATCCATCCCTAATTATATCTCAAATTACACTATAAACTAAGGCTTTAATTTATAAGTCATTCCCTTTTACCAAAAAATATTCTAAACATATAATTCAATAATGAGGGAAAATATCTCCATCTTATAGTAGATGTAATGATCTATTAGAGTTGATAGTGAAACTATAGCTCCTATAAATAACCTACAACCCAAATGTCTATAACATGAAGATAAAAAAAAATAGAAAAATGATTCTGCTATGACACCTTGAGAAGAGAATTGATATGGAAAAGAATTTTGATATGCATCTTTATTGATTGAATATGGATTAACGAATGATTGCAATATATAATAATGAGATCTTATAGAAAAATTATAAGTGAATATTAAATTAGATAATGAAAAGTTTCCTAATCATATGCTATAAGACAACATGACCTAGAAATAGAAAAAAACTCTTAATTTTAGCTTAAGTTATATAAATAAAAGGGACATAATATTTATTTAATCATTAATTAATTATCAGATGATTACCTATTTAATTTAGCACCTCCTTAAATTATACATGAGGAGAAGCTAAAAACCTAATGATGAATGAAAGAATGGATGCATGAGTGGGTCTTGGCTACATGGCTTGACAAGGCACTCATGTATGTCAACAAATGAATCTCTCATAACTCAAAAAATTAAAAATACCTCATGGAAAAGAAATCCTCTCCAAAAGAGAGAAAATTAAATAAATGTACTAGTGAAAATGGGAAAGCAGGAGAACTTGTTATGACCCCTTAAGGACTTATATTTTCACATACGTACAATAGATATCCCACTAAGAGGATAGACAAGATGGGAATATGAATCCCCCATAAAGAAGTAGCTCTTGTGCTAATGATGAAACCCTAAAGACAAAATATAATTGATAGCTTAAAAATAAAATTTCTCTACTTACAAAGAAAAAAATACACGTGATTGGAGAAGACATTCCCACAAGTTGAATAAATAGGGAATCTAAATAAAAATGTGTTGAAAGAATGAAGAAGGAACCCTTTGATATTTTGTCATTGATGCCAACATTATTTTTTGAAAGTTTCTATCTGATCTGGTAAACAAGTTTTGTGACACTTTGATCTAGTAATTTGGTCTAGATTTGCACATGTTATAAGATCAAATCATGTGGTTAAAGTATGTTGATTAGGACTGATAAATACATATATATTTAGGATTTTAGTGATTTTTCTCAATTAGGTTGAAAGTTACAAATGACAAAAGTTTAAAAAATTATATTCTAGCTTATATAGTACAAAATGACTTGAGTTATCTAGTCCACATTCCTCCAATGTTTGGATTTAGACTCTGTAATTTTTGGGAGATGGTTTACAAGTGTCAGTGCTACATATATTCCAGATGGTAGATGCTTATATGACCATATGAATGATTGATGTTGGTTTGATCAACTCATTTTGTGATTAAGCCTAATCCTTGGCTGACTTTATACTTGAGTTTGTACAAAGAAGTTTAATATGTATTGTGTATTGACTTATCATTGATCTCAATATTTTTCATTGATATCAATTGATGTTTTTGGTACTTGATATTGATGCAACATGAAGGAAAGGTTGATGTCAAAGAGATGTTTGTTAGAGATACTTGGTTTGACATGAAGGAAAGGTTGATTTCAAACTGATATATTCTTCTTCAAAGTACATCTTCCTTGAAAATGTCAAAGTCACCATGCTTTCCATCTAGAACTCATGCGGTCTAGCAGAGATTTAAATTCAATCATTGGTGCAAAATTCATTAGGGTTTTGACATGGTTTAGGGTTTAATCATTGGGTAACATGTTTGCTTTAAAACACTAAATAAAGTTTATTGTTCAAAGTTAATAGAAAATTCACTTTTCACTATGTTTGGAAAGTGACTAGTGACACAAGGTTAAAGGCATTTTAAGTAAAAACTTAAGAGGGTTAATTTTATTAGTAACCAGCCCCTCTACCAGTTCAACAACTTAACATTTTTTGTTTGAATGATCAAAGCATGATCAATGCTCATTATTCAATCATATTCTGGAATGTTTTCAAGAATCAAGAGCTCATATTTAAATTTGTTGAATGGTTATTTCCAAAAGGTTGAGCTTTGATGGGAAGTTTGGAAATCACTATATTCAACTCTATTTTGTAACTATTTGAATATTGAAAGATCAATGGGGACTTTGATGACAAAAAATTGGAGATAAACACCACATATTGAAAGAAATTTTGTATTCCAATGGTCAAGAGCAATTTGATTAAGTAAATTTACAAAGTTGTGAGTTTCAAAATTTTGTAATAATTCTTTGATAATTGTGAACAAGTATGTGGAAGCTTGAGTCTTGTGAGAAGGTTTGAAAGATAGTGACAACATGGTTTTGTGTGAGGAATTTTTGAATAACAGAAGCCACTACATTATTATGTTCATTGTGTGTGTCATGCATTGAAAATTGAGTTACCATTGTCTAAGATATTGAATTATGTTGGAATTATAAATCATAACATGGAAATGGTCCAGTAAAGTTTTCTTTGTGTCATTGCAATTCAAAGAAGGTGCAGTCAAGATGAGAGTTGAGGATTGAAGAAAATCCTTAATGATTTATTGTTCATTATTCATATCTATCTTCTTATTGTATTTGATGTGTTGAGGAGAGTCTTGTGAAGGTGTTATTTTTATGTTTGCAAAACGGTGTGTGGTTTTGAATGTGAAATAGAAAAGAGGAGAGGAAATTTTGAGATTATGATTGTGAATCAGTGTGGTGATATGGGTGAATAAGGGAGATGAATTTTGTTGAAGAACTGATGTAGAGATAGACAATGAAATGTAACCCTCTTGTTTTTTTCTTATTTCTTATGAAATGTGGTAAAATTACTAGTGAGGCATATTGGGTTTCTAGTGAGGAAAATTGGGTTGCTAGTGAGGTAGATTGAGAAGCCAGTGAGGTAGATAGAGTAGCTAGTGAGGTAGATTGAGTAGCTAGTGAGGCATAAAGTGTAGCCAGTGAGGCTTGTTGTATTACAAGTGAGGCATGCAATATGCATTCAACATGTTTTTAGCCAATGAGGTTTAATGAAGCAAAGTTTTAGGGTGGGTTTTCACCTTTTTAGGGTTTTCCACTCATAAAACATGTGTTGTTTTTCTCTTGGTGGTGTGCTATATTATGCTTGATTAATCATCTCGGATTTATGTGTTATATTCAAATTTTCATATCTTTGTACATATAATATCTAGATTGTTTGAAGTATTTTCAATAGGGACTCTTTGAATAATCAAGTGAGTGAAGTTTTTAAATTGTTTTTTTCATTTGACTACTAATTTAGCCCCCTCTCTCAGTGGTCATGTACTCAAAAAAGTGGTATTAGAGCCTTGGGTTCCTCACACAAGTTTAATCAACTTGGGATATCCTAGTAGTGGAGTAATTATCATGGGAAAAAGTAAAAGAAACAAAGCAAAAAGAAATACCCAGCAAAATGCTAAACAACAAGCACCACCTAAACCAAATACAAATGATGATGAAGAAATAGTTATAAGAAATGACTTACAAATTGAAGAAGATACAAGGTTAGAAGATGATTTTGTAGTTGAGAATGTTGAAAATGAAGGAGACTGCTTTGGGAGTGAATATGAACAAGAGTATTATGAAGATGAATATGAAATTGGTCTTAAAGGTGAAATTATTTCTATCCTAGATGAGATCAAGAAACTCGAGAAGAAGAATAAGAGTTTAGAGTTGCAACTGCAATAAGAAAAGGAGTCCAAGGTCAAAATAGAAGCACAAAAATTGAAAGTGAAGTGTGAAGAATCTAATCATCTTATTGAGGATCTAAAGTTGCAGCTGGAAGAGTCTAAAAGAGTTGAATAAGTCACTAGCACAAACTTGCAAACCAAAATAGAAGATTGCCAAAAGCTAGAGGTTGAAGTGTTGTCTCTAGGAAAACAACTAGAGAAGGTAAATCAAGAGTTAAAAAGAAGTTTTCAAAATGAGAAGAGCATTGAGTTATTTGAAAAAATTATTCTAAGTAGAAGGTCAATATCAAACAAGTTTGGGCTAGGATATGAAGCAAAAAATAGTTACAAAGATGTTGCAATGTATAAAATGAATGTTGGAAAAGCACCAATGGACTCAAACTCATCAAAAGAGGAAATATATAAACAAGGAGAATCAAGCACTGCTTCCAAAAGGTTTGCAGATCAGAACAACAATGAAGAAGGATACAAAATATTTCATAATCCCAAGCTAGGAGAGAGTTCCAAGGTCATAGAAACACCAAAGAATAAAATAGATCTAAACTAAATTAATTATTCTATTGCTCCTAAGTCTAAAGATAAGAAGAAGACAAAATAAAATGATCTTTCACAAGTTAACAACAAGTTTAGAATATTTTTTCATTCAAGACAACATCAAATGTCTAGGTTTGAAAAATATTTTTATGGTTATTTTTATTCATCTTATGAATTTTGTCATAGAGAAATAGAATACATTGGATGGAGTAAGAGCTCTTATGAATGGTCAAGTAGAAGAAATAAGGTCAAATGCTATAGATGCAATAAGCTTGGAAATAAAGCACAGTTTTGTAAAGGCAATTTAATAGAACCATTTAATCATCACAAGAAGACAAGCACTATGAAATTTTGGAGAAGAAAACAAGAGAAATAGAAAGAAGAATCAAAGATTTTGCATACAACACAAGTGGCATCTATAAGTGCATAAAGAGAAGCATGAGGTTAGAGGGATATGTTTATAATTGTATTATACAAACCTCTTAGACAACAAAAAAGAGGTTTCATCAAAAAGAGAATCAGGGTTGTTAGTTCATCATGAAGACATATTATGAGATCTACTAACAATTAAGTTTGTAAGTGCCATGCTATTGAACAAGACAACTGAGAGGATGGTGGGTGAATCAGTTGTGAAAAATTAAACATTTAAAACTTTCACCAAAAATTAGATCAATCACAAATCCTTTACTCTACTAATTTGATTAATCATTAAGTGCAAAAGTAAAAACTGAAAAAAATCACACATACACAATACACTAGATTTACGTGGGAAAAAAAATATGGGGAAAAATGGTGATGATAAGCTCACAATATAGAGAATATCAAAAATAATTACAAAAGATCATTTCCAAAGAAGGATCACTACCAAAATAGGACTCACTGTCCAATAAGGGTTAACCACCCAAAGGGCTCATTGCCACATAGATACAAAGAAGATAGAAAAAAAATGTTACAGAGAGAAGACAATCTCAATGCATCCGAGATTTCCACCACAAATTGCTAAAAAACTTGTAGACATGCATGAATGATAGAGTACACCTTCAGTTCACTCCTTCCAGAAACTCAACAATTAGATTTCACACTAATCTTCCAAACTTGCATCACATACACACCATTTCACATCTATTTTGCATATATTTTATTTTATTTCTTTGCATACCTTTCACCAATATCTCATCCTTTATTTATACGATCTTCAGCATTGAAACATTTCCAAAGTCGGCCATACACCATTTAAATTCAAATTAGGTTGGCGCCAAAATATTCTAGGGTGGATTTAGGATAAGAGTGACCCAATTGCATGCTTGATGAGGACCCAAATAAGTCCCAACACACTTCATGAACTTTACAAGTAGTGTTTAACACAAGGTCGGCCAAACCAATGTAAAACACATAAATCAATTAAGCACATGCAACCTTAACATGATCCAATCCTTCCAAATAAAAAAATTATCTTCAACATGATCATATCTGCTTAACTACAGAACTACAAGATGTATGGCTCACACAAGAAGAAATCTGAAGCAACTACACTTATCTTGGACCTCAGCTAGATACACAAAAAATTGCAGTTCACAACTGGTAAACATAACTCGCATTGTACAACGATCTAGAAACCCAAAATCTACATATAGAAACTTCTAACAAGAATGAACAACATATTTGAACCATACAAAAATAGGAGCAAATCTCAGCGTAAAACTTGAAGAAACAACTGTATACCTACAACCTTTCTTAATTATAATTTTGTCAATATCCTCGACATATATAACCAATAACCATTATCCATGACACCACTGACAACAACCAGTTGATAACCAATTAACTAGTTGACATTAATGACAACACTTTCATACTTGTAGCAATATTCCCCTTTGTCATTGATGGCAACACATGATGTGAAAAACCTTCAAAGACAACACAAAAGCTCTAAACACATTTCCTCATGATTTTACTTTCTTTCTCTCCCCCTTAGTAGATAATCTTTTTCACATTATACTCTCTCTCTCATCTTTCTCTCCCCCTTTGACATCAATGGAAAAGGTAAAATATATTTTACATTGATTTCCCCTTTGACATTAAGAACAAAATACTCTTTCAATGACAAAAAATGACACTACCTACTCCCCCTAAGAGGTAGCCACCAAAAAATTAGTCCAAAAAAAGGGTAGATTGATAGATCCAGTAGATTGATGCATCTAGAAATAAGAAGAGGACTAGAATGAGTTATCAGAAGTGTGCACAAGTAGAAATCTGTAGAGTGCTGGAATGAGCTCTAAAACACTGAAATTCCTAAAAAAAATTCCTTCTAAGACTCATATGCCAATTTGGCCCTATAAGTCCTAGATCAAGGTTCTTGGTGTGAAACATGTTTATGGAAAAAGGGTATCTAAAACTACGAAAATACAGAAAAATTATTGTAGTAGGATTCATACGCCACTTTTGGTGTATCAATCGTTTTCTGCTTTTTCAAGAAACCAAAGTTCAGATCTATACTCCAATCTTTGCTCTTTCCTTCGAAATTGATTTATGGATCTGAAACCCTGATTTGGACTTGTAGATGACTTTTTGGTGAAGATTACAACATTGCAAATGAGGGGACAATTCCAACAACTTTATCCAAGCTTGTAACCTAATCTTCAAAGGTCTTTCATGCTCCAAGATGCCTAGATCTGCAATCACACATGTAAAGAGGAGAAAAACTTGTTGATTGTTAGTAAAAAGGGGTTTTCCTTGGTCAAACCCCTTTTAGATAATTAAAAAAAATGAGGAGATAATTAAATAAGGACATGAAACATGAGACATGGGTATGTGTAGGATCATGAAGGGTCAAAAAGTGGCGATATGATCGGTATGTGTAGAGTATGTGGCTGACAACTTTTTTTACCCAAAATTGATGAAATGAAATGGGTTTTTCGAGGAGATTCTTAGCTATCCACCAATATAAATTTTTCTTTACTTTAAATTAAATAAATAATTATTATTCATTTTCTATTTGAATTACGAATAAATTCCTAATTGATGGGATGATTGAAAAACATATGTAGCTTTCAAATAGTATCACATTTTTTAAATTTGAAACATGTGTTATATTCTATACTTCACATACTATAGGATTAAAAAAAAAATTGAATTTCATCAAGTTTTGACCAAGTTAAGGTTGTCAGAAATACAAGTTTTTATATGTTTTAAAAGTTGTAATAAAAAATCATAATTAATTATTTACTTGGAAAAAAATTACAAAAAAATATGCATCACATCAGGAAATGAGTCTTCTACTTATATCTAAAATATTATAAAAAATATTATCATTTTATTGTGGTTAGGGTGGTCAGACAGACACCTACTTCTTATTTTTCCCTAAAATTTAAGTACTATTGCATTGAAATTTTAGATTTTCACCAAATAGATTTTTAAAAAATAAACCTAGTAGTTTAGAAACTACATTCAATTTGCTACATATTCTATTCTTACACATTTTTGAAATAATATAGATAACTTATTCAAATTTTTATGTCAAGTTTCCTAACTCTGATTTTTCTAATTTTTTTGCCACTTAAGGGCCTATTTTTTCCATGATGATCCTGCACATACCCACATGGAACATGAAAGATGAACAATGATACCTTGAATGATTTTTTGTAAATGATTTCTTGTAAATCTACAATCAAACATGAAATGACCATGAAGGATGTAGATCTAGACTTTGAGATAAGTGTAGAACAATGTTGGACCTTGGATCTTGAATGGAATATCACAACATTAGCTCAATAACATGCTTGATGCTTGATATCCTTGACATGATGAGGGATCTTTAATTACTACAATAATTGATGACGAATTTTCCCTTGAATGCCTTAGAATTGATCTTGAATGCTCTCTATATGATCTTGTGAAGTCTTGGAATGCTTAACTCTTGAGTGCTTGACTTGATATCATGAATACTTGATGAAATAATGATTTGAGACATCATTTATATAGGATATCCATCTAATAACCCATTAATAGGATCGCATAGGATGAAATTCATGAAATTTGAACTTAAAACCCAAATTTCCTTATTAAAACCTTAAATAGGCCAAATGGGACTCATATGCCATCTATGGTATATGGGTCCCACCTAAGTGGGACTCATATGCCCAAAGTGGCATATGGGTCCCATAGGGCCTTTTTTGAGAAAGTGTTGGATGTTGTGGTTGTTTTGCTGATATGTGGTTGTCGTTGATGTCAACACTATTAGCATTAGCGCATTTGAAGTTGTATATGTCGAGGATATTGAGAAAATTGTATTAAATGAGTTGTAGGTTATTAGTGGTGAAGTGATGTTCTATCTATCGGTGAGTTTCATATGTTGTTGATCAGATGTTGTGGACTAAAGGTTTTCTTTCTGAGTTTATCTAGTTTATCCATGTTGAGTTTCAGAGATCCATGTGAAGATTTCATCGAGTTATGGAGATTTAAACTCTGGCCATTTTTTTGTTGCTTCAGTTGGTGTTTCTGATTGAAGATTATGTGATTCCAATTAGTTCAGTTGTTTCAAATGATTCTCTAGTGTTTCTTAATGCTTGTGGATTTTTTTAGATCATGCTCTATATTTTTTGCATGTCCACATTGATTGTTGTGCTTGTGATCTGAGATTTTCTCTTGTGTGTTCATGTTTTTCATGTTCTTGGTCGACAGGGTGTTGAAGCATGTTGTGGATCTTTGAACAGAAATTAATTGAAGTATTTTTGTGTTGGAAATGTTGATTTCAGTCCTCACTATGTTTTTGTCAACCTTGGTTGATTTGCATTGAAAATTATCTATTGTTTTGAGTCAACGGTTTGTATTCATCTTAATATTTCTTTGTGGCCAACTTGTAGCGAATGTAATTTCATGTTGCATATGTATAAGAGTGATTGTTTATTCGAATTGAAGTGTGCAAGGGTGTGCTTCTATGTGTGTGTGTGAATATTATTCAAATCATTCGAAGGAAGAGTAGAGTGTGAAGAAAAGTGAAGAGTGAAGAAGTGTTCATGTGCTTAACTAGAACTATAAGCAGGCATTAGCAGATGCTATTTTCTTAGTTCAAAATCTAGATGGTTGTAATCTGAATCTTTCTATAAGACATTGTGTCTTCCTTTGTAATTGAGCAGTGAGCTCTAGGTAGTGTGCCTGAATAAATGTGCATGATTCCCCATTTATTCTTCTTATACTTTTAACAGGGTATAATCTTGTGGACTAACCTCCACCATCGTTTTTCCCCTAATAGGGTTTCCATGTAAAAATATTGGTGTTATGTGTGTTTCTGATGTGTTGTTCATTCATGCTTTCACTGATGTTGATCAGATTTGAGAATAAGGATTAATAAGTTAAATAAGTTTGAAATTTGGTGACAACTGATTCACCCCCCTCTCAGTTGTCTGCCCTTGTGTTGCCAACAATTGGTATCAAAGTAGGTTCCTTGGAATAATTTTAATAGCTTGAGGTAATCTAGGATGGAAAAATACAAGAAGGATAGTCTGAGACTTGATTGGACGAATTATTCTTTGTGGAAGACTTGAATGGAGTGCCATATGAGATGCATTGGTGAAACCTATTGGAGCATTACAAGTAATATGTATGTTATACCACCGAATGGTCCTACTACTTCTATTGAGATCAAGGATGCTAAGTATAATATCTGGGCTAAGGAAGCATTGTTGAGTGCTTTAGCTAATACTAAGATGACAAATGTTATGGATCTAAAGACTTCTTATGAGATCTGGAAAAAGTTGGAAACTTTGTATGAAGGAGATTCTAATGTAAAGATTGCTTAGAAGTTACAGAGTCTAAAAGGGAAATATAAAATGTTGAGAATGGGTGATGTTGAAAATGTTACTACTTTCATGCAAAGAGTGAATGAACTTGTGCAGTGGTATTAGATGTGCTGGTGGAAAGTTGGAAGAATCAAAAATTGTTGCTAAAGTGCTTAGATCCTTTCCTGCTACTTATAAAGTCAAAGCTAGTGCTATTGAAGAACTCTAGACTATAACAAATGTAACCAGAGATATGTTGGTTGGTAAGCTAACTTCCTTTGAGTTGAGAGAATTTGGTGATGCACTTCCTAAGGTTGAATATGCATTTAAGGCTACTACTTCCAAAAGAGATAGACACAAAAATGATTTGAGTGAGAGTTCATCTAGAAATAAATTCAAGTATGAGGATGAAATCAGATAGATTGAAGAAGAAGAAAGAGAGCTAGTAGAGTTTGAAGCACTTATTGTCAAAAGAATACCGAGAGGAGAAGGTAAGTATGAAGGAAAATTTCCTCTTAAATGTTTTTCTTGCAATAAGATAGGTCATTTTGCATCAAGGTGACCAAAAAGAGATTCTAAACCAAGACATAACAAGCATAAATTTCAAAAGAAGTGTTACTATGCTACTGATGAAGGTACATGACAGATGATGAATCTAATAAAGATGATGATGAGTGGGTATTTATTTCTATCAAGGAAAATAATCCTGTATCTATTGAATCTACTAGTTGTACAAATGTAGAGAAAGCCCTAGCTACTCGAGTTGAAGAAAAAGATGAATGGTTAATTGATAATAGATTTTCACATCATATGACAAGAGATAAAAGTACGTTTGTGAGCTTGGAAAAATATGATGGTGGTGTTGTGAGATTTCGTGATAACACAACTAGAGTGATCCATGGTAGAGGATGTATTTCTCTTAATGGTAAGAATAATACTGATGATGTTCTATATGTGGAAGGCTTGAAGCATAATATTTTTAGTGTCGGATAGATGGTTGATAAGGGTTACAATCTTTAGTTTAAGGATGGAAAGTGCAGAATTTTGGGATGTTCTGGAAATGTGATTACATCAGGGACGAAAACAAGAGGTAATATCTTTCATCTAAATGTTGCTAGTAAAAGTTGTTTGATTGCTCAAGTTGATGAAAGTTGGTTGTGGCATAGGATAATGTGTCATGTTAACTTTGATAACATTGTCAAGATAAGTTCTACTAAGCCTGTGAGAGATCTACCTAAATTGGTGAAACCTACTAATGTCATTTGCAAGGAATGTTAGTTGGGAAAGAAAACTAGAATTTCATTTGGGAGAAAACAACATTGTTCAAATGAATTGTAGGAACTTGTGCATATTGATTTGTGTGGTCCCTCTAGAATCATAAGTTAACAAGGTTATATGTATTTCATGTTGCTTATTGATGGTTATTCAAGAATGATGTGGGCTACTTTCTTAAGGAAGAAATATGAAGCGCTAGAAAAGTTCAAGATATTTAAGGCTATGGTTGAGATAGAGACTAGTCTGAAGATTAAATGTCTGAGATCAGATAGAGGTGGTGAATTTACTTCTAGTGAGATTAATTCTTATTGTGAATAACATGGAATAATGAGACAATTATCTGCACCGCGGACCCCTCAACAAAATGGAGTTGTGGAAAGGAAGAACATAACAGTTCAAGATGCTACTAGAACCATGATGTTGGAAGGAAATGTCCCTCATATCCATATCTATTGGAGAGAAGTTGTGAGTACTACTGTGTATATCCTCAATCAGGTAAAAATCAAAGGTGATACTAGTAAGACCCCTTTTGAGCTATGGACTGGTCATAAGCCTACTATTAGATATTTGAAAATATTTGGGAGTAGATGCTATATTAGAAGAGATGAAGATATAGGAAAGTTTGATTCTAGGAGTGATGAAGGAATCTTTTTGGGTTATTCTACTAAAAGAAAGGCCTACCGATGTTACAATAAGAGATTGAAGAAAATGGTTGAAAGTGAAAATGTTAAGGCTGATGAAGATATTGCTAGACCATCCAGAACCTATGGATATGATTATGATGATTAGAATAACAGTACAAACAAAGGTCAGACTTTAAATCAAGTGCAAAGCATTCTAGTGAATCAAGAAGATCAAGAGGAAGAAGAAACTTGTGAAGCTTCAGAAGAGAGAACACAAGAGCCTTAAGTTCAAGAACATTCTAAGAAGACTCTGAGGTATGTAAGATTGAATCATTAAGAAGATCAAATTATTGGTGATAAGAGTAAAGGTGTCTTGGAGACTAGGAGAAAAATTGTAGAAGAATATTGCTTGATTTCAAAGACTGAGCCTAGCTACTAGTGTGAATGAAGCATGGAAAGATGAACATTGGGTTGAAGCAATGAAAAAAGAGCTACAAAAAAATTGAGAAAAATGATACATGTATTCTTATTCCTAGACCTAAGGATAAAAATGTAATTGGAACTAAATGGGTCTTTAGAAACAAATTGAATGAGCAAGGTGAAGTCGTTAGAAATAAAGCAAGATTTGTATGCAAAGGATATTCACAAATGGAAGGAATTGATTTTGAAGAGACTTTTTCCCCTATTTCTAGAATTGAAGCCGTGAGACTATTTCTTGCTTATGTTGCTTACAAAGACTACAAAATTTATCAGATGGATGTCAATTCTTCTTTTCTAAATGGTGAACTACAAGAAGAAGTATATGTTGAGCAACCTAATGTATTTTAGTTGAATGATAAGATAGATATGGTTTTTCAATTGATGAAAGCACTGTATGGACTTAAGAAAGCCCCTAGAGCATGGTATGCTAGATTGGACAAGTATTTGTTGAAGCTTGGATTTAACAAAGCTATTGTTGATAGTAATTTGTATTTCAAGAATGATGATAAAGATTTGATTGTGGAAGTTTTTGTTGATGATATCATTTTTGGAGGAGATGATGGCTTGTGCATGAAGTTTGCTAATGAGATGAAGAGTGAGTTTGAGATTTCAATGATTGGTGAGATGAAATTCTTTTTGGGATTGCAAATTACTCAATTAGATAAAGGGATTTTTATATCTCAGTCCAAGTATGTGAAGGAATTGTTGAAGAAGTTTGGTATGGAATATTCAAAGCTAGTTGGTACACCCATGGTGACTAGATGCAAGTTGACAACAAATGATAATTATCCAAAGGAAAATTAGACTAGATACAGATCAATGATTGGTGGATTACTTTATTTGACTCAAACTAGAACTGATATCATGAATCTTGTATGTATTATTGTTAGATTTCAAGTCAATCCTAAGGAATCTCATGTGACTGTTGTGAAGAGAATTTTTAGATACTTGAAGAGACCAGTTGACTTTGGTCTATGGTATGCTAAAGATGATGATCTTACCTTGAGTTCCTTTACTAATGTTGATTGGGTAGGAGATGTGGATGAAAGAAAAATTACTAGTGGTGGAGCATTTTTCTTGAGTAAAAAGCTAATCTCATGGTTAAGTAAAAAGTAGAATGTCATCTCTTTATCTACCAGAAAGGCTGAATACATTGTTGTTACTAACAATTGTGCTCAAGTATTGTGGATAAATTAGATGCTGAAATATATCCGAGTTGTGTATAATGAGCCTATTGCTATATTTTGTGATAATTCAATTTCCATTAATATTTCTAATAATCTGGTGTTTCATTCAAAAACCAAGCATTTATCTAACAAGTTTCACTTTTTGAGAGAAAAGGCAAGTGAAAAGTAAGTCAGATTGGAGTATGTGCCTACTAAGGAGCAGATTGCAGATATCTTTACAAAGTTGTTTCCTAAGGATAATTTTGAGTATCTTAGAGGTAATTTATGGGTAATTACCCCTCCTAATCAGAACTAAGGATGCATTGCATTGCATTATTCTGTGCTTTTCATAATCATATCTTGTTTCAAATTGATGTTGTGGTGGCTGATACTCATGGAGAGTAGTCAGATGGTTCAAAAATTTAGATATGGGGTTCAAAGCTTAGAGATCTTTCTCATTGATGTTAAAGGGGGAGAAGAGTAATGTGAAAAAATAGTGATTATCTAGGGAAAAGAGTCTTGTGAGGAGAAGATCATGTGAAAGAGTTGAGGAGAAAAAGAGTTAGAACTGAAGGGGGAGTAAGTGTTAAGAGATAGTTGTGTTGGTGTATTTCACATCATGTGTTGCCATCAATGCAAAAGGGGGAGATTGTTGGATTTTGTGGTTGTGTTGCTAATATGTGGTTTTCATTGATGTCAACACTATTAGCATTAGTGCATTTGAAGTTGTATATGTCAAGGATATTGAGAAAATTGTAATAAATGAGTTGCAGGTTGTCAGTGGTGAAGTGATTTTTTTTCTGTCGGTGAGTTTCATACATTGTTGATCAAAGGTTGTGGACTAAAGGGTTTGTTGCTGAGTGTATCTAGTTTATCCACATTGAGTTTCAAATATCTACATGAAGATTTGATCAAGTTATGAAAATTTACATTCTAACAATTTTTTTGTTGCTTCAGTTGGTGTTTCTGATTGAAGATTATGTGATTCCAGTTAGTTCAGTTGTTGTGGATGCTTTTCTAGTGTTTCATAATTCTTTTGGATGTTTCTATATCATTCTCTATCTTTTTTGCATGTCTTCATTGATCATTTTTCTTGTGATCTGATATTTTCTCTTGTTTGTTCATGTTTTTCATGTTCTTGGTCGACAAGGTGTTGAAGCGTGTTGTGGATCTTTGAGGAGAAATTAATTGAAGTATTTTTGTGTCATAAATTTTGATTTGGGTCCTAACTATGTTGTGGAAAACCTTGGTTGATTCCCATTGAAAATTATCTATTGTTTTGGGTCGACAGTCTGTATTCATCTTATTATTTCTTTGTGGCCAACTTGTAGTGAATGCAATTTCATGTTGCGGATATATAAGAGTGATTGTTTATTCGAATTGAAGTTTGAAAGGGTGTTATTTTGTGTGTGTGTGTGAATATTGTTCAAATCATTCAAAGGAAGAGTAGAGTGTGAAGAAAAGTGAGGGAGTGTTCATGTGCTTAACCGGAACTGCAATCAGGCATTAGTAGATGCTATTTTCTCAGTTCAAAATCTAGATGGTTGTAATCTGAATCTTTATGTAAGACAGTGTGTCTTCCTTTGTAATTGAGCAATGAGTACCAGGCAGTGTTCTTGAATGCATGTGCATTCCCCATTTATTCTTCTTATACTTTTAATAGGGTATAATCCTGTGGACTAACCTCCACCATGGTTTTTCCCCTAACAGGGTTTCCACATAAAAATCTTGGTGTTATGTGTGTTTCTGATGTGTCGTTGATTCATTCTTTCATTGATATTGATAAGATTTGAGAATAAGAATTAATAAGTTTAATAAGTTTGAAATTTGGTGACAACTGATTCACCCCCCTCTCAGTTGTCTGTCCTTGTGTTGCCAATAGAAAGTGTTGGGGAGTTGAGAAATAAAGTTGATTTGGTGATATTGTTAGGATTTTGGTTGAAATATTCCTTGGGATTCACAATATAGGGTCTTAGGGGCCTATTAATGATGATATTAAGATCATAAATGCAAGAGGGTCCAAAATCCAATGTGAAAGTGTAAATAAATACACTTTACAACATAAATAAAGGCAAAATCAAGTCAATTTAGCTTAAAAGGGCCCTAAATCCAATGTGAATGTGTACAAAACATTTCAACACTAGATTAAGGAAAAATTAAGTCCAAGCACCCTAAATTTAATGTGAAGGTGTGAATGAATACACTTTACAACATCAAATTTAGAAAAGGTTAGCTTTATTTAGCTTAAACGGGCCCTAAATCTAATGTAGATGTGTACAACACATTACAACACTAGATCAAGGTGACCTTAAGTTCATTTCAACATTAGTCACTCCCAAAATAAGTGTGAAAATGTGCATGATCATATTTTTTGACACTACATTTAGCCCCCACTTTAGAGAGAGGATGGACTTGCTTCAAACTCACACTAAAATAGACATTCAAGGGGGGTCAAATTGTACCAACACAGATGGTCTAGGAAAAAAAAGATCAAGGGAGTGGTCAAGCCCCCAGGATCCAAGATCCTACATCAAATTGACATAGCACAAAAGGACATGCACAAGGTGTATGATATGAAACATCAAGATATGCAAACATATAATTCCAACGACTAAGAAAGAAAAGCAAAAAAAAAGTAATAAGAGGTGGATCAAGCCTCAACCATTTGTCCAACACGATGTGGATCAAATCTTATTTTTTTGTCCAAAAAGGTACACTCACTTTGAGGCAACAAAACTTCAATCTATTCACTGGGTTATTAATCCAAGAGAGTGAGACACATACACGCATTGTCGATATGCACTCACAACACATGTGAGTGGATAAGGGAAAGTCATGCCTTCATTCAGCTTCCCATCAAACCATACCAAAGTTATACCTTCTAATAACTTTTATAAGACAGCACACAACAATGACCTTCAAGCTTCATAAGGCAAGAAAAGCTTCGTATTCTTGAAACTCATGAACAAACAACATGGCACCACATGCAAGCAAAGTGTGTTATGCAAGGTGGCCATATAACAGTTGTTGTGAATGTAAAGTATGTTCAAAGGGATTTTTCTTCATTTGTGTAAGGTATCTTCTTAGGGAACATCATGCCTAATATCTCCAAGAGAGGACAAGTCAAAGAAATATCACAATCTCAGAGGAAATCAAACCCAATGACACCACCAAGAAGAGGACACATCACAAGAAGAAAGAAAATCGCACAAAGAAACATGAAAGCGATGTATGCCCCTACTTTAAAGTGGTTTCTAGCACCATTACTGTGAAAAATTGCTTTAAAGTAGAAGACATGAGATATTATTAAGAAATCCCTATGCCAAGTCATATGTTTCTGAATTGAACTACATCATGATTGAGTATGTCACATGTGAGCCAACTTAAGGCATGTGTTCCACATCCCTAGCTTGCTCTTATATGTACATGAAAGTTCATCAACTAGAAAAAAGAGACAATGAAAAGTGACATATGAGGACAAGGCTATCTAACCCCTTTCCCCCACTTAGTGTAGGACAAGGATGAGCCAAAATGAAAAAAGGAACTAGGTGCTTCAATCCAAGGAAGAGCACCATAGTCCTTAATTAAGACATTTAATTTTGTCTCTCAAAGCCTTACATTCATTAGTACAATGACCATGAACTCTATGATATGTGCAAAATGAACTCTTGTAGTAAAATTTCTTTCGTGTTCTTGGAGGATTCTCAACAAGATACCTTCTTGATCAATAGTAGAAGATGTTCCTTTATGTTGTGACAAAGATATCTCTTGCTTAGTACAATATGTCATACTTACACAAGACTCTTTCGATTGCAAGATTTTTTTTTTCACCTTTATAGGAGGGTGTAAAATCTAACTAATTCACATCATTAGTGTTTTGCATGATGACATTAACATTAAGCAAGGATTTCATTGTTTCTTTCAAAGAATAACAATCGAGACCAATAGTGTCTATCAATTTAGGGTGTACTACTATTAAAGTCAGCTCACAAGAATCTTTTATAAGATTTTTGATATTAAGTGAAGGCTTGTTTATTTCTTTCGGAGGATAATAACCAAGAACACTAGTGTTTTCTTGTGTGTGAGGCTCTATAGGGACATGAATAACTTGTTCTCTAGCACAACATCCTTTTCCACTATAGCCAAGTTGCTTCATAAGTTCATAACCTCTTCCATGAAGATTTTTCATTTATTTTGGATTCAGTGGTTGTTCATAGTCAAGTTCATCAAAAAATTTTGTGTAATTTGTTGTCTTCTTTTCTAGAGTGGTTGAGGTGGATGCTTTAGAAGGGTCTTCCAAATTTTGTGTTGACATTACCACTTCCTCTTTTTCCTTTCTAGAGCCTTTGTTTATGATCTTGTATTCTCCCATGAATGTTGGTTTGAAGTCTAAGGAACCCCAATCATCTTCCAATAGCTTCGTGATTGCCTCAATATGTTTTTCTTTATCGCTTTGTTGCACCAGTTCTAGTTGTGTGGTTGGTGTTAATGTTTTTAAAGGATTTTCTTTTCCTTTCTCAATGCTCAAAAAATTGTTTTTGTCAGGGTCAACTTCAAGCATGTACACTTTTTTTTTGTATATATAATTCATTTTATGATGAAGAGTAGAAGGAACCTCATTCATTGCATGAATCCATGGTCTACCTAAAAGGAGCTTATATGAAAGATCATGAGGCATAACATGGATTGGTTTTTCTAATGTGGCCTTTCTAGTTGTAATAGGTAACGTGATCACACCAAGCAATTATTTTCCTATGTTGTCAAATCCCTTAATAGATAAAGAGTCAAGTTGAATTTTTTATTTATCCACACCAAGCTTATCTAAAAGTGATACACTACACACATTAAGGGTGGAGCCATTTTCAACGAGGGCTATTTTTATCCCCAACCGATTATGTATAACTATTATCATGAATGCATCATTTTTTTTTGGACTTCCAAAGGGGGGAGATCACTTTGGTGGAAAACAATGTCAACATTTATTCCTAGAATTATGATTTCTATGTCATTTGGTTGTGCATTAGGAGGGATAGGAACTTTTTGCAAAGCACTTTGAATCATATTGTGGTAATGAGGGGAGGCTTGAATAAGGTCACATAATGATATCTCAGCAAGATTTCTCTTCAGTTTTACAATAAGATCATACTTCTTTCCACTTTGTGGAGAAAATTGAGGAGGGCCAGTTAAGATAGGATTATGCAATGGGAGGTATGTTGAAGGTATTTTTCTTGGTTGAGGATTGTTTATAGTATTATATGTATGAGCAATGATATTATGACTCGGCTGCTGCAAAACATTATTCTTAGGTGGGTAAAGGATAAGTTCAGGTTTGTTTTGAGTTTGAGGTTTGTGTGAAGATGGGTAAAGGATGAGTTGAGGTTGAATAATATTAACTCCCCTTAGTGAATGAGAGTCTAATCTTACTTCATCATCTTCATCTAAGGAAACTATATTATTATTGTCAATGTTATCTTTTTCTTGCATCATGATATCTTCCCTAGGAGGAGAGTTTTTAGAACTATAAGTTGGATGTTCATGAAATTCAAAGGTTGGTTCTTCTAAAATGACTTAATTACAAATGAGGGAGTTATCAATGGTTGTATTTCCTTGTTTATCAATAGTGGGGATATTAAGAGGAGACTCAATTTGATTGGTATCATTGTTCATGACTTAATCCTTTTCTTCTAAGGTCTCAATTTTTTGTGCCATACTATCTACCCTAGTATGAGATCTTGTAAGACGTTCATCACATTTTATGGTTATATTTTGTAAAGTAGCTTCATCACAAGTAGGGGAGGCATTAAGAGAAGGAAAACTAATATTTTCATGCTTACCAAATAGATATTTCCAAATGGTAGGAGCATTAGGGAAGGAAGGAACAATATTTTCATTACTATTAATAAGTGCATCATCTAACACCAACCTATCTTCTATCCATCAAGGATGGACATTAGGAGAACGAAAATTTGGATTGCCATGGATCTCTATGATATCATCCTCTTTCACTAAAATATTCTTACAAGCAAGGGATGATTGTAGACTAGGTAAGCTAATTTTTAGAAATGTGTCTATGATCTCATATTCTTTTGCCATAATATCTTTCCAAGAGGGAGGAGGAGAGAGACAATCAAGACTCTCATGATTCTCATTGATTGTATCTTCTTTCACCACGATACCTTCATCACTAGTAGGAGAGGTATCGAGAGAAGAAAAATTATGGATTTCATGATTGTCTATTCTTGTATCCTCTTGTATCATACCATCATCATCAATAGGCAATGTAATATTAAGGATTGTGTCAATGGTTTGATCCACTTTCTCTAAGATGTTCTCATAATTATGAAAGATAATAGAAGGATGACTAACATTTTGTTAATGACCTCATTGTTGTACTCTAAATTGAACTCATAAGAGGGGATGTTGTACTTATGCAATCCATTTTTAACTATATGAAAACCACATCTCTTAAAAGGAAACATGCTAACATGCAAAAGTAAACTATCTAATTTATGCAATTCTTCAAAAATGTAAACAAATGTCTCACATATCTCAATATTTTTACTACTAAAATGAATTTTTGAAATGATTTTAAAAAAGATGACTACACTACATGGATGATTTAACCTAGATACATAAAACAGAAGTTACTGAAACTTTCCAAATTGATGCTATATGTTACCAAGAATCTTAGGAAGCACATAAATGAGGTTTTTAATGATGTAAAAGGAAGTTTAAAATTTGGACTTGGACTAAATCACCAGGAGGGGCATATGAGTTTGAGTTAGGATTTTATTCACAATTTTCAAGAAACTTTAAGTGTTTTCTATGCTTTTCAATTTGTATGAGTTGTAACCTAAGTGCAAATGTAGATTTTATATGATTTGAGATGATTTGAGATGCAAAAATGCAACCTATAGTCACTTTCACTAATGCAAGATTTATAAAGCATAAAATGCCAATTAACTAATGAAAACAATAATGCAATGTTAATGCAAGAAAGATCTAGGATGATGATACACTCCAAATCATAATTATGATGTTCTAAATGTAGGTTCATCAAAATCAAAGGAAGAATTTTGTTTGGGTTCTAGGGTTTGGGACCTAGAATAACAAAACTCCACACCCTCATTCAAGGACAAAACCCTAGAGATCTTGACCACAAGTATGTAAAAGAGAAAGAGATCTTGCAATAGGGTTATCCTAGGGGCTGATTGTAAACTAATGAGGGGTTCACCACCAAGCTAGGGATTGGAAAAACAAATTAAATGAAAGGTTTAATGCCTAACCCTAATATGATGCAATACTTGACTAAATGACCTAAAAAAGCTTGTAAATCATAATAGAAAGGTAAGATATCAGAAGTGTGCACCTAGAAATCTGTAGAGGACTGGAATGAGCTCTGAAACATTGAAAATCTTGAAATTTTGGCCTATTGGGACTCATACACTAGTCTAGGCGTATTAGTCCCAGATCATGGTTTTTGGTCTAAAATAGGTTTCTAGAAAAAGGGTATCTCAAACTATAAACATATGGAAAAATGTTTGTAGTGGGACTCATATGCCACTTTTGGTGTATCAGTCCCATTTCACTTTTTTGTAAATTCAAAGTTTAGAAATGTACTCCAATCTCTTCTCTTTCCTTCCAAACTGATTTCCAAATCCGAAACCGTGATTTTGGACCTCTAGATGAATTTTTGGTGAAGATTACAACCTTGCAAATGAGGGGAAAATACCAACAACTTTCTCCAAGCTTGTAACATAATTTTTGAAGGTCATTCATGATCTAAGCCACCTAGATCTACAATCACACATGTGAAGAGGAAAAAAAATTGTTGATTGTTAGTGAATAGGGGTTTGCCTTGGTCAAACCCCTTTTAGGTAATTAAACCGAATGATGAGATAATCTGCAATCTAACATGAAATGGCCATGAAGGATGTAGATCTAGATCTTGAGATAAGTGTTGAACAATGCTTGACCTTGGATTTTGAATGCAATATCACAACACAAGCTCAATAACATGCTTGATACTTGATATCCTTGAAATGATGAGGGATCTTAAATTGTTGCAATAATTGGTGAAGAATTTTCCCTTGAATGCCTTAGAAATGATCTTGAATGCTCTCTAGATGATCTTGTGAAGTCTTTGAATGCTTAACTCTTGATTTCTTGAATTTATATCATGAATTCTTGATAAAATAATGATTTAAGACCTTGTTTATATAGTAATTCCATCTAATATCTTGTTAATTGGACCCCACAGGTTGACATCCATGAAATTTGAACTTAAAACCTAGATCTCCTACTTAAAACCTTAAAAATAGGCCAAATGGAACTCATAAACCATATGTGGAATATGGGTCCCACCTAGGTGGGACCCATATTCCCAAGGTGGTGTATGGGTCCCATAGGGCCTTTTTGGAGAGAGAAAGTGTCGAGGAGTTGAGAAATTGAGTTTATTTGATGATATTGTTGGTATTTTTGCTGAGATATGTCTTGGGATGCACAATATAGGATCTTAGGGGCCTAATGATGATATTAGGGTCATAAATGAAAGAGGGCCCAAAATCCAATGTGAAAGTGTAAATAAATACACTTTACAACATCAAATTAAGGAAAAATCAAGTCAATTTAGCTTAAAAGGGCCCTAAATCCAATGTGAATGTATACAACACATTGCAACACTATATTAAGGAAAGATTAAGTCCAAGGGCCATAAATTTAATGTGAAGGTGTGAATGAATACACTTTACAACATAAAATTTAGGAAAGGGTAGGTTTATTTAGCTTAAATGGGCCTTAAATCCAATGTGGATGTGTACAATACATTACAACACTAGATCAAGGAAACCTTAAGTTCATTTCAACATTAATTATTCTAAAAATAAGTGTGAAAATGTACTCAATGACATTTTTCAACACTACATTTATCCTCCACTTTAGTGAGAGGATGAACTTGCTTAAAACTCACACTAAAGTAGACATTCAAGAGGGATCAAATTGTACCAATGTCGATGGTCTTGTACGACTAAGATCAAGGGAATGGTCAAGGTACTAGGATCCAAGATCCTACATCACACTGGCATAAGCACAAAAGGACACACACAAGGTGTATGATATGCAACATCAAGATACATAAACATAAAATGCCGACTAAGAGAGGAAAACGAAAACAAACAAAAGTAACAAGAGGTGGATCAAGCCTCAACTATTTTTCCAACATGATGTGGATCAAATCTAAGCTATTTGTCTAAAAACCCATGCTCACTTTGAGGCAACATAAATTTAGTCTGTCTATTGGGTGATTAATCCAAGAGAGTGAGACACATACACACATGGTTGGTATGTGCTCAAAACACACACAAATGGCTAAGGGAAAGTCATTCCTTCCTTCAACTTCCCATCAAACCATACCAAAGTTATACCTTCTAATAACTTTGATAAGGCACCATGCAACAATGAACTTTGATCTTCACAAGGCAAGCAAAGCTTCGTATGCTTGAAACTTATGAGCAAACAAGATGGCACCATAAGAAAGAAAAGTGTGTTATGCAAGGTTGCCATATAATAGTTGTTGTAAATGTAAGGTATGTTCAAAGGGATTTTTCTTAGTTCATGTAAGGTCTCTTCTTAGGGAACACCATGCCTAATGTCTCTAAGAGAGGACAATTCAAATAAATATCATGCTCTCAGAGGAAATCAAACCTAATGACACCACCAAGAAGAGGAAACATCACAAGAAGAAAGAAAATAACACAATGAAACATGAATGTAGAGGAATAATTTTGTATGAGTTCTAGGGTTCGGGACCTAGAATAACATAACTCCACACTCTCATTCAAGGAAAAAACCCTAGAGATCTCGACCTCAAGTATGAAAAAGAGAAATAATTCTTGTAATAGGGTTTTCCTTGGGGCTAATTTTAAACTAATGAGGGGTTCACTACTGAGCTAGGGATTGGAGAAACAAATAAAATGCAAGGTCTAATGCTTAACCCTAATGTGATGCAATACTTTACTAGATGACCTAGAAAATATTGTAAATCAAAATAGAAAGGTGAGATATCAGAAGTGTGCACTTGGAAATCTATAGAGGACTGGAATGAGCTTTGAAACACTAAAAATCCTAAAATTTTGGCCTACTATGACTCATACACCATTTAGGGCATATCAATCCTAGATCAAGGTTTCTAGTATGAAACAGGTTTTTGGAAAACAAGTCTCTAAAACTATAAAAATATGGGAAAATTCTGTGACTCATACACCACTTTTGGCATATCAGTCCCATTTCACTTTTTTAGGAATTCAAAGTTGCGATATGTAGTCCAATCTCTTCTCTTTCCTTCCAAACTAATTTTGGGATCTGAAACCTTCATTTTGGACCTATAGATGACTTTTTGGTGAACATCACAACCTTACAAATGAGGGTACAATTCCAACAATTTTATCCAATCTTGTAAAATAATCTTCAAAGGTCTTTCATGCTCAAAGACACCTACATCTGCAATCACAAATGTAAAGAGGAGAAAAAACTTGATTGTTAGTGAATAGGGGTTTGCCTTGGTCAAACCCCTTTTAGGTAAGTAAACCAAATAAGGAGATGATGAAATAAAGACATTAAACATGAGATATGGAACAAGAAAAATGAAAAATGATACCATGAATGATGTCTTGTAAATGATTTCTTGTAAATCTATAATCTAACATGAAATGTACATGAAGGATGTGGATCTAGATCTTGAGATAAGTGTAGAACAATGCTTGACCTTTGACTTGAATGCAATATCACAACACTAGATCAATAAAATGCTTGACGCTTGATATCCTTGACATAATGAGGGATCTTGAATTGTTGTAATAATTGATGAAGAATTTTCCCTTGAATGCCTTAGAATTGATCTTGAATGCTCTCTAGATGATCTTGTGAAGTCTTGGAATGCTTAACTCTTGAGTGCTTGACTTGATATCATGAATGCTTGATTAAATAATGATTTGACACCTCATTTATATAGGAAATCCATCTAATATCTCATTAATTGGATCCCACAGGCTGACATTCATGAAATTTGAACTCAAAACCTATATTTCCCACTTAAAAAATTAAAAATAGGCCAAATGGGACTCATATGCCATCTATGGAATATGGTTCCAACCTAGGTGGGACTCATACACCCAAGGTGGCATGCCTTTTTAGAGAGAGAAAGCATCAGGGAGTTGAGAAATTAAGTTTATTTGATTATATTGTCAAGATTTTGGTTGAAATATGCCTTGGGATGCACAATATAGGGCATTAGGGGACTATTAATGATGATATTAAGGTCATAAATTCTTAAGGGCCCAAAATCCAATGTGAAAGTGTAAATAAATACACTTTAAAACATTAAATTAAGGTAAAATCAAGTCAATTTAGCTTAAAAGGGCCCTCAATATAGTGTGAATGTGTACAAAACATTATAACACTAGATTGAGGAAACATTAAGTTTAAGGGCCCTAAATTTAATGTGAAGGTGTGAATGAATACACTTTACAACATCAAATTTATGCAAGGTTAGGTTTATTTAGCTTAAATAGGCCCTAAATCCAATGTGGATGTGTACAACATATTACAACACTAGATCAAGGTGACCTTATGTTATTTTCAACATTAATCATTCCCAAACTAAGTGTGAAAATGTACACGATGACATTTTTGACACTACATGAATATTCTCTTAACAACAACAGCATGTGTTTCTTTAGGGTCTTCTTGAAATCTAGCTACAAGACAAACTGCATGCATGATATCTGGTCTAGTAGTAGTTAAATACAATAGCCCTCCAATTATAGATATATACTTGATCTAATCAGCCTTAGGTGACTCATCATCTTTACTGAATTTGAAACTAGTCACCATAGGAGTGCATATCGATTTGGAACCATCCATCCCAAACTTCAACATTTATTTTACATACTTTGACTGTGAAATAAAAATTCCTTTCTCTATTTGATTAATTTATAGCCCAAGAAATAAATTCATCTCACTAAACATGGACATCTCAAATTATTTTTGCATCTCCTCAACAAAAATCTTTCACATTGTTTCATTTCCTCCAAAGATAATGTCATCAATGCGTGATCCCACAAAGTTGGTTTACAATTTTTGGGAGATTCTATTTTTTGCTGAAATAACATATTTTTAGAAAATATAATGATTTAAGCCTTAAAAATTTACATTTAAAACATTCCAATTGAAGAGGGTTTGATCAAACTACCTTATATCAAACCCCCTTCTATAGAACCCCGCTAGTTTTAAACCATACCTATAACGAAATCTCCTTTACACCAATCAAAATGTTGATAGAAAACCACTTTTGATTTACCTTTTGGGGGATCAAATGAATTCATTTAAAATTTATTTTTTGGAAGTATGTATTCTTTATTATAAGCTTCCCAAAAAGTATAATTTTAAATAAATTTAATTTAATTATTATATTATTTTTTTATTTCTTGTGAATGTAGGTTTTTCACTAAAAATCAAGCTCTTTGTTCTGCACATGTGGAAAAATAAAAGATTATAAAAAAAAATTGCAAAATATGAGTGAACCATATATTGAAGTCCTTGATCTAACAAAAAAAAAAGAATTTTGATACATACAAAAAAAGTTGTGTTATACAGTCTGCCTATTTTTGAATTCTAATTGGTTTGACTTTGAAACTTTATTAAGGAAAAAATATTCAATAAAACACTATGAAACCAATTGGAAGCATAGTTAGATATCGTAGTTACAAATATAAATTCAAAATAATAGAATTTTATCTTTCATGGAAAAAAATTTGTGTTATACGGTGAGTGTCACTCCTTAAAAATGGTGTTTACTAAAAAAAACTAGTTTTTGAAGGACATGGAAAAAGTACAATCTGATTCCAAAATTTTTGAAAAAAGTATATTTATAATCTATAGGAAAAATGTCACAAATCACTAGTTTTCATCATCTTCAAATTCCTCATGGTGTAGCCACTATAGGTGTCCGGAAGTGAAGATTTAGTTGGAAAAAATTAGTTCAGTGTCCAATTTGGCCAAAAATTGTAAACTAGTATTGTGGGATCACCCCAACATATACAACCACTATCAAGATTTTGTCACTCTCAATCTTAAAATATAGATTAATATTTGTTGTACCTTTGATGAAACCAATTTGTTGAATAAAATATTTGTCTAGTCTTGCAAACCAAGCTCTAGGAGCTTGCTTCAATCTAGATAAAGCCTTCTTCAATCCACAAACTATATCCAGTTGATCTGATAACTGAAATCCTTCCAATTGTTCCATGTAGACCTCTTCCTATAGCTAACCATTCAAGAATGTAGGCTTAACATCCATCTAATAGACCTTGAAATCTGTATGAGAAGAAAATGCTAAAAACATTATGATAGATTCCATTCTTGCCACCAGAGCAAAATTATACTGAAAATATATACCTTCTATTTGTGAGTAACCCTTACAGATAACCCTTGATTTGTCTCTAACTACTAGGTGTGTGCACGATCATCATGGAAAAAATAGGCCCTTAAGTGCAATGAAAATTCAGAAAAATTAGAGTTAGGCAACTTGACGTAAAAATTGAATAAGTTATCTATATTATTTTCAAAATATGTAAGAATAGAATCTGCATCAAATTGAGTGAAGTTTCTAAACTACTAGGTTTATTCAAAAACAAAAAGAATCTATTTGGTGAAAATTTGAAATTTCAATGTAGTAGTACTTAAATTTCAGGGAAAAAATAAGAAGTAGGTGTCTATCTGACCACCCTAACCACATTAAAATGATAATTATTTTTTATAAGATTTTAGATATAAGTAGAGGAATCATGTCCTAATGTGATGCTTTTTTTTTGTAATTTTTTTCCAAGTAAATAATTAATTATGAATTTTTTATTACAACTTTTAAAAATATAAAAATTTGTATGTCTAACCACCTTAACTTGGTCAAAAATTCATGAAATTCATTTTTTTTAATCCTATAGTATGCAAAGTGTAGAATGTGACACATGTTTTAGAGTAAAAAAATGTGATACCATTTGAAAGCTATAGATGTTTTCAATCAGCCTGTCCATTAGGACTTTAGTCGTAATTCAAATAGAAAATGAATAATAATTATTTATTAAATTCAAAGTAAAGCATAATTTATATTAGTGGAAAGCTAAGAATCTCCTTTAAAATCCCTTTTTCGTTTCATCAATTTTGGGTAAAAAAAGGTTGCCAGCTACATACCCTGCACATACCTGTCATATTGCCACTTTTTGTCCCATCATGATCCTGCACATACCCTACTTCTCCATTCTCATTCAACTTGCTTCTGAATACCCATTTGGATCCAATCATGTTTTTATCTATTGGTCTAGGTACCAATTCACAAGTTTAATTCTTCTTAATCTGCATATGTTCTTCCTCCATAGCTTCCATCCAATGCTCATCTTTGCATGCTTCATTCACTATCTTTGGTTCTAATTCAGAAAGTATACATAGATTTATCTCACTAGAAACAACAACTCTACTTCTTGTAAATAATCCTTTCATTCGTCTTGTCTCCAATGATTTGATTTTTTGAATGATTTTTATACACATATTTAGGTGCTTTATGGGACACCACCGAAGATTCCCCTTCTTTAACATTTTCTTCATTCTACTTTTCATGTTCTTCAACAACTTCTTCAACTCTTACACAATCAAGCTCATCAAATACATACCCATCAACTTTAATTTAATTCTTCATTGCTTCATCAGCCTTAAAATTTGTGCTTTCTACAATCTTTCTCATTTTTTTATTGAAACAAATCTATAATGTTTTCTTCTAGTAGAATATCTACAGAAGATATCTTCATCAATTCTAGCATCAAACTTGAACCCTAAATTCTCTTCATCCCATTTGATATAACATTTGCTTCCAAATACCTTGAAATATTTAACAATAGGAATTCTTCCACACCATATCTCAAAGGGGGTATTATTACTATTATCTCTTGCTTGAACTTGATTGAATACATAAACAACAATGTGAATAGATTCTCTCTCATAAAATTTTGGTAGACCAACTTCAATAATCATTGATCTAGCAACTTCTTGAATCATTTTGTTCTTTCTTTCAACAACTCCATTCAACTGAGGAGTTCTTAGAGAAAATAACTATATTTTTATTCCATGAACTTCACAAAACATATTAAACTCATGGGAGGTAAATTCACCACCTTTGTTAGACCTCAAGCATTTTATTCTCAATTTTATTTCATTCTCTACCATAGCTTTGAATGTATTGAATCTATCTAATGCATCAAATTTCTCTCTAAGAAAAGTAACCCATGTATAGCTAGACTAATCATCAATCAAAAGCATAAAGTACCTTTCACCTTGTATACTTCTCGCTCTTGTAGGACCACATAGATCTATATGAATCAAATCTAGTAGTCTAGTAGCATATTTTTCCTTTGATCTAAGTTTATTTCTCATTTGCTTTCCAAACTAACAATTCCTACAAATAGCATTAACTGTCTTTGTAATCATTGGTAAATCTCTCATAGCTTGCATTGCACTAATCCTCACCAATTTATCAAAATTCATATGACATATTCTCTGATGTCATAGCCAATTGTCATTAATCTAAGTCATAAACCAACATCCATCAACACCCTTAAGTTGATATATATTAACTTCAGATTTCTTGGGACCTACAACAATCACTATTTTGGATCCTTTCTTGAGTTCACATATCTCATCCTCAAATACAAGATTATATCCTTTACTACACATCTTTCCAACACTCAATAGATTATTCCTTAAACCCTTAACATAGTAGACATCATCAGTATTATGCTTTCCATTAAAACTTACTGAACCTATCCCACAAATCTTAGCACCAATATCATCTCCAAACATAACTAAGCCTCCATCATATTTTTCAAGTCTAACAAACTTACTCTTATCATTGGTAATGTGATGTGAATAGCCACTGTCAAAAACCTAATATTTATTTTCATGATAAGTAGGAGGTATTTTTCCACAGCGTGTCAAATTATGATATTGCTATCAGGATTCAACTGTGTAGTTTCGAGTAAAACTCATTGACCCATGTTTCATGAGTAGTGGTTCACAAGAACCCATCTCTCATGATATCGAATGGTCCACTTAGCACTCATTGCATCTAGGTGATGCTCATAGAGGTGAAGCACTAGTCCATCCCGGGAGGTCACCCATCCCAGTACTGGTCCAGCTCAAGCACGCTTAAACTAGAATTTTCCCATATTTTTATAGTTTTAGAGACTTGTTTTCCAAAAACCTGTTTCATACTAGAAACCTTGATCTAGGATTGATATGCCCTAAATGGTGTATGAGTCATAGTAGGCCAAAATTTTAGGATTTTTAGTGTTTCAAAGCTCATTCCAGTCCTCTATAGATTTCCAAGTGCACACTTCTGATATCTCACCTTTCTATTTTGATTTACAATATTTTCTAGGTCATCTAGTAAAGTATTGCATCACATTAGGGTTAAGCATTAGACCTTGCATTTTATTTGTTTCTCCAATCCCTAGCTCAGTAGTGAACCCCTCATTAGTTTAAAATTAGCCCCAAGGAAAACCCTATTACAAGAATTATTTCTCTTTTTCATACTTGAGGTCGAGATCTCTAGGGTTTTTTCCTTGAATGAGAGTGTGGAGTTATGTTATTCTAGGTCCCGAACCCTAGAACTCATACAAAATTATTCCTCTACATTCATGTTTCATTGTGTTATTTTCTTTCTTCTTGTGATGTTTCCTCTTCTTGGTGGTGTCATTAGGTTTGATTTCCTCTGAGAGCATGATATTTATTTGAATTGTCCTCTCTTAGAGACATTAGGCATGGTGTTCCCTAAGAAGAGACCTTACATGAACTAAGAAAAATCCCTTTGAACATACCTTACATTTACAACAACTATTATATGGCAACCTTGCATAACACACTTTTCTTTCTTATGGTGCCATCTTGTTTGCTCATAAGTTTCAAGCATACGAAGCTTTGCTTGCCTTGTGAAGATCAAAGTTCATTGTTGCATGGTGCCTTATCAAAGTTATTAGAAGGTATAACTTTGGTATGGTTTGATGGGAAGTTGAAGGAAGGAATGACTTTCCCTTAGCCATTTGTGTGTGTTTTGAGCACATACCAACCATGTGTGTATGTGTCTCACTCTCTTGGATTAATCACCCAATAGACAGACTAAATTTATGTTGCCTCAAAGTGAGCATGGGTTTTTAGACAAATAGCTTAGATTTGATCCACATCATGTTGGAAAAATAGTTGAGGCTTGATCCACCTCTTGTTACTTTTGTTTGTTTTCGTTTTCCTCTCTTAGTCGGCATTTTATGTTTATGTATCTTGATGTTGCATATCATACACCTTGTGTGTGTCCTTTTGTGCTTATGCCAGTGTGATGTAGGATCTTGGATCCTAGTACCTTGACCATTCCCTTGATCTTAGTCGTACAAGACCATCGACATTGGTACAATTTGATCCCTCTTGAATGTCTACTTTAGTGTGAGTTTTAAGCAAGTTCATCCTCTCACTAAAGTGGAGGATAAATGTAGTGTTGAAAAATGTCATTGAGTACATTTTCACACTTATTTTTAGAATAATTAATGTTGAAATGAACTTAAGGTTTCCTTGATCTAGTGTTGTAATGTATTGTACACATCCACATTGGATTTAAGGCCCATTTAAGCTAAATAAACCTACCCTTTCCTAAATTTTATGTTGTAAAGTGTATTCATTCACACCTTCACATTAAATTTATGGCCCTTGGACTTAATCTTTCCTTAATATAGTGTTGCAATGTGTTGTATACATTCACATTGGATTTAGGGCCCTTTTAAGCTAAATTGACTTGATTTTTCCTTAATTTGATGTTGTAAAGTGTATTTATTTACACTTTCACATTGGATTTTGGGCCCTCTTTCATTTATGACCCTAATATCATCATTAGGCCCCTAAGATCCTATATTGTGCATCCCAAGACATATCTCAGCAAAAATACCAACAATATCATCAAATAAACTCAATTTCTCAACTCCTCGACACTTTCTCTCTCCAAAAAGGCCCTATGGGACCCATACACCACCTTGGGAATATGGGTCCCACCTAGGTGGGACCCATATTCCACATATGGTTTATGAGTTCCATTTGGCCTATTTTTAAGGTTTTAAGTAGGAGATCTAGGTTTTAAGTTCAAATTTCATGGATGTCAACCTGTGGGGTCCAATTAACAAGATATTAGATGGAATTACTATATAAACAAGGTCTTAAATCATTATTTTATCAAGAATTCATGATATAAATTCAAGAAATCAAGAGTTAAGCATTCAAAGACTTCACAAGATCATCTAGAGAGCATTCAAGATCATTTCTAAGGCATTCAAGGGAAAATTCTTCACCAATTATTGCAACAATTTAAGATCCCTCATCATTTCAAGGATATCAAGTATCAAGCATGTTATTGAGCTTGTGTTGTGATATTGCATTCAAAATCCAAGGTCAAGCATTGTTCAACACTTATCTCAAGATCTAGATCTACATCCTTCATGGCCATTTCATGTTAGATTGCAGATTATCTCATCATTCGGTTTAATTACCTAAAAGGGGTTTGACCAAGGCAAACCCCTATTCACTAACAATCAACAATTTTTTTTCCTCTTCACATGTGTGATTGTAGATCTAGGTGGCTTAGATCATGAATGACCTTCAAAAATTATGTTACAAGCTTGGAGAAAGTTGTTGGTATTTTCCCCTCATTTGCAAGGTTGTAATCTTCACCAAAAATTCATCTAGAGGTCCAAAATCACGGTTTCGGATTTGGAAATCAGTTTGGAAGGAAAGAGAAGAGATTGGAGTACATTTCTAAACTTTGAATTTACAAAAAAGTGAAATGGGACTGATACACCAAAAGTGGCATATGAGTCCCACTACAAACATTTTTCCATATGTTTATAGTTTGAGATACCCTTTTTCTAGAAACCTATTTTAGACCAAAAACCATGATCTGGGACTAATACGCCTAGACTAGTGTATGAGTCCCAATAGGCCAAAATTTCAAGATTTTCAATGTTTCAGAGCTCATTCCAGTCCTCTACAGATTTCTAGGTGCACACTTCTGATATCTTACCTTTCTATTATGATTTACAAGCTTTTTTAGGTCATTTAGTCAAGTATTGCATCATATTAGGGTTAGGCATTAAACCTTTCATTTAATTTGTTTTTCCAATCCCTAGCTTGGTGGTGAACCCCTCATTAGTTTACAATCAGCCCCTAGGATAACCCTATTGCAAGATCTCTTTCTCTTTTACATACTTGTGGTCAAGATCTCTAGGGTTTTGTCCTTGAATGAGGGTGTGGAGTTTTGTTATTCTAGGTCCCAAACCCTAGAACCCAAACAAAATTCTTCCTTTGATTTTGATGAACCTACATTTAGAACATCATAATTATGATTTGGAGTGTATCATCATCCTAGATCTTTCTTGCATTAACATTGCATTATTGTTTTCATTAGTTAATTGGCATTTTATGCTTTATAAATCTTGCATTAGTGAAAGTGACTATAGGTTGCATTTTTGCATCTCAAATCATCTCAAATCATATAAAATCTACATTTGCACTTAGGTTACAACTCATACAAATTGAAAAGCATAGAAAACACTTAAAGTTTCTTGAAAATTGTGAATAAAATCCTAACTCAAACTCATATGCCCCTCCTGGTGATTTAGTCCAAGTCCAAATTTTAAACTTCCTTTTACATCATTAAAAACCTCATTTATGTGCTTCCTAAGATTCTTGGTAACATATAGCATCAATTTGGAAAGTTTCAGTAACTTCTGTTTTATGTATCTAGGTTAAATCATCCATGTAGTGTAGTCATCTTTTTTAAAATCATTTCAAAAATTCATTTTAGTAGTAAAAATATTGAGATATGTGAGACATTTGTTTACATTTTTGAAGAATTGCATAAATTAGATAGTTTACTTTTGCATGTTAGCATGTTTCCTTTTAAGAGATGTGGTTTTCATATAGTTAAAAATGGATTGCATAAGTACAACATCCCCTCTTATGAGTTCAATTTAGAGTACAACAATGAGGTCATTAACAAAATGTTAGTCATCCTTCTATTATCTTTCATAATTATGAGAACATCTTAGAGAAAGTGGATCAAACCATTGACACAATCCTTAATATTACATTGCCTATTGATGATGATGGTATGATACAAGAGGATACAAGAATAGACAATCATGAAATCCATAATTTTTCTTCTCTCGATACCTCTCCTACTAGTGATGAAGGTATCGTGGTGAAAGAAGATACAATCAATGAGAATCATGAGAGTCTTGATTGTCTCTCTCCTCCTCCCTCTTGGAAAGATATTATGGCAAAAGAATATGAGATCATAGACACATTTCTAAAAATTAGCTTACCTAGTCTACAATCATCCCTTGCTTGTAAGAATATTTTAGTGAAAGAGGATGATATCATAGAGATCCATGGCAATCCAAATTTTCGTTCTCCTAATGTCCATCCTTGATGGATAGAAGATAGGTTGGTGTTAGATGATGCACTTATTAATAGTAATGAAAATATTGTTCCTTCCTTCCCTAATGCTCCTACCATTTGGAAATATCTATTTGGTAAGCATGAAAATATTAGTTTTCCTTCTCTTAATGCCTCCCCTACTTGTGATGAAGCTACTTTACAAAATATAACCATAAAATGTGATGAACGTCTTACAAGATCTCATACTAGGGTAGATAGTATGGCACAAAAAATTGAGACCTTAGAAGAAAAGGATTAAGTCATGAACAATGATACCAATCAAATTGAGTCTCCTCTTAATATCCCCACTATTGATAAACAAGGAAATACAACCATTGATAACTCCCTCATTTGTAATTAAGTCATTTTAGAAGAACCAACCTTTGAATTTCATGAACATCCAACTTATAGTTCTAAAAACTCTCCTCCTAGGGAAGATATCATGATGCAAGAAAAAGATAACATTGACAATAATAATATAGTTTCCTTAGATGAAGATGATGAAGTAAGATTAGACTCTCATTCACTAAGGGGAGTTAATATTATTCAACCTCAACTCATCCTTTACCCATCTTCACACAAACCTCAAACTCAAA